>PVIH01001088.1:90273-245273 GCA_004025045.1 Sigmodon hispidus | reverse complement strand
TGTTCGTGAGATGCACACACCAACCCTCTTTCTGCCTGCCTGTCTGGTGGTTTAAGAGCTCAGCTGTCTGTGGAGGAAGGAGACAGAAACTGCCTCATTTATTTGCATGGTCTTCTCAAGAAACTTTCTTTTTCTTCTGTTTTCTGGAAATTTCAGGGTGGTGAACCTCGACTGAGCTTAGAGTTCTGTATGTTTTAGTCCAGTGGGGACAGCATTCTTATGCTCATCACAGGTTCTTCTTGAATTCTCTTGGAGATCACTGGCCTATAAACATACAGGCTGATTAGCATCAGAAGCTGATATTTCTAAGGACATCTGGAAGGCCCTAAACTATGGTAAAAAGGTGCAAGGGTCTTTGCTGCACACACTGAGACTACAGAATAATTTTCAAAGCATGCAGCTCACAAAAGCAGCACTTGGATATTGTTGAGCATCATGCTCTCATCCCTGTTCAGGATGCTGAATCATAGCAGTGTGGAGGGCTTAGCAGCCCTTGTTTCCACCAGTACTCCTGGTACTCTGGCTGCCTGCTCAAGTTTGAGAATTGTTGGATTCCAGGCCCCATGAACTGCAAGCAGATGCTCTGTCTGAGATCTCTGCATTTCCATTCAGGCCCTTCCTGATATAGAACAGACTTCTGAAATGATCTACCACAACACAATCCTCTGGGAGCAAATCCATATTTGATTGGCTTTAGAAATACCACTCTGGTCAAGTGCATTTCAATGCCAAGTTAAAATCCTGTTTTGTATTAGTATATTTAAAAAAATCATCTTTTAAAGCAACTTTTTGGAAGCTGACTCTTGCTTTTATTAGAATGAAGCAGTCAAGGAAATGAACATGCTATGAGGGAAAGAAAGTGGATATTAGGAATTCCCCACTCCCCGTCCTCTTAGGTGTGTAGGTGGTTTGCTGGCATGTGTATGTGGTGAGTGTATTGTGTGTGTACCTAGTGTCATTGGAGGTCATGAAAAGGTGTCAGAGCTCCTGGGATTGAAGGGAAATGGTTGTGAGTTGTCATATGGGTGCTGGGAATTAAATACCAGTCCTCTGGAAGAGCATCAGTCCTCTGGAAGAGCATCAGTGCTCTTAACCAATGAGTCCTCATTGTAGGTCTCAAGAGATCTTTTTTTAAAAAAATATTTTATTTATTTATTATGTATACAGTATACAGAAGAGGGCACCAGATCTCATCATAGATGGTTGTGAGCCACCATGTGGTTGCTGGGAACTGAACTCAGGACCACTGGAAGAACAGTAAGTGCTCTTAACCTCTGAGCCATCTCTCCAGCCCCTCAAGAGATCTTTTTAACAGTTCACTTCCACAACTTTGAAATGTCATGGTGGTATGCTGATTTTTTTTTCTTTAGTGCTGATAAAACATTCCTCTTCTACATAAGATCTGGAATTCATGAAATGATGTTGTGATCCAAGAAGGTATTCATTGTTTTTATTTTTTATGGAAATGTTCAAAACTGAGCATAATGTGCATATCAAACATCTCTTTTAGACATATTTATCCAGTACAGTCTCTGAATGTACTTTAGTTCATTTCCTGGTATTTTTCTTTTTCATGGTATGGGGAAAATGTGGTGGCCTGCCCATAGAGATAGACTAAGGAGAAAAGTCACAGTACATTTGATTGTTGTCTTTATATGACCAGAGAGTCTTTATATTTACAGACCAGTGGTTCTCAACCTACCTCATGTTAAGAATACTGTCCGTCATGTTGTGATGACCCTAACCATAAAATTATTTCTTTGCTACTTCATAACTGTAATTTTGATATTGTTCATAACTAAAAGAGGGATGAATATACAGCCACAAATATAGAAAAGCTGCAGTCAGATAGTGTGCTCACTTTGATGGAGTGTATGGGCCACTGTTCACCTCGATCCTCAGTGTATTCCTTGGGAACAGCACTGAGGAATGCTTAGCTAGGTGGTCTCTGAAAGTGAACAGTCTCAGATTGTAAACAAATAGGCGAAGGAAGCCGAAGTTGCTATTTTTTGCACACACTGACCAATTGTCTCTAAAGACTCCTCCTTGGACCAGAGAAAAAAGGCTTTGTCAATTGTTTACCCTACCCATATAGAGAAATGATTTGTCAGTTTTCCATGAGTAGGAGGCCTTGGACCTTGACATGGCTATGCCCATGTCAACAATAGTGTCAGGACTTCTTCAGCTCAATCCCTACACATGGCATGAAAAGCGAAGTTCAAATGCATCCATCCTCTTTCACAGAGATGAATCTTGCCTACATTAGATAAGAATGATGTCAAATGTTAGAGAGGCTTCAATGATATTTTACCATGGATATTGTCCCTGAGAAATTCCAGAAGTGTTTTCACTTTTGCATTTGGTGGGATGTTTTTTGAGTACTGAAGTATTTGCATATGCATAATGAGATATTTGGTTGCTATGAGCCGTATTTGAATATGAAATGTATTAGTGATTCAAATGTTTTTCATACACACAGCCTAAAGGTAATTCCTATATTTTTCATAGCTTTGTTCACAAAGAAGTTTTTATTATGTCACTGTTCCCACTTGTGACATTATATCCAGGATCTCAATAATCTTCATATTTGCCACATTTCAGGTGTTACAGTTTTGGATTAGGAATGTTTAAGTTTGTCAAAATTCCCCAAGTCCCAAATGCAACATTACATGGAAAATGTTGGCATGAGGACAAAAACACATTTCCACAAGAGTTTTATTTTCTTTAAAAACCATGCTCATCAGAAGCAGTGGGCTGGCTTTTGTGAATGCATGTGGAATAAACAGTTTGATATCTGCTTGGCTGAGGACACATCTCCTTGCACTTTGTATGGTGTTCTAGTGTAATGAAGTGGTCGTGATGGTGACCCTTATTTAGCCAAAGGCAAGGGACATGGAAAGCAGAGCTGGTATCTGAGGTTGGAAGGAGGAATGCAGACTCTATGGGTAAATTGGTCTTCTTCATTGCCCGTTCTTCTATGGACCACCTGATGCTTAACACTTTGTTTTCTGTTTCTGTGAATAATGGGTACCATCTTGTGTTTATTGAGTGTGTTTCTGTCAATCAGAGGCCTGGAAATCTATATTTCTATAAGCTGTTGAACTTCCCTTTCTTTGCCTTTCTTTCCTCTCTCTCTCTCTCTCTCTCTCTCTCTCTCTCTCTCTCTCTCTCTCTCTCTCTGGTAGAAGTGTGAGCTACTCTTCTGCCTGGAATGGAGGGGCCATGGGGCTTGCCTTTGTATGCTCACTAGATTGGATCCTGGTCTCATTTCATAAATTGCCCAGAGTCAGACATTGGTTAAAGTCATTCTGGTTTTTATACAGGAGGATTTGAGTAGCGGAAGGTGAGCGTGAAACCAGGACCAAAGAGAGCAATGAAGAGGAGAGATATCTGAGATGAGAAAGGCAGATGAAGCAGAGCAGGACATGAATGCACACTTGAAGCTGCAGGAGAGGAAGTGTCCAGCCTGTGAGGAGAAAAAGAGGGAGGAGATCAAAGGGGCCGGCCTAGTGGCACCCCTCCCCCTTGTTCCTATGATCACCCACCACCCTGACACTTTCTAGCTCCTTTACTTAATCGAACACCGTGAGGGTGTAGAAAAGTTCACATGCCAAAGTCAAGGTGGAAGGGGCAATAGTCATGCATAAGTGATTTATACTCTTTTACTTTGAAAATGGCTTTAAAAAATTCCCCCACTCAAATAGCAAATGAAAAATGCAGTACCGACTGGCTGCCTTTTAATTCCTTTTATAATTCAACTTGAATTTGTGAATCAGAGTCTCTTGTCCATGTTGAAAAACCTCCTCAGGTGATTTTGATGTGAACCCCCACTTAATAATCCCCAGCTAGAGCGTCTCAAGGGTCCTTTTTAACTCTGACAATCGATTTTTGCCAAGTCTTCACAGAACAAATGTCATGGGTGCATGGGGAGGAATTTCATCTTGCTTTGGATCTGAAACAGAAGGTTCCGAGCCTTTCTTAACATGCAGGCTGTGGAATCCTTCCCACGGTGCCTGAGTTTACACTGCATGTGACCTATTTTCAAGTTTCAAGTGGATTTGGATTTGGGAATGTTCTGAGAGGAACACTGTATATTTGAAACAGGACAGGGTGAGCATACTGGTACTAGCTCCATGGACACTAAGACTTTAGTGCCCAGTTCCCCATGGAGCATGGTGTCCAGAGGAACTGAGAATTACTGCACACATTATAATAGGCCCCAAACTGGGAGAGCAATAGAGAAGCCAGTGCCAGAGAAGCCTGAACCTCTTTGCTTTTGATCAGTGGGCAGAGCTGACACACTCCAGGCCAGGCACATGCAAGGCAGCCTTGTGTGGCTGAAAGGACCACACAGGAAAGACTACACAGCCAAAGCCCGGCTTGGAGCAGTGGCTGGAGAGAGGGACCGAGGGAATGCCCCGGGTCTGTGCAGTCCCTCTGCCCCTAAGTGCTAAGGGTATAGAGCATGTGACTTCTCTCCTTGGGGACCACAATTAGTGGCTCCTCATCAGTCTTTTCAGTTCACTCCAGGTTTGTATTTCCTAGTAATCTTTACAATTTTTTGTTTTTCTTTTATAAGATTTTGAATTGACAAAAATTATGACATTTCAATATGTTTATGAAATGATCAGGTCAGGGGTAACTAGTATATCTCTCTGGTTAGTACATATGGTCTCTATGTTAGGGACACTGAAAGTCATCTTTGCTAGCTTCTTTGAGATACACAGTCCAACACTGCTATATGTGTGTCGCATGAGGGGCGTGTGGAGGTATATGTAGATGTTGTGTAAGTTTATGTGTACATGTGCTATGTAAGGAGCGGGTATGGTTGTATTATTGTTTGTGTTTTCTCTGTGAGTGCATGTGTGATGTAAGGAATGTATTTGAGATTGTATGTGTGTGTCACGTGATACATGGCAAAGAGTTTGTACCGGGGATATGAGTGTGTGTATGTGGTAAGTATGAGAAGTATTGTATGGAATCACATTTATGTGTGCCATGTGAAGTGTGAGGAGGTTGTATGTATGCCATACCAAGTATGCATGTGTATATGTATATTTGTTTGTGTATTCCATGTGAAGTGTGTGCTCTCTCTGTATATGTCTATGTGTGTGATATGTGGTGTTGTGTATGTTGTGTGTGATGTGTGGTTCTGTGTGTGCCATATAAAGTGTGAGGAATGTTATGTGTGTGAGTGTCCGGTGAGGTATGCACAGGTTTCTGTGCCTATGTGCACTCCAGGCTATGCAGACTTATCCCAGGGCCAAGCTCACCCTAACCCAGTGGCTGATCTTAGATCCACGGAGGGCCCAGAGGGCAGGAGCTGGCAGTGAAGCACAGCCTGATTTGCAAGCCAGAACATGATCTGCTTCACCATCCCTTCTTGGGCTAGTCTGACCTCTGAACTTGTTAGGTAGTGGGCACAAATTTGGTTAAGGGTGTTTATTTTGGGGGGGTTGGTTTCAATTAGAAATAGTTTAAAATTCATGTTCCTCTTGCTCTTTGTTCTTCTCTCTGTCTCTTTCATTTTACTCTGTAATGTCCCCACCCTCCAGCTGTCTCAGCAGTTAACCGCACCTTCTACGTTGGCCCTCTACTGGATGAGGGTGACGGGCATGTGGCTCTTCACCTGTCTTATGTAGCTTCTGTCTCTACAGCTTTCTACCTACAGTAATGCCATACTTCATTTAATGTCACTGAATGGATGGTGCCCAGGGCATTTGGGGAAAACCCCAATGTCCATGGCCAAGACCAATGAGAAATAATTAAACACCTCCTGGTATTTCTACATGTTCCAGCTGAGAGTCATAAACAGCTAGCTACCTTAGGGAACCAGTTCAGAGCATCACCAATAAGTGGTCATGAGGCCACACTCTTTCTTGAGGGACTGTTGGAATTTAATGGTCACTGGGAGAAGAAGAAGCATTCTTTTTCATTTAAATTGCATTTTACTGACATGACAACCAGAAAACTGCCCAATCTCCAATAAATAACTCCGTTCGTGCTCATGCAAGCAATTCTCATTAAACTCAGTGAGACACCACACACACACACATACAGAGGATGGAATCTTCTTGGGATAAAGACAACAGGAGAGATAAACATTGAAAGCATATTCTGAGGTGTAAGCCACAGTGTTCCTTATCAACATGTGTCCTGTATGCACTTTGAATCAAAGCAACTTCATCTTCTTAATTGTACAGCTGTGTCAGGTTCCTCCTAGGTGCTAGCGAGGGGTGAGAACAGGTAGAGGCACCCTCATAAATGAGCCAGCCCTGTGGGTAATTGAAAGACCTTCTTGCACCATTGCTTTTGACCCCTCTCTCAACAGAGCTTCAATGGAAGCTCCTGGCATGTGACAAAGTGGACTTAGTTGAGCCTACTATCTGTTTTTCTTGCTCATCCTTGTGTGGAGGAAGAATGAGGGACATATTGCCCCCCAAATGTAGGCAAAAGCAGTAAGACTATAAAGGCTGGTATCACTGAGAGCTCCAGAATGACCAAGACACATTCTAAGGTCAGTTATTTTCAAGGAAATAGACAAAATGAATGATGTATGAGGTGCTATTTATACTGCCCACTGAGTGTTTACGTTCTATCACTGTGGACATGTATTAGATGAGGTCTCACTGTTGGTACCATAGAGACATCCTGATCAAAGACAGTACTCAAGACTGATGTCTACTGACACATTGACAAGTTGATATTGACACATTAACTAACCGTAGAACTTCTGCCTACATTGTGCCATGAATGGCTTCTATTGCCCCAATGTCTAACAATGTTTCAGCCCAGGCTTTTCCCCAACCTGTACCCACAGGCTCACCTACCTCAGTCCTTTCCTTGATTTCTGGGTCTGTGCAGTTTGCTCTGACTTACATTAGCTCTGTGATATTTATTTTCCCATGCAAGAAACTTAACAGTTTCCCATGATTCTTAGGGTGATGTAGAATAAGCTGAGGAATTAGAAGTGTATTGTAGGAGCTAGAAAGGTGGGCCAATGTTTAGGGGTGTTTGTTGCTCTTTTAGAGGACCCTAGTTTGTTCCCCAACACCCACATTAAGCAGCCAACAACTGCCTGTAACTTCACTCAAGGAGGATCCAATGCCCCTGACCTCCACAGACACTGTTCTCACATTAACATATCCCATTCCCATATACATCTAATTAAAAACAAAACAAATCTTTAAAAAGTGTGTATTATCACACTAGCCCCTTGTCAGGTATTGAAACTTTCCATAAGCTTCCATTTAATGGATTTTCTCTCTTGATTTTTAGAACTAGAAAACATAAGCATCAGATTATTTTAAAATGAAGTGGCTTCTGACATTGTTTTTCTTTTTACATTCTCTAAGACATTTCTAGAAGAAGAAGCTGATGATGAATTAATTATCTTCATGCAATGTTAACAGTTCAAGGACATCTTTGTGTAAGATCTCAGCTGAGCCCTAAACCACCTTTTTGGTTTCATCAGGGATAAATAGTAGGAGACAATATCAAAGCTTTGACTAGTCCGTTTTAATAAACAACCAACCCTCCAGTAGGATCTATAGTTGGAGGACAAATAAATATCTGGAGCCTGGGGTCCAGGAGAAACAAGGAAGGATGACTTGGGGAGGAAATAGCAGGTATTTGTTCAAGAGTACATTCCAGTCAGGAAGTAGAGACCCAAGGCTGGC
The DNA here is from genome assembly GCA_004025045.1 of Sigmodon hispidus. Classification (NCBI taxonomy): domain Eukaryota; kingdom Metazoa; phylum Chordata; class Mammalia; order Rodentia; family Cricetidae; genus Sigmodon; species Sigmodon hispidus. The sequence continues at coordinate 237,594 of PVIH01001088.1, read as the reverse complement.
TTCACAATGTTATCTATCTCCTTTAGAGGATCCTCCCACTGAATGATGGCTGGAAATGAGAGCAAAGAACAGAAGGACCATATGTGATCTGTCCAGAGGAGACCGGTGAAGAAACTGAGGTTGCTTTTCAGTTAGCTTGCTAGGGCTCCCATACCAGGAGGAGGGCCCTAAGCTGGGCCTGAAGGCCGGAAAAAGCATGCTAACCTCTAAGATGAGGAGTCCTCTCTTCAGACAAGAACCTCTTTCCACTAGGCAGGTCCACCTGAGAAGCTGAGCATGTAAACAGAGCGGCTATTTTTGTTAAGCAGAGCTTAACTCTTTCTGAAACAGTCATTTATTTGTGAAGACGATTTTATGTTAATTTAATTATAAGAAAATTGAAAAGTGTAATACATTGTTAAGCCCTTAAGGCCGGTTAATCTATTTGGATTGTAACAAATATAATTTTTATTAGCTCAGCCTATTTGGATGGTAACGAGTCTAACCTTTCCATAGACATTACAGACTCTGAGTTATGGTCCATTTTTATGTAAAACCAGCCTTGAGTGGAATAAGAGAATGTCCCTTTATCTGTCACTGTGTTATAGAATCATTATATTAATGAGAGGACTATGGAGCCATTCCTATTATCTTAGAAGCTTGTGTCTTCTCTAGGTGTGATTGAAAAAAGGCACGCAGGTAGTTATTAGAAAAATGATCAGCCTTATACAGAGGTAAGATATTTTGAAACTGCCCTTGGGTAAAATATGTTGATTAATAAAGGGAAGTTTAATATTTTTCCAGCCAGTCAGGCTATCTATCCAGAACTCACTAATCTTGGGCATAGTTTAGTCTTGGACCTGAGAGGCCAAGGAAGGTCTCCTTGGTCTCTTCTTTATGCTCCTTCTTCCTTCTCTCCCGTTCCCTCCCTTCCTCCCTCTCTCCCTCCCCTTCCCCTCTTCTTTCCTCTTCCTCTTTTCCTTTTCCCCCTCCTCATCTACCTTTCCCTCTCTTCCTCCTCATCATCTTGTACCCCCATGCTATTTTACCTGAATCCATAGTCTTGACAACTTAAAACAAAACAAACAAAAAAACCCCTAATTTTTCTTGTTTTATGTAATAATTTGCTTTAGGGCAGACTGTCCATAGACTAGATTAATCTTCAATTTCTAATCCTCCTGCCTCTGTGTCTCTGGTCCTGGAATTGTAGATGTTGTTACTAGATATGGCTTAATAAATGTTTTAACTAATGTAAGATTTATGGTATAACATTAATGCGTTATATCTTCCAAGTCTTCATATAAATCTGTATGCTTGTACCAGTTTAATGGAAGAAGAAACTGAGGCACATAGGCCACATTTAGGCTAAGCCACAATCCTGTGGGGTATGTTATACCATAGCAAGATATATAAGGCAATCAAGTTAAAAAGAAGAAATTTTATAATGGGCTCATGGTTTGGGAGATTTCACCTCAGAGTTCAATGGTCCCACTGCTTTTAGACCTGTATTGAGGCTGCAGGTTGTGATGAGCTGGAGGAAGTTCCTTACCTCCTGTCATTCTCAGAGTAGAAAAGAACAATAGGCAAGGCAAGATTTCTATTATCTTCTTGAAGATCATGACAACAATGGTCAAAGACTTCCCATTGGGCTCCATCCCTTAATGGTTCTACTCCCTGACACTAGCTGGATCCAACCTGTAAATCCATGGAACTTTGAAATGTGTCCAAAGTCCTTCAAAGTTAATAACTATACAGTCCCTCTTTGATCAGCTCTTAGGACTCAGAAAGCCAGAATTATTGCCCCTCTTACACTGTTATCATTCAAATAAAGGAGGCATCACAATTTTGGAAAAAGGAAAATACTTTACAATCTCTGATGCCTACGTGGCATACATTGCATATTCTAGACTTCCTTTCAATATCAAATTTTCAGACTTCACTGAAAATAGTTTAAAATGTAAACAAATGTAATAACTAATGGAAAGTTTGGAGAAGTGTCAATCCATGAATCCAGATCATTTCATAGAGTACTCACTGAGCATTAGGCTGAAGTTAAATGCTTTGAACGTTAGATGAGGGGATGGCAGTTCATGGAAACTGGGGAATTTTTGGCATGAAAGTAGATCTCTACAAAATTACTTCTTAGGTTAACCAAGACATGCTATCATGTTGAACTTTTACCAAAACCCCAAAAGACAGCCAAACAGTGCAGTATCTATTTGTAGATAAGAACAAGAAGGATGAAAGTCAAATGCTACTCCCAATGTGATGCTACTCACATATGTTAGAAGCAGAATGAAATATATGTGCATTTCTTGTGACCTGGGTCACTAGAACAGATTATAGCAGAATGATGGTTCCAACAATAGAAGCTTATTGCTCACAGGTTACAGGCTGGGCCACTTTGGTGCTTGTTAGAAGATTTGCTTCCTAACTGACCATCAACTGGATGTGACAGTGCTCTATAGGTTCCCCAAAGCCTGAGCCTTTTAGGGAAATGTGAGATCTTAATTGACGTGATGAAAGGATGGAATCTCCTGATAAATCTATAATATAATAGGTCTATTGGGAAATGATGGAAGTAGGAGGTGGACAGGTTTGGAAGGCATCATGTCCTTGGAGACTGCATCTTGCTCTGGTACCTTCCTAGATTTTATTACTCTGCTTTCTGGCTGCTATGAGGTGAGTGGCTTCTGCCATATGCCTTTGACATCATGATGCTCTCCTTCACATATGTCTAAACAGAGCCAAAGACTATGGACTAAGACATGTGACCTAAAATAAACAACTTCTCTCACTAATATTTAAGCAGGCATATTGTCACAATGGACTTCCCAGAGATCTACTTGCAACACTGTGTAAGCTCCTGGGAATTCAGAGCTTCAAACAGTGGATGCAATTTATTACATGAATGCATGGCATCTGAAAGGGACACTGGATGTCCAAACTTAGAAGATTCCTGCAAAAGCAGGAAATGGCTGTCTTGTTCCAGGTAGGTGGTGAGGGACTTACGTAGGGTGTGTTGGACAATCAGCTATTAGAACTGGAAATTCTGCTCAATCCAATTTTGCTCTCCTCTTTTCTTGGGGAGGTGACAACCCCAAGCGTGAGACATGGCACAAACTTTAGCTGTTCAGTTTTTCTCCCCTCCTCGGAAAATCAGACCTTATCTTTGTGATATATACTATGATAACTGGATGTGTGTATTCAGCTTGTGAGGATCCTGGCAGGTGAGAAGTGCCCCCCCCCACTCAGAGGTGGACTGTGTAGCCTATAACCAACAACCACACTGCAGAACCAGGAGAAGCCTGTCCTCTTGTTGTGTGTCCAAAATCTTTTCTTCCCTCTCTGTCTGCCTGTCCCAGTCACTAGTGACTTTGGTTCCCCTTTGCCTCTCTAAGAAAGAAACTTCTTAATTTTACAAATGAACAGGACTATATGGTCCTTGCTTTCCTGTGTCTGAATTATTTCATTTAACATTGTGATATCCAGTGTAGGTGTCAGGATTTCATTCTTTTCAAGGCTCAGTAATATTTCCTGGTGTGTGTATATCATAATGCCTGTTCATTTGTGTGCTGATGGGCATATGGGATGACACTATGTCTCAGCCCAATTCAGAGAGCTATGGAAATCTCTGGAGTCCAAATGTGCTGTCTACGCCCTTGTCCTTTGGATACACACACACACACACACACACACACACACAATGGTAAAATTGCAGGAGCATATGGCTGCAGTATTTTCAATTTTTTGTTTTTTTAACAGACACATTGTTTTGTTGTGGTTTTGTTTCACTCCTGTTCTGAGCCCAACATTTTAATCATCATAAACCTCTAAGTGTGTGTGTGTGTGTGTGTGTGTGTGTGTGTGTGTGTGTGTGTGTGATTAATCCCATCCGAAAACAAGGAGTAGAGGCACCTGACTTCAGTGGCTTCCTCATTATGTCACTTTGCTTCTAAAACCTCTGCTAGAGAAACTCAGATTTTACCCTGGAGATATAATTTTTCCTCCTTCTGTTCTGCTTTTCTGGATAACGAAGCAATTCAAGAATAGGTTTCATAGTCTATTTGGTACTCTATCTCAATAGGTCCTAGATCAATGAATTTAACCACACTTGGGTGGGAAATGAAATAACAAAGTAAGGTCATTGCTGAGGTACACTGTGTAGTTAGACTTACAGTGAGTTCTTGTATGTTAAACAGATGCAGATTTTAGTCTTGCTATTATTTTTTAATTAATACAGTATAATAATTACTTACGTAGCACTTATATTTGTGTTATGTGTTATAGTCATCTATTTAAAATACACTAAAGTCTACAGGTCAGTTATATGCAAAAACCTTGCAGTTTCCCATGGATTTCCATGAGGTGGAGGTATCTAAGAAGTGTTCTCTTGTAAATGCAGTGAGGTAGTTATAGCAATCCTGCTTAAGATAAGGAGATATAAATATTTCACAAAATGAATATTTTGACTTGCTTTTTAACCACTGCTATATGGTTATAGGATCTCTTTATAGAATCTCTGAGGCACCTGGTCACAGAGTATGGAGACGGTCTATAAACATGGGCAACTTTAGGAGCTGGAGCCTTCCCATGTACATGGCAATTACAAGGGGCAAAACATGGCCATGCACATGGTCAACACCAGAGTACTGGCTGTACATTGGTAGTGTCTGAGAGATCTGTGTTGAGTTCTAGTCATTAAGCTTTTGGTTTCGCAAGTGACGTGATATCTGGCACATTCAGTGAGCCCTGCAGGTCCTGAGTTGTGCTTGGTTGTCTACTATATCATCTTTTAGCCACTTCTTTTCCAAACCAAATTCTCATTTGAGAAAATGTTTTGGCCTGGATTTAATTTAGTAACTTTTAAAACTCTGAGTGCTTATAGAAGTGATTTAATAAAAGCAATATTTTCTGTACCTTCATAAATCTAAGAACTTTCAAAATAAATTTAAGATCTTTTGTAATTTTAGATAAAAAATAAGAAATTGTCTTAATAATCTGTGGCTTGGAATGATGCCTTTGAAGTGCTATGTCGCAAACAGGCCACCTATGAATGTAGCTGAGGGTCACTGACAAAGATTATGATTCAGGTGGTGGTTTGTCTGAAGGCTGAGAAGACTGTGATGGTATGTGACTCCTTTTATTTTGCATAAAATATAAGGATAGATTATCTCTAAATCAATATATTGTTTTCTACCAGTAGCATATTTTTAAGTAATTTTGGTATTGATACTCTCTTATAAGCAGATAATAACTGTGAAATATTCAACAAATACAGCAGTTGAATCCCTTATACACATGGGCTATTTTCAGGCCAGCTCCAATAGATGCCCCAGCTGTATATGCCTCCAAGATTTTCCTATATGCTCTATTATCACTGCCACACAGCAATAGGATTCATCTGTTCTTCCAGGACATATGCATAATTTCTCTTTTCTGTCATTAAATCTTGCATGTTGCAGCCATTGTCAATTTAAATAAGAATTACTCAATGCAAACATTGTGCTACTGGACAACTGCTGGATACTAAAGGGGTATAGTGCATACAGTACAGATATGGTAGATATGCTAAACACAGGTACAATACTGGATACTAAAGGGGTATAGTGCATACAGTACAGATATGGTAGATATGCTAAACACAGGTACAATTCCCCTCCCCATTAGGAAGGAAGGAACCATGGAAGAGTTTACCAGACTCCTCATAAGTTTACTCGACTAAAATTTTTAATTTGTTCATTGCCAGAATATTTTACTCAATATTTTTAAGCAATGATTGGTTTCAGGTAATTGGAACCATAAAATATGAGACATTAAACAGGGACTCTCATGTTAGCATCCATTCCTTTCTGTGTAATAATGACAGCAAAACAATTAGAAAAAAATTCTAAGATCTAGTTAGTGCTCTATAGCACACAGCTGAGGAAGGTTCTCAGATGTTTGGATGTTTATAGGCAAGTCCTTTTTTTGGGATGAGATTAGCATTTAAGTTAGTGGACTCTGGGTGAAGCTCGTTACTCTGCCCAATGTGATGACCCAGTCAACTGAACAAAAGCTGTCATCTCTCAAATAAGAAAGAATCCTGCCAGCAGATGGCCTGCTCCTCTTCCCTGGGTCTGTAGATCTGGGTGTTTCCAAGCCTCTGAGATGATGGGAACAGATTCTTGAAGTTAATCTCTATCTATGTCTTCTAGTAATGTTTCTAAAAGTAGAAAAGTCAAAAGTGAGTTAGGAAGAACCCAAAGAGAGGGTTGAAAGACTAATCAGGTGTGTGGCTAGGAAGTTATTTTTCAGTATCATATTTATTTTTGATAATAATGAAATTATGTTTGGCTACTGGTAATCGGTTCTATATTCTGTCTGCTACTGAGATTGTCCACTCTCTGCCCCATAATGAGCAGAAATGATAAAAATGATTAAGGCTGTCAGTCTCTTTAGTTTCTGATTCTAAGTTTGTGGTAAGGTATGTGTGTGTACACGCTCCTGCATATGTGCATGTGGAGAGGGAGGGAGGGAGGAGGAGGAGGAGGAAGAGGAGGAGGAAGAGGAGAGAGAGAGAGAGAGAGAGAGAGAGAACTTAGAGATAAAGTTTTTAAAATAAACACAGGAGGGAAGCACTGGGGAGGAGGAAAATGGGGAAAAGTATTAAGTTTCATATTTCCAGCTGGAAAATTGTTAAGGGAAGTATCAGTAGTCTTCAAAGGAGAAAGAACACAAACTTGAAAGGGGCAGGATATGAAAAAGACAGGGCCATGAGCAGAGCAGGAAGCCAGCATATGCAAGCCCCCAGGGGAAGGTGGATAAACAGTGACCCAGCCAGGGGAAGAGCACACACAGAGCCTGTGCTCCTGAGGACCAGGCAACCCTCAATGGGCGCCCAAACACTCGAGAGCTGCATGTGGGAAGCAAGATAAGCCAGGAGGTACTTTCTAGTGCATCCACAAAGAGCACAGATTTGGGGGACGCTTGAGGGAGAGACGGAATAAAGACATTAAGAATGTGGATGGGAAGGGACACAGGGCACTGAAAATCAATCAGAGCCTTGGGTAGCTGCATGAGCAACCTGAGCACTGTCAGACAGCTGCCCTGGCAGAGTATTTGGGGATAAGACTAAGTCTCCAAAAAGACTTTGCTTATAGGATGTGTTCTGGAATTGTGGCTGGAATCGGAGAGCAAAATCCTGCTTAAGCTGGAGGTGACAGACAGCGGGCATGGGATATAAGGATGCAGAGGCCTTTCCAGTGGTCCTGCTGATGACACAGGATGTGTCCAAGCAGTCAAAGTACTAGCGATTGGTATTCCAGTGTATAAGAAAGGCAAACAAGCTGAGTGCAGGCTTGAATATCAAGAGGCTAAACGCTGTCTCAAGGGTGATTTAACATTGGAAGGAGCAAAATGCTAGCCTTTTCTACTGTTACTGATATTAAAAAAAAAATTAATCTCTTTTCTTTGTAAGTTTTAAAAAATAGAGAGGGGGAGGAAGGCAGAGGGGAGGGGCAGTGGAAAATGAGCAGAAATAAAGAGAGAAAAGTGAGGGCAATTAGGAGAGAAGAAAGAAAGGAGAGGAGAGGAGAAGAAAAGGATAGAGGACGACCGAAGAGAAACAGGGAGAGTGAAAGGTAATCTCTTTACAGGGCAAGTTCTACAGTAATTTTGCACATGGTGGGGTTGTCCTCTGTGTGAGCAGTAGCATGCACACACCATCCCTCGAGACATTTTTCCTTCTTATTAAAGGTGCTCTGAAGGGACTTGATGCTGTGTGCTTGCTTCAGGGTACTGGTAAAGGGAAAGGTTTCCAGCCTGCCTCAGACCCACTGGGCCACTATCCAGGCTTTGATTTTAATTAAAGCGTTTAAATGCTGGCAGGTCAGTATTGTTAGGATGGGTGCCTGATTAATTGGTTGCTTCTTTGTCACAGCTCAAAAAGGGGATGTCGTGAGGGTGCGTGCTAGGATCCAAACAATCCCCCGTTGAGTGTGGGAGGAAATGGACTCAAGGACCGTCACCTTCATTCACTTGAAATGTGACATAGCCGAGAAACCAAACTTTGCCCTGGTCATCAGGGACCCCATTGAGAGGTGATCCAGGTCAAAGTTGCTGCCCAGTAATGGATGGCAGGGCAGCACCATTCTGTGGGCAAGTCCAGTCGCCTTACATATAGGAATGAGTCTCCAGGTAAGGAATTCCACTAGCAGCCAGCCGAATTAATGAATGTGCAAATTAAAAAGGATGTCAGAGCACTAAAGAAACATCTGCTAACCAAAGTCAAAAAGTAATGATGATGATGACAAATTGGGGGAGACAAAAGAGAGTTCTGCTTGAGGCAAACTTCCATCCAGCTGTGTCCTTTCTCAAGGAGCAGTCAGTCAGTTGGGACACCCCTCTAATGTAGGAACGCTCAGGACAATAGATTTGAGTGTCCAGGTGACTGGCTACTTAGGCCACTGACCCACGAGAAATGTGTTAGTAGACTCTGGAAACTGTCCCATTCTTGTCAGAGTACCCCAGCTTGGAATCCCCAACATGGGGACAGATGAAGTCTGGCTGAGGTCTATGTAGCCTACCTCCATCCTCTCTACCCACGGAATCTCTATCTCCCCCTCCTTCACCTGCCTTTACAAAATTAAGTGTCTCTAAGTACTGCCATACATGTCATGAGGGCAGAATTGAGTCTGCCAGGGCTTTCTGCCCCACTCTGACTTGTTAAACAACAGCATCCTTCTTGGGAGGCATGTGATGCTGACCTAACAATGCTCCTTGCAGGGCTTTAGGAAAATGTGTCATAGAGGATTTATCTGTACCGTCTTCCATGATGATCTATCAGGGTTTAACTGCACCCAGGGATCCATATATCACACAGAATAGTAGTGATTGACAGACCCTCTAGAAAAGTCAAAATATGTACCTTGGAGAAGAATCAGGGTCTTCTGCTCACACATGCACACAGCTTTCTATTTGCCAGCTCTCCATGTTGCTCCCTTGTGCAAAAATTTTGAAGGCTGACTATGAGATGCATAGGTGTTGTGGGATATTTATATACTGTACAAAGGTGTATTGTTGTAATTGGTGTAATAAAATGCTAAATGGCCAATAGCTAGGCAGTAAAACTCTGGCAAGAAAGGAGGAATCAACTGCCAGACATGGAGAAGAGACAGGAGGTAAACAATTGAAGAGATGTAGCATCATGTGGCAGAACATAGATTGAGACATATGAGTTAATTTAAGTTATAAGATCTAATCCACACAAGCCTAATCTGAAATCCAAGCTTTCATAATAAATAATAAGAATCCAAGTCATTATTTGCAGGCTGTTGGTTCAAAGACAAACCAACAAGAAAACTTACTACACATGGCACCCCTATATATATATATATATATATTCACAGAAGGCCTGAGAAATTAAAAAAAGTAACATGATGGAGTCAATTGTAGCTTTCTGGTGATTGTCTTTTCTTGGGTAGGCTTCAGATACAGAGTCTTTTAAGAAGCCCTGCTGGGCAGCAGAGTACTTGAGCAGCCTGCTTATAAGTTAAAAACACATGCTGCTCTGATATCAGCACATTCCCAGAGCTAGAACTGTAAATGCTCTATACCACAAAAGGTCAAGCTCTCGCAGAACTGAAGGAGGTAGAACCAATGTTACTCTACTTAGCCTAGCCCTTTAAGGTTTGTTTCCCATAGCCAGAGAACATTGCAGGAACACAATAAAATCAGGACCAAACCGAGAAAACCTCTAAACACATAGAGTATGCTTAAAAATGTGCTTAGATATTGAATTTAAAAATGGCTATAGTCTAGTCTTTTCTATGGCTATAGTCATAGAAAAATAAATAATTAAAAAATAATAAAGTCTTTAAAAAGGGAGTTAAATAATATAAAAAAATAGGTTGTGTTAAGATGGAAATACATAGGATCTCTAGATTCTGTATGGTGTTTTGTTGACTTTGAATTTTTTTAATGCTATTGAATGACAAATAACTGCTGAGAAGCATTGGATTATAGAAACTACTAAACTAAACCAATCTATATATTTTAAAAGTGCACTGGATTCAGAATGAAAGTTGGATAATGTGTTGCATTGGGCAGGAGGTCACACCTTTGTTTCCACAGCAAACAAACTTATGGTTCTCTTCAAAATTAATAAGGATCATATTTGACTTGGGGAGACCTAAAAATCTTGATTAAAGACATGACAAAAAAAACAAACAAGAAAGAGTATAGGACAGGTGACATATATTCTGATCCCTTGCCTTTAGAACAGTTCTGAGACTGGATGAGACATGTTAAGTCTTGTTGTCTACAGAGTCCTCATGACCTATTACTACATATCAACCTTTGATGTGGCATGGATAGAGGTTTTGTTATACAGTGCAGACAAATTTATAAAGTTAACAGATACATTTTACCTGATCAAATGTAAAATAAAAAAAAAATCATCTTTAGCTGTTTTGTATATACTGCATGTTCCATGCATAGGTTAATACAGATATATATATATATGTATATATATATGTTACATTCAAACATTTATGTGTTTTCAGAAAAAAAAGACTAGACATCAATAAAGACAAGTAACCCAGGTGATTCAATCTCTCAGAATGCCTCTGTTGCAGTTTTTTTAAAATTGCAACAGAGGCATTCTGAGAGATTGAATGAAGACTTCAAAGCTACTAGTTGATATGGTCTAGCCCCCAAACTATCCAGCCAAAACTTCAGATAAACTCTATGCTTTCCCACCATATAGAGACTAAACAAAGTAATAATACAGTAGCTTTCCAAGGACTTGAAAGTTATCCCAGCTTTGTTAGGGTCCCCTAAAGATACTGTCACCCCTAGACAACAGGAAGTAGTCTAAATAACATGATATCCACATTCCTAAGAAGTGTGGTTGATGGTTTGGACATTTGGTAGGTTATGAGTGTTTTGTCATCATTTAAGGGAGTGGTTACAAGTTATTACTAGTCATGGTAAGGGAACAAACTAAGCAAGAGAAATTTGATCAAGGATTTCTTTATAAAAACAGGAGTATGGAAAGGATGGAATAAAAAGGTAGAATATTGAATCTACTTTTAACCAAAAAGCAACTATTCATTTCAAATATTTTATATTGTTATGGATGTACTTTTATATACTGATTATAGTTTTACTGTGTTAGAGTTAAGACCTTTCGTTTTTATTTAGACAAAAAAAAAAAAAGAAACATTGTGGGGTATTTATATACTGCGCGAAGGAGTATTGCTGTGATTGGTGTAATAAAAAGTTGAATGGCCAATCTCCAGGCAGAAGGTATAGGCAAGACTTCAAGAGACAGAAAGGATCTAGAAGGTGCAAGACAGAAGAGGGATAATGCCACATGGCAGAACATAGATTAAGAAATATGGGTTAATTTAAATTGTAAGAGCTAGTTGAGACAAGCCTAGGCTAAAAGTCAAAATTTCACAATTAATTATAAGCCTACAGGTCATTGTTCCAGGGTTGGCCATCCAAAGAAAGTTCAATTAAGAAAGCTTGATGCATATTGATTTGTTATGCACCCTTCTCTGACAATGAAGTCTTCAGTTTTAAACCATGGCAGGAAGGAATCTTGTAGTTAAACACTTCTCCAGGAGAAACCTGTTTAGAAACAACTGTCTAAGAAGGAGGTAAAGTTAGTACTAATCTTTGATTTTACATCTTTTATGTGGGACTATGTAGACTAGAAAGTCACTGTGATGCTTTGTTACACCTGCATGTTCATTTCTTAGTAGATTTTGCTTTTTCTATTCTTTTTTCAAGACAGGCTCTACAGCCCAGTTTGACCTCAGACTTCCATGCAGTGGAGGGTGACCTCAAACTTGTGATCCTCCTGTCATTACTTCCTGAATTCAAATGCTATGATTTCGAGCATGAGCAACCATATTTTGCTTTGTAGGACTAGGGATTAAACCCAGGGCTTCAGGTGTGCTGGAAAAGTACTTTGCCAATACAGCTAAATCTTCATCTTCCAAGATGAGTTCTGCACATTCTGTTTCTAATGTTTCTAATCTGCTCTCTAGTGATGGGATTACCATTTTATAAAATAATAAGAGGCCACATGAAGTGCAGTGATGGTGATATGCTTGTGATTTTGCATTTGTTGGTATTCTCATTGCCAAAAAGTCACTGCAAAATGGGTCACCATTTCTGCAAATAAGAATAAAAAATAAAATTAAATCAGTCTAACATAAAGCTTAAAACTTCTGTAGCTACGTTACAGACATCTCTTACAGTTGTTTGTCTCTTCAGTTTATTAAAATACACATTATTAAGAATACTGGTTTGTTATTGGAGTTCAGCTGGAGCCTATGTAGAGCCCCCCCACCCCATGTTCTATCATCTTTGATATAGGAAGGTACTCTGCATGCTACCCAAAAAGAACTGCAAATACTAACTCAGTCATCAAATCTTTGGTCTACAATGATGTCTTTTTATTCCTGTAAAATATGCTAGGGCAACTGCGGCATAAAGCTGTGGGAGTTCCCAACAAATATCTGTTTTGATTTAAGACCAACTCAACAAGACAGAACTTATACCTGACACTGTTTACGTGACCAAGAACAAGAGCCTCCATAGTCCAGGGACACAGGGTAATTACATACACCACACACACACACACACACACACGCACACGCACACGCACACGCACACATATTTCTTTCTTTTATCCTATAGGTCTTTTGTATGTATATTATGGCTTCCAGTTCAGTGTTTTTATAGGATTCCTAAGTGTAAATGAATGGGTTCCCGATTCTTGTGCCTTCTCTTGGGCTCTTTGCCCTCTATTTGTTTGTCTTCTCCAATTCGGATATGATAGTTTTTCTTTTATCGTATTTGTTATACTTTGTTACTATCTCTTAGAACCCTGCTTGTTTTCTAACGAGAGATAGAAAGTGAGTGGGAGTCGAGGGAGGAAAAGCTATAATCAAGATATATTATGTGATAAAGAGATCTGTTACCATTTTAAAAGATTATCAATATGTTAAAATTGATGGTGACACAAGCACCTAGATCTGTCCTCCAGTCTAGCTGTCCGGTGGACCTAGTTTCCTAAGCTCACAGGAACACATAGTATTACTTGCTGCTTGGAAGGATGTAGTTGAATTTCCTAAGATTTTAGAAGATACCAGCTCTTCACTCAAAGATTTTCTTCTGTAAGCAATTCTGAAATCTTCAGTATTAAATAATTGGAAAAAAATACTTTTCCTGCTTTTATAAGTATGTATCATGGATATTTCAGGGCATTTGAGAAATACATCCATTAAAAATATGGCATTTAGCATATTCACTGTAATGAGTGTGCATCATTTGAAACCAAATGTGATCAGTTTTATTCTATTGCTTACTCCAGCTGGTTTTGGTAATGTTCTTCCAGCATTTCCTATACCAGGCCACCTCAAGGCTTACCTTCTAATTTGATAAGGTAAACAGGACATGCAAAGGCATGTCAAGATTCTTAGCTGGTATAGAAAATCAACTCACTTCAGACCAGTACAACCAAAATTTGGAAAAGGATCAAATGAGCATCCAGACTTTTTGATACTTGTGAAATGGCATCTTAAAGTCTTTCAAAATCCTGCCCTCCTGGGAACCTTACCATAATGCAGGCAATTCTTCCATCTCAGATGCCACAACAGTAAAAGGTGCTAACATATTTGCTAGAAAGCATTGGAGTGGCCTTTTAAAATACATTGTGCATAAGTAACAGTGAGTATTCGTTCTTGTCTATAAATTAATCCAGGGGCTCATTGCCTCAGATCTACGTGCTTAGCCACAGCAACCTGAGTGGGAGCATCAACTGCTGGATTCACGGTGTTTCTTGCAGGGAAGTAGAAGAATATGTTGCAGAGGATTTATCTGCACTGTCTTTCTTGGTGAGCAACCAGGGTTGAAACACAGCTTGGGAGCCGTGTATTATACAGAATACTTGTGATTGACAAACCCTCAAAAAAATACAAAATATGTATCTTAGAGAGACTCGATCCTTTTGTGGGGATATCAAAGCATCACAGAACTGAGAAGCAGCCAGGGCTGGTCCTTACTGTAATGTCTCCCTCTCCCATTTCACAGAGCAACTGACTCCATTTTCAGAGAGATTCTATGGAGAGATTCTGACCGGCTTCTTGATCATCTCCGTCACATCAGATGACATACTTCTGTCTAGGAACTAGAAACTTCACTATGACATCCATCCTCTTGTGAAAATGCTGAAAAGAAATTGGTCTTTCATGGCTACTGATAAATGATATTTATTGTAAGGTTACTATCCGGTCAAAAGGCATTTGTGCTGATTGGCTCTGGGCCATTGCTGGCTAGCCAAAGACCAGGCTTTGCACAGCTCTGAGAACAGTTGCTTAGATGTGGTTCAGTAACTGTATAACCTTCCATCATACCAATTGGTTAAGAAATCCATTTTGTCCACTGTAAATTAAATAATGATGTAAGGTTAAAAGAAAGGTATGATGTTCAATGAATGAATCCCAGGTCAGGTAAATGCTTTAGGGGAGCCGTGTTCCAAACTGACTATAGCATCTAATGTAATCCACTGGCTGTTTTAGGAGGGAAAAGTGCATAGTGTTCCACAAATAAAAAGCACATAGTTTATAACCAAGGGAAAAAAGAGAACAGAGAGTGCAAAATTATCAGATGGGAGATAATGGGAAGGTTTAGTATGAAGTTTCTGGCCTGTCCAGACCTGCAGACCCACAGTAACACACAGAAACATATTAATTTTATGCTGATTGGCCTATGGCCCAGGCATGTAACTTGCTAACTCTTTTCTCTTTAATCCATGATTCTTATCTTGTTTAGCCATGCAACTTGGTATCTTTTCTCAGAGAAGCATTTCAACTTCTTTTCTCTGCATCTGCTGCCGTCTCTCTGACATCTCTGCTCTGTTCTTCCTGTTCCCAGAGTTTTCTTAGTCTGGTAGCTCTACCCATACTTCTTGTCTGCCTAGAGCCAATCAGTGTTTTTATTAAACCAATAGGCAGGACAATTATTTAGTAACAGAACATAGTCCCACTACAGGAAGGTATGATTAAAGAACCAGAAAATTAGGGAACTTGGAGAAACATCATGATTATTTTATAACATATGAAAAGCAAGTCTTCACTGGAGTTGTGTACTTTCACACTTTCACCAATTTACCACTGGATTCCACCTCTTGACTATTAGTGTTAATATTGCTGTGCAGGAGACCTATTTGTGACACACAAACCTTAGTCATATAATGAGACTTGGGATGTGACAGAGACTTATGTGACTCTGGAAAGGCTCCTGTGGCACATGGATCCTGCCTCAGTGTGCCAACCAGCCCCTTTCAGCCCTTATTTCTCTCTAGGTTTTTCTGTCTGGAATTAAGAGGCCATCATTACAAACAGCTACAAACATGCTCCGTATCCAAACCCTATCCATGGAAATCAGGGCTGCTGAGGTAAGCCACCATCTAATTTTTAGAAATTCCTGTGCACCCATGTCTCCAGGCACTGTGAGTAATGTTGATTTATTAGTTCAGTAGAATCCCACTAATTAGTGCTAATGACAGGGGAAACCATTGTGGATTGTAAAATTTTGCAAATTAGTAAGTACAAGAGTAAACAATCAAAATCAAGGTCCTGGTCTGGAAAATGTCCCTTTCTCTACTTATTTTGACAGGAAAGGTTTTCATGTTGTTTATGATTGCTTATGATAATTCTTCTTCCTCTGCAGCTGACATTGGGCTTCCTTAGAAGGGGAATTTGTGTGCATTAATGGGATAATGCTGAGAAAGCATGTGGACAGCAGAGTAAGACATCAGGTGGGGAAGCACCTTGTAAAGCCATGGTCTGGAGCAAGGGAACTGGCAGAGCCGATGGAGTCATGAGCTTCCTTGAGAACAACTGATGCTTCAATATGAAATGTCTAAAAAGACCAGACCTCTGCCTGTTTTCCAGTGAGAGTTTTAGGTGATTAAATGCTGTGTGCAAGCAGCTGTGAGTGACTTGAGGTATCAGGTGGGGTATTATCACTTTTCTATTGCTGTGAGAAAATACCATGACCAAGGGAGCCAATGGAAGAAAGGGCTTATATAGCTTATGGTTCTAGAGGAATAAAAGTTTATAATAGCAGAGCAGAGGCATGGTGGATGGAGCAAGAAGCTGGGGGCTCACATCTTGAAGCAAACATGTAGCAGAAAAAGTGAACTGGAAGTGGACTGAGTCTTACACTTGCAAAGCCTGCCCCCAGTGACATACTTCCTCCAGAAGCCATATTTCATAAGCTTCCTCAAATTGTGCCATCAATGGGAGATCAAGTATTAAAATTCTATGAGGGACGTATTACTGAGACTGCCACAGGAGACCCCCAAAAGCAACTCTAGAGACCTGAGCTATATAATAGACATGAAGCTCACTAACAAAAAGGCATAGAGGATTTTGTCTATTTTTTTTTTTACTCTTGGAATCAGATATTTGCTATTTGCTATTAGACTCTGGAAAAATCTCAAGAACAGTGTCCCGAGTGTGTCCTATAAGAAATCATGTGTTAGCACCCATGAGTTAGGCACTAATGTGATCTCTGGATACACACTAGACCTGAAGAGGAGTTAATCTTCTAACTGAAGAAGTAAAGGTGTAGAATTAGTTATCTAAGCCTTTATTTAATTGGACATAAGAGTATACTGTAGAAGGTTGTGAAACTTTGATGTTAGTGCTTATGGATGACAGACACTGGACTTGGTTGGAGTCTTAGTTGAAGATAACTCTGATAAACTCAGTGCCTGGGCTGGGAAACAGCATCAAGTTAGAACTGGGGCAGTTTGGTAGCCAGGGACAAGCTACAGTCTTTCACAGCATGGTCAAGTTGTCCCAGCAACATTTCAATGAGGATAGTATATATCTGCATCAGCATCTTCTAGCCTACTGGATGACAGTTTCTGATTTATCAGATAGCACCCTTATTTGCTGCAGAGAAGGTAAAAGGAAAGGATCTAGCCCACAGTGAGGCCTGACTAAGGGTCAGGGATACACTGGAAAGTCAGGGTCTGCATTGAGACTTCCCCATCACGTCCACTGTCCTTTCAAACTTGGGAGGCCCCGAAGGTGGGAAGGTAGATGTTCACAGAAGACTCATGGAGGCTTATTGAGACTCCTCCATTTGAACCTGAAAAGAGATGAGGTACCTAACTGATCTAAAGCCTCAGGAAATGCATTAAATCAATTTATACTCTGGGCCTTCACATTTTTTAAATGGCTGTCCGTAAAACTGACTGATTGATAATAAGTAAGTAAGTAAGTAAATAAATAAATGTTGCACTGATTTTTTTTTGAGGGGGTTTCTGTATTCCCAACCATCCACAGGTGCTTCTTTAGAATTGGGTAAATAAGGCTCAACTTCAGCCTCCATCTGCATTGACTCTTGAGCAGGAATGCAAATGCTGTCATTCAATTTTAAAGTGGGTCCATGTGTGCCATCATTTTTTCTTCTTTGATTTGTTAAAAAAAAAAAAAATCCTTCACAGAACATGAAGAATACAAAATATAATGACTTCTGTACAGAAAGCTCCTTTATGATTTGCATCTTAGGATTTCTGTTGCTGTGAAGAGATATCATGAGCACACCAACTCTGACAAAGAAAGACACCTAATGCAGGTTTGCTTATAGTTTCAGAGATTTAGTGCATTATCATCATGGTGAGATGAAGCACAAATTCTAGTTGATGTTTAGTAGAGCCAGATATTGGGGGAGAGCTGGAATATCAGAGAGAGGAAACAGACCACAGTCTGTTCTCACCCAGCCAACTTCTCAGGGTAAAAGCTACTTTTCTAAGTCCTCAGCCTGGCTTGTCGCTTCTACAGAAAACTTGAATGTCTGCCTACACCTGCCTTAAATATCTTCTTCACCCAGTTGTTTCACTTCCGGGTTCAACTCAGCATCATATTCTTAGAGTTAGGATTAAAGGTGTGGGCTACTACTGTTTGGTAATTAGGCCTTGAACTCACAGAAACACAGAAAGATCTCTGTCTCTGAAGTTATGGGATTAAAGGAGTAGGTTACCACTCCAGATCTTTCTCATGCTGGGATTATAGGCCTGAGTTACCACTCTTTTATCTTCATGGTTTGACTGTGGGTGACTATGTTTTCTGGTATTCCAGGCTGATATTATTAAATATAAAATATATCACCACAGTAAGAAGCATGGCAGCATGCAGACAGACATGATGCTGAAGGAGCTGGGAATTCTATGTCTTGATGTGAAAGCAATAGGAGCCTACCACACTGGGTATGGCTTGAGCATCCAAGACTTCAAATCCCACCTTCGCAGTGACACACATCCTCCAACAAGGCCACTCCTGTTAATAGTGCCACTCCTTATGGGCCAAGCATCCAAACACACCAGTCTATGGGGGCCATTTCTATTCAAACCACCAGTGTGACTGGAGATTATACTTGGTTTTACTTTATCTTTTTAAACAAAGGTATATAGAAGATGGCTTAGTAGTTAAGTGTTTGTGCTGCTTTTCCAAAGGACCAAAGTTTTGCCCTTGCATCCTCTTTGGGTGCCTTACAAATGTCTGTAACTCCAGCCTCAGGGCATGTGATACCCTCTAAAAAAATACAACAAAGCAAACAGATAAACAACCCACTACTATCACCACCAACAAAACCACAAAAACAGTCATAGAAATACACACAAAGAGTTTATTCAGGAGTCTCTGTGTGATAAAGGCACATTTCACAGGTCAATGATTAGTAACAAGATAAGAAGACCTCAGCACTATTAGAGACTTCAGATTAACCACTAACAGGAAGTACTCTCTCTTCCTCCTTCCCTCCGTCCCTCCCTCCTCTAATCTCTCTCTTCTTGTGAGTCAGGGAGATGATTCATAGAATGTACTATGGATTCCTAACCCATTTATGTTTAACTCCTTTAGATATCACCCAGGAATTCTATCAGATGTCTTGTGTCTATTTAACATTGTTTGTCCCTTAGAAATCAGAATATTAGCAAGACCAAATGAAACTCAAACTAAAGGGTGTTAGCCAGCTCTGATACCAATGCTGCATGAGTGCTAAGAGCTAGTTAGATCCAGGAAGGTGAGAATTTATTTCTTATCCTCAGGGCTGGAAGGACAGCTCGGCTAGTAATGCTCTTGATGCTCTTCTAGATGACATAGGTTCAATTTCCAGTACCTGCATGGCTTACCCACCATCTGCAATGTCAATTCTGAGCCCTCTTCTGCCGTCCTTCAGCACCAGCCATATATGAGATGCACAGGCAAAACATTCATACATATAAAACAAAAGACAAGTAAAGGTAATTTAATTTCTTGTCCTCAGTGTAATTTCTGAGGCCATATCTTTTTCCCTTAGTGGCCATCGGATTTCTGTGCACCTCCTATGCACAAGCAATGGTCAATGAGAAAACCTACTGGCATCTCAAACTAAAGTATCTCCTTGTTCTTGTGGGTATAGATGTTATATGCTGCACACACACAAAGTATCTAATGCTCATCTGTGGGCATTGTTACTTTAGGGCCAGTGCTACCTGTGAATTCAACTGTAGTTATCATTTTACAGATCCCAAAAGGATTCAGGGTGCCAAAATATTATATTGTCTTAAATAGAAAACATTAAACTACCAGAAGAGTTCATGTGTGCTTGATGTACACACAGATACAGTGTACACAGTATTCACATGTAACACATCAGGAAGCATCTGATAGGGTAGGACTCTGAGTAGAGTGTGCTGGGAGTACAGAATGCCAGTATCCACCACTTCATGAGTGTATCTGCCTCTCTAACATCTCTGTCTTACCCATATGGCTCTCTTGAGCCTGCCAGGCTTTCTTCTCCCTAGCAATGCTTGCATTCTCAGTGGTTGGTTTCCATCTTTTCAGGTATACCTCTCCATGTGAGCCCCCAGATATATTATTATAATGCAGAATTCTTGGGCACTCTGACAGCTACTGCTGTGAGACTAAGCACTGCTTTCACTGGGGAGCTACAAGCATTCTATAAAAGTGAGCTCTGCCTAATTCCAGCTGGAGACTTTTGGAGCAGGGCAATGCATGCCAGGATCATGAGAAAGAAAGAGCCTGTCTGTGGGCTGGCAGAAGAGTGGCTGAATAGGCAGGCATTCAGCAGTGATAAAGGTCTGAAGGTGAAGACACTGTCCAGTTTGCAGGAGGTGAGGTTATTGGTCCCACACCTTTCTTTTCTCTAAGCTGTGGACAAAACCAAATGTTTGTCTTCTGAAGGAAGATTGTAGCTTCTCACTCTCATCCAGCTGGGTGTTGATGTTGGAAGCATCTCTGGTGAGCTTTCTAGGCCAACAAGAAACACTGGTAGCTTCTTCTAAACAATGCACTGCTATGTACAATGAGTTTAGCTTAGGCATCTAGAAATAAGTAAAGCAAGAAGGACATGGAAGACTCTGGCTTAAAAAAATCTTATATTAGTTTCTCGTACATTACATCTTGGCTACAGTTTCCCTCCTTCTGGTCTTTCCCTCCACCTTCCTTCCCCTCCAGATAAACTCTTCCTCCTCCATTTTTGAGAGAGAGAGAGAGAGAGAGAGAGAGAGAGAGAGAGAGAGAGAGAGAGAGAGAGAGAATGCCTCCCAGGGATGTTCATCTAACAAGGCATAACAAGGTACAGTGAGACTGGACACAAACACTCATATCAAACTCATATCAAGGCTGGACTAGGCAACCCAGTAGGAGAAAAGTGTCTCATACATAGGCTAATGAGTTATAGACACACCTTGCTGCTTCCACTGTTGGGAATTCTGCAAAAATACCAAGATGCATAACCATAACATATATGTAGAGGACATAGTTCAGCCCTATACAGGCTCCATGATTTTTCAACTCAGTCTCTGAAAACATAGATTGAAGAATATTCTAGGAGTCGGAAAGCTCTACAGCTCTTGTGGATTAATAAAGTTAACATTTGGAAGGGGGCTATTTTGGTGATTTAATGTCATCCAAGTCAAAGTACCTATAACTCCCTTTTCACAGAAACAGAAAAATATACTATCTATAGTATCTATAGGGAATGAAAAAGTGCAAGTCAGAAGGTCAGGACAGAAATAGAAGGGACAGGTGGGTTTGTCATCAGTGTCGCTGAGAGCTTTGGGAGTTGACTCTTAGTGGCAGGCATATTTGGGGTGGGAGTCAGTGGTAGGTGGGATGTTGGTAGCTGATTATTTATTCCTTTGAGCATCTATTGTTCAGAAGCCATAGTTCAAACTAGAAATATATCTTTATTAATGTGTTCCAGGGTACACTTCTATAATATTTAATATTATTTTCAGATAAATATAGTTGCTGTTTCTAACTTTTTGTCCACTTAAAGGTAGAACATCCCCAAAGAACTCAATTGTTCTAAATACCCTCTTTTAGATTTTCCCAACTCTTACCATAGGTCACACCTAAAAAAATCATTGTCACACACTGCCATCTTTCTGACGTATTCTCATGGTCCATTTCTTTTTATGAAAGTCATTTATTTCAAGGAAGGACTTCGCCTTCATTTCTCTCTATTCCAATGGCATCTAAGTGCTGGGCTCTAATCACCTCCATTTGTAGTTTTCTGTAAATCTCCATGTGCTACAAGGATGAAAATCTCTTTTGCTCAGCTCCCTATTGTCGATTTAATTTCGCAGATCTTACGTACCGAACCTTAGAAGATAAGGAAAATTATTTCTTCCCTAATTACATCATCACCTAAGAGGAAAGTGAATTCTAAGACTAGAAACTTCTCTAGAGGAGATATTTGGATAAACTTATAGAAAAACAATCCTACAGGAAGGAGGCTTAGGATGAGTGGAGAATAAAAGATTTCAGAATGCAGGCTAAGGGGACAAACAGATCACAGTACATCTGGGACAATTAACGATATTTTCTGCTTGTTGCAGAATCCCAATCTTGTAAAACACTATCTCACTTAACCCTGGCATCAATGGACAAAGGCAATGTGTATCCTTACAGTCCAGGCTGAGATACTGGGAGATGGCAGTGGCTTTGTAGAGGTGGTTTGGCCACCAGAGAAGGAGCTAAGGTCAAATGTTTGTAAGAGTCCTGCCTCTGCATTCAATGTGTTTGGTTATCCAATCCAAGATGTTCTGAAAGCTGAACACTTCTTCTGAATAAGGAATCATCAAAGTAGATGATGTGACAAATCTGGCCTACCATTTGTTTTGGTAAATAAAGTTTCATTACCAAATGAACATATCATGTTTATCTAATTTTTGTACTGTTCCACTTTAAATATGAGTGGAAGAGTTATGGGAAGACACACAAGCCTAATAATTTACCTTTGGTCCTTCGCTGAAAGAGAGTGCTTACTCTATCTTAAACAATGAGGTTGTAGACAAATATAGAAAATTAGGAGTTCTAACTTTGTTTTATGTAAAATTCTTGTTTTGCAATGAAAATATACCTCCAGAGAAGCTAAGGTATAGCAATAGCTATTTCACATGGCACTTATTTGGACTTTTTTTTTTCCTCTTCTTTTCCATTAGTTTGGAAGAAAAGGAAGATGACTAAGAAGAATTTGGAGATACTCAGGAAGCAGCTCACACAGACTCTGTGAAGAGTAGAGTCTGCTAAAAACGTTTGCATCTGTCAAGAACACAGGGAATGTGTGGGTGGTTGAGGGTATGGAGTCAGAAAAGATGAGGAGGCTTTGTGACTGGAAGACAACAGATAGTCTCTAAGGACTAGAGATTCAGCACCCCAGGGGCACCAGCTAATTTGTCCCCCATCCATTAGCCAGGACCCCGGGGCCCCAAAGAAGGACATCTGTTTCTATTCTTTTGTCATGTCTGGCAGAGGCATAGGGGCATCCCTTGGGCTGGCAGCCTCCCTGGTGTTGGTAGCTCAGCGGGTGTCTGAGGTGGCAGTCCTGCTGGGGCACATCTGTCCCTCTCTGACACTCACACTGCTAATTCCTCCCTCTTGTGATAAATGCAAATTGAGCTGCTGCGTCCAGACACGTCGGCCTCATTAGCAGGTGCACTGCGATTGGCCCAGCCGATTCTTCTGTTCTAGCCCCCATCACCCAGGGGTCGCTCCTCCTTCAGCGTTTCTGCTGCAGAAGTACAGTTGTGGAGTTCAATAAAGACAGATCTTCCTAGGAAAAGAAAGGCCAATGTTTCCCAAGGTCATCCTCTGTCTAGCAAGCCAGTGCCTTCTGGCCCCAAACTGAACAAACTCTGACCAGAAAGGACCCATGTTCTAAAGGAAACTTCTGGCCCTTGCTCTGTATTTCCAGAACATAGTATTTCCCTGCTTGTCAGCCCTGTAGACAGAAGACAAGGCACCATGCATTTTTAAGATGCTTAACTGCATGCCTGCTATTTAGAAACTTAGTTCAATGAACGATATTATCAAATCACATTTTTCCTTTTCCATTTAGTCAACTGAATCTATAGCCAGAAGTAATTTTTCTCTCTTAGACTGGAAATTTAACCGCATAGAATGAGTCTGAATGTTCTCAAATATTTGACAAGGGCATTGTGACATGGAAATCCAGGAATCCAGTTAAATAAAGTATTCTAAGTAGAAAATCCCCCACAGCTCTAGGACCCTGGAGGTTTGAATGTTCTTTCTGGGCTAGAAGTTCTCTAAATTTTTTTTTTACTCCAGTAATGTGTTTCTTTCATAAACAGAGATTGATTTTAAAGATATAAGCTAGCAAAGGTTAAGTAAAACATTATTTAATACCAATATGTGATTTCTACTCTGTAAAAGAACAATTTTGAATTTTTGCCTCAGAATTATATATTTTTAACATTATACAAATATTTATTATAAACATATTAGTTACAAAGTCAATGTAAAATATAAGCTTATATAAACTAATTTTATGATCATGCTTTGTTACTGTAAGTAATAAGTAAAGTGTAGAAGCCAAAATTATATTTTAAATACAATAAGCAAGCTAATGAAGTTCACTCAGCTTCTGTCCTATATAAAGTTGTACATAACAAACAACCACAGGAATAATATACAACAACCCTCCTTGCGCTGTTTCTCTCCTGCTATGTCAATCTCAGAGAACAGAGGGCACAGAGGGTGGCAAACAAAAGCATCCACTCCCAACTCAGACAGCTGTTCCAATGAAGATACAGATTTTTTTTTAATAAAAAATAAATAAAAGTAATCTTGCAAATTTCTGTGCATTCTTCTCTGGTTCTGTCAAATTTTTACAACATAATCAATGAGGAAAATTAATTTATCACTGAAGTGCACAATTTTCCCATGATTAGCTTTGTGGCCTTTGTTTTTTAACTTTATTTTTATTATAAATGAGATCTCTCTGTTGTCTTGGATGGTCTGGAGCGGGTGGGATCAAGCAATCCTCCTGCTTCACTCTTCTAAGTAACTGGGACTACAGGTATCATGCCAAACCCTGGTCTACTTTGTGATTATTGTCAGTATATCAAAAACAAAGATAAAAATGAAAAATTCTGATACAGCGTTTGACCAAGAGCACAGGCATTTGCCACAGTGACAGTGTGAGTCTTCTGCTCCTGACCACAGAAGTGGTAGTATGTAGTTCACTCTGTTTTTATTAATGACCTCTCTCCCATGTGGGAAATGTTCCTTTCTTTTCTCATCCAAGGGAAAAATTAGGGGTCAGGGCTGTATTCTGAGAAATCACTCGTTCCCATGTGTTAGCATAGCCACCTAGTATGAAGGTCCTACTGCAGTGTGGAAAGCTGTGTTCACCCATGAATGCCACAGATTCAACTCATCAGACCAAATGGAATGTTCTACCACCCATTCTCACCACCCACAACAGCCACAGAACGCTGGGCTCAAAGCCCATGCCAGGTTTTAGGCCAGTTTTCTCACTTGAGGTTGAATGACTGACTACCTTTTCTTAAACCCTTAATTTTATATAACCAAGTTTTTTGGAAGTCTGTCAGAGGAGCTGGGCTAAGAAACATGCTTTTGGAAAGAGAGCGGTGTTTGGTGGATTAGCACAGGGAGGTGAGTGTGTGGTGCTAAGTTATTTCAGGTGCTCTGTTCACAATCAAGTGAGTTCTTCAGGATGTGAGAGCTGCAGATGGATTCTTGGTACAGACTCTGGAAACAGCCTGTCACTTGAGGTTAGTCTGTTAACTTGTGGGCTCTGGCAAGATTCAGCCCATGTTGAGATTGTAAATGTGAATGTCTGTGAGGAGATAATGAAGGCATAAAAAGGCAGGGTGCAAGATCACAGGTTAGGGTGGCCCCAAGGGGATTATGTATTTCAAGTCAGACTATTCTAGGCCTTTAGATTAAATTCGTTTTACCATAGAGAGGAAAGGTTGCAGATGTCCACCAGCCCAACCTGGCCATGATGGAGCCTATTGGACTGGCTCAGCATCTATCTGCTTGGCCATCACACAACACATTGGATTCTAGGCCTATGGGGTCAGATAGCACCCTTTCTATTTCTGCTGCAGGTTTCTACAGGTGGAAATACCACTGTGCACCTTTCTAGAAGTTTATTAATCTTCTTGTGTTCAAACTTACTCAATCCTCTGCTCTCACAAGTATGACTGGAACATTTTTTTATCCTTATGGTTGGTACGGAGATTAAAGGCTATAAGATGGGTTCAGCAAACAAATCAGGCCAGTGATTGGAACCAGCAAATAGTGAATATGCCTGCTCTACCCACTTTTCTATGGCCAACACTCCTTTGTGCATTTCTGCCTTCTTGCTATCTTTCTATCAAGCTTTCCCCTCTTTCTATTGCCCCTCCCTTCTTCCTCTCTATTTTCTAATTTTCTTCTTCTAGAGGGAGAAGCTTTAAACATATTAACGCCTTAACCCAACTCCAGCAGTGAATAGGTACTGGTGTTGTCCAGCATAAGCTGAGGGGCAGTTTGGGGATACTGTGGAACAATAGATGCTAACATCACACTTTCATGGACAGACTCCCCTCAGAGATTGGTGGGCTGGAGTAGGCTCTTCTTTCTGGTGGTGGTAACATTTTCTCCTCAGTACATATCTGGGAGATATTCAAGGTGAGGTGGAACAGTCTGTCCAGGGAACTCAAAGGTTAACAATATATCTGAGAACTAGACTACATCTTGGCCTGTGATCAAAATCTAGTCAGCTGACTGTTCTCACCTGTGAAATGAGATCAGTGTGTTTGATGCTACAAGGAAATAAGTAGAAGACTGTGACCTTATATAATGGGAAACGGATCACTTGAGCTCTGCCTCACATGCACAGGAAAGCCAGGCTGCTCAGGTGATGTGGGGTGACTATAGATTGTCAATGATGAGCCAACTTCTGACCTTGTACTTGGTGTCTACTTCATTACAAATCCAGTTTGCTCCTTTACAATATGGCTGTGCACTGTGAATCTCCATCTTGAAGAACACGCACAAAGGCACCTTATATCGCTTGTCTAGAAATGAGTGAATCTCTGTGAGTTTGAAGCCAGCCTACTCTACAAAGTGAAGTCTAGGTCAGCTAGGGCTATATAGTGAGTCCCTGTCAGGAAAAAAAAAGAAAAGAAAAACAAAAAACTATCAAAATGGCAACATGACTGTAGAAATGTAGGTGCCTGTGCAGGGGAGGCCCCTGAAAGAGACAGCCTTGGTGATTTTTTCACTGTTTCTTCTCATTTTCAAAAAGTTTTCATCTCAGTAATAATATTATTTCTCTCCCTAAAAGAAAAATTGAAAACCTTACAAAAATACTTAATTTAGGACAAACAACTTACACAGTTATGTGGTCAATGTCACATGTCTGTGCTTCCAGTGAGAGTGCTTAGTTCTTAAAGCGGAAGAAACTGTCTTCGCCTTTCTCATTCATGGTAACATTGGAGTGCCAGCAGAAGGACACCCAGGGTCGGCCCTCTCACCATGGCATACCTAGGAGCATGGGAATGTGTGTGAACTCATTGCTATAATCTGAAAGTTACAGCTTTCTTAATCCCACAGGCCTCATGTTTCTGACTAGCCACAAAAATCTAACATGCTGCCTGCTCTTCCTGGGCAGTGGGTGATGTTTAAACAAAAAGTACCTTTGTGGATAGCTTACAAGCAACAGAAGTATACTTCTGGCTATTGTAGAGGCAATGATCTAGCTGATTTGGACAGGGAACATTCACAGATGACCCCAAATCCTTGTGTGCTCAGAGTGGAAAGGATAACAAAGATCTCTGGAATTCATATAAAAAGGCACCGTTCTCATTAAAAGGGGCTCAGCATCTATGACCCAATGATGTTGAATGTCGTTCTGTACACTCTGAAATACCACTGGATAATAAAGGAACTGTTTTGGCTTTTGACAAGACATCTTAGAAGCAGGCAGGAAATTCGAGCATAGATAAAAGGGAAGAGGGACAGAGTCTGACAGAGCCCTTGTGAGCTGCTTCTGAGGAGGAAGATGTAAAGGAATTCAGGTAAGCCACAGGCCATGTGGCAAGACAGATTAGTGGAAATGGGTTGAGTTAAGATGTAAGAGCTAGCTAGCAATATACCTGAGCCGTAGAACAAGCAGCATGTAATTAATATAAGCTTCTATGTGTTTCTTTGGGACTGCTGGTCTGGACCTCAAGGCTAGGCAGAACTAAACAGGGGCAAGCAGGTACAGACCTTGGAACTAGTCTGGGCCAGAAACTGTAATACTACAACCCAATTGCCTCTATAAGGTTCCACATCCCGACATTAACACTTTGAGATCTCAGCTTAGAACAGGTGACTGACTGTTGAGTGAAGGTCCAATGGAGGGTGGTGTCCTTTTCATAGCCCTCTACATTGTTACATATCTTAGTGGCAGTGTCACATGTGGGAGCGCTCAAATAGAATGTGTTGCCTATGTTAAGTTGTATCTTGTTCTCGGATCATTCTGGAGTAATTAGCAGGGAAGAAACCATTTTTTAAAAAATGATTCTTACTACAAGAATTGCCATACATCAATGTCAAGAACTGTTTAATGTGGCCTTGCAGCCATAGTACCAAACTGATACATTAGACATCTCTCTTGCCTCCATAGTTTTCTTCTCTCCCTTCCCAGATGGACCTCTTTTCTTTCCTCTGTTTCTTTCTTTCAGCCTCATTTCTGTCCCATATAATTAAAAGGGAACCCTGAGCAGATGTGGAACAAAGTTCTTAGTTCATTGCTTCTTTCTAGCTGTGAGGTATGTGAATAATTTTATATTTATCTGCATTTACAAAAGCAGAGAAGATAGAGTCAGTTGGAGACAGCGCCGTGATAGCTAGAGAGAAAGGTAAATAAGTGCTGTAGAAATTTTATTCACAAAAATAGACATATTTCAAATTTTAATGAGGAAATGCATTTTGTATTCCTAAGTTCAAAGCTAAATAAAGAGTAGAAGTAACAATATTTGTGGGTTTTACATTTATTAAAGCCAGGATAGACAGGGGTAATAGCATAACTCAATATTTATGATGCAATTGCTTCTACATAAATATGAAAATGAGACAGCTATCATCAGAACTATTTGTTGTTCATATTTGCTTTCAAATTTTAATGAACACAAATGCTACTTATGTGGTAAAGTTTAATACTCAAAAATATAACTCATTTGTCCATTAATGAATCTAACCGTGGAACTGTCATGGAAAAATAAGTTTTTAAAATCTAAATAATGATTTAAAAAGGTAGGAGACTCTGGAGATGATGGTGCACACATGTAATCACAGTACTTGGAGGGATGGATAGAGGCAGGAGAATCAGGAGTTCGAAGTCATCCTCAGCTGCAAAGTAAGCGTGAAGACAGCCTGAGTTACATGAAACTAAAGCTCAAAACACAATACACCCCTCCATCAAGTAGGGAAAAAGGACTCATTTCTAAGAATACAAAGTGGATAAGTACCTCCTGATTCCTTAATTAAATACACCTGAAAACCATGGCCATCATATTCTAAAAAGAAAACTCAAGTGCTCAGCAAGGTGGAGAGAAAACCAGAGGGTTTCTGGCCTGTGAAAATTTAGAAATGACACAATGGTGAGAAGCCTAGGATTTGTACAGCTTTATTTTATGGAGTTTAGCAACCTGGAGACTCTCCTCCTAAAGATCCAGGAAAAGACAAGGGACCAGTAAAGCCTGGCTACACAGAAAACTTCCAGTGTACCAGACATACATTCAGGTAAACTATGGTTGTACTTCTCCTGCTGACAGCAATTGCTATATTATAGGGTATTGATTGTAAGGTGTTCTGCTCATCCTATAGTCTTAGCTGCATTAGAAAAGGTTAGAACTCTGGTGATAACAAAAACCTCATAACCCATCGGATGACTCACTCCAGTGTACTGTCTATGGAGAGTTCTTGGTGAGTTTTGAGTTCCAGTACTCTTAACTCAATAGTGAGGAAGCACCTCTGTCCATTTCTAGAGAGCACTCAGAGTTGGCTAGCAGAGCATCAGGGCTTTCACCCCACAAGGTAAGGTGACTACTCCAGCCCTAAAGGTGTCATCAGCACCATGGGGAGTAGTCAATAGCCACCTCTGTCTTCCCAGCAGCTGATGTCAAGCCAGTTGAATGGCAGATCTCCCAGCAGTGAAATGACCTCATTGGGGAGTTATAGGGAAAGCTGTGAACATTGACTTACACATACCTGGAACAATGGGTCAGGTTCCCCTTTGCCCAAAAACAAAAAGTGGGGTTTATGGAATAAAGGTTACTCTTGTGCCTTTGAAGTAGTCAGAACATTGGACACTATTTTGATCAATTATAAATGCAAATATTTAAAACTTTTTAGATTAACCATAGATGTAATGATATCTAAGTGAACCAGTGTGAATTATTCAAAGGCATTTATTCAAAACACTGGTTGATCAAAATGAAACTTCAAAAAAGTTGTTAGAGTCACCAAAGGAAAATTGGAAATGAAAAAAAAAAATAAAGAAGCAAAGGAAAGCAGAACATACAATAGAAGATTAAAGATATACTAAGGAAATAGGTGTATTAAATGTAAGTGATGCAAAATTAAGAAAACGAAGGTCAGCATACTAAATAGAACACAACTTAGGTTTATGCTTTTTTTATTTCCTGACATTACATCATTTCATAGTGTGATAGGAAGAGGAATGAACCATGGTGACATATTGTTTATCTAATAAAGTTTGCCTGAAGATCAGAGGACAGAGTCAACCACAGATTTAACCATGAAGGTCAGAGAGTGGTGACACATACACATTTAATCCAAGAACTAGGAAGCTTAAACCAAGAAGTGATATTGCTGAGCAGAGCAAAATTTATAAGGAAAGAGACAGAGTTCAGTCCTTCCCTTCTAGTGGAGGCATTCTGTCTGAGAATTCATGGAGACCGTCCTAAGGAGTTGGTGAAATGAAAAGTGCCTATGGTTTGTTCCTCTGTCTCTCTGACCTTTCAGCTTTCACCAATATCTGGCTCAACTTTTTTATTATAGACCAAGTAGAATTCAAGCAATAATGAATCAAAAGTATGGAAGAGAAATATTACACAAATTTTATTCAACAGAAGGTAAACAAGATATCTATCTTAGTTAATTTTTAGTTGTTGTGACAAAACACCATGATCAAGGAAACTTAAAAAAGAAATCATTTAATTCAGGGTTCATGATTCTAGAGGGTTAAAGTTCATGGTCATCATGGTGGGAAGCATGGCAGCCAGCAGACAGGCATGGAAGTAGAGCATCAGTTGAGAGCTCACACCTTAATCCTTAAGACCAAGGTAGAGAGAGATGACTGGAAATGGAATGGTCACCCCCAGTAACACAACTACTCCAATGAGACCATACTTCCTAGTATTTCCCAAATGGTTCCACCAGGTGGGGACTAAACATGTGAATATATAAGCTTATAGAAGACATTCTCATTCAGACCACCACAATGTCATAATAACATGATAAATACACTTCAATGCTAAGAAACTTACCATTGTGCTGGAGGAATACTGAGTAATGATTAATTTACCAAAAACACCAAGCTGTATTATACTACGAACCAAATATCTTTGAAATACATGGCAGAAACACACATGTGAAATTATCTGCTGAGACTTCACAACTTGCTCTGAATAACTGATATAACTGGGAGGGGGCACAAAGAAAAACAAACAAACAAAAATACCCTCAAAGATGTCATCAACCACATGATCCAGTGCACAAATGTTAAAAATATATGTGACTTTTCCTAGGAAGGCAGGAAGAAACTCTGCTCGCCCCAGAGAGGGCACCAATGGCAGAACAAAGAAACTGTCCCACTGAAGTCCAATACAGTGAACCAATGAGTTTATCATAGTCACATAATGGAGTATGGGGTTAGCAGTTACTTATGAGAACAGGGATCAAAACTCCCACCTCAGCATGGGTGATGATTCACACCAGCTGCACACTTGGGACTCCTTATACAATTTGTAAGCAGACCAACAGGCTAGAGAGTCTCTTCTCCCTCATAGTTCTTTCTGCTCCTATAACACTGAGGAGGAACTTTGGGGGTGCTGTATGTTTCAGGACCATCCTTAGCCTTTTAAGTTTTCTTTGGCTCCTAAATCTTAAAGATTCCCTTCCAGGTTGGAATGTTTAAATCCAGAGGAAATTGTAACTGACCATACACAAGACACAGGTCACACTTGTTTTTAAAGTGTTTCTGACATATGGATCAAGAATATCAAACCATGAAACAAACCTCAAAATTGGGAAAAAATTGAAAACATAAAGAATATGGTTTATACCTTCAAATCAATCTATAAACCTGCAATGGAAAAAAATCTAGAGACTAAATGGAGTTTAGTTTCAAGTAATCTCTGAAACAAAAAAAGGCTTCTCTGCATAAAATAAACCAAATGTTAACTAAAAGAAAAAAAGACAAAAAATAAATTATAGCTTGTGTGGTGCAACTAAAGTAGTACAGGGGGTGAAGTCTGTAGGATTATCAGATTTAATAAGAGAAAATGTGTCAAGCCTATAGATGACATCACCAAACAGTATCTTTCTTTTTTTAAGGAGGAACACAAACCCAAAGCAAGTAAAATGGAAATGATAAAGACGCATGCTGGCATGCTGATAGGTAGAACAGAGATCAGGAACACAGGAAAAATGAAAGAATAAAGCTAGTTCTTTTAAAGATCTGAACAAGTTACAGTGCAAGCAAGTCTCTGATAAGCTCCTGAAACATTCTAGTTCACTCTAGTAGAGTCCTTTGACACACCCTGCACTATTTCACATTAATTACCTTGCTATCTACAAGTGGGAGCATTTTTCTTCCTTTCAGATCTGTATGAACCTCTTCAATCACCCTACTGTACTTTACTGGAGAGCAGAGTGAGACCAGGCATTCCCTCTTTGTTTCCAGCCTTAGAAGAGAGCATGTGGCCTTCTCTTCCTGAGTATTTTGTTAACTGTGGATCTTTTACAGGTAAAAAGTGTCCCCGGAGTTTGTCATATATGTGACACTAGATATGCCAATTGTTCTTTTCTGCATAATTTACACACCTTATTTTTTGGGGTGTTAAATGAGACCCGAATCCCTGGAATAAAACAGTCATGGTGTATGCTGTTAAAATTAAGAAAATATCCAAATGAACTAGAGGATGTGATAAAATATGAGGAATCATTTGACCGAAGAGAACAATAACAACAAAAAGACAGCAAATGCACATATGAAAATATGGTCAATCAGACAAACCATTGAAGAAACATAAATCAAGACCCCAGAGATTTCACCACACACAGAGAATAACTAAAATACACTTGATAAACATAGCAAATGCTGATAAGGACAGAAAATGACCAGATCTCTCAACATTGCTTCTGGAAAACTAAAGACATTCAGTTAGTCACTCTGGAAAGCCAGCAGATTCTTAAAAACCTAAAATACCTTTCTTGTATGTTCTAGCAATTGCATTTCTGGGTATTTACTCCAGGGAAATAAAAACCTTGATCTGAGTAAACTATCTTCCATAAATGTTCCCAATAGTCTTATGTATAATATTCCTGAATGTGAAACTCCCAAATACCTACTCAAAAGTACAAGATGTGTAAACAACTACTGTAAATCTGTGCCGTGGAATACTACTCAGTAACAAGGATCTATTTATTATAGGCAATGGCTCATATATCTGTGTAAAGCAAAATGCCAAAGAAATAAGCTAAAAATCACATAATATCTGATTCCATTATACAATATTCATGTACTCATTAGATTATAGAGTCCATAAGTAGATAGTAATATTTAGGGGTCCTTAAGGAGGAGGGTGAAATTGATAAGAAAGAGAAAAGGGGATGATAGCAATGGAATAGTATACTTGTGAATGTGCCTATGACACAGCTTCAGTTTGCAGCCCAAGTTGGCCCCAACTTTATGATTCTTGTGTCTCAGCCTCCCAAGTTGTCATGGTTTTAATAAAAATGTCTTCTGTAGGGTCATAGATTTGAATGCTTTGTCACCAAGGAGTGACACTATTTGAAATAATTAATAGGTGTGGTTTCGTTGGACGAAGTGTGTCACTAGAAATGGGCTTTGAGGTTGCAAAAGCCCATGCCAAGCCCAATTCATTCTCTCTCTCTCTCTCTCTCTCTCTCTCTCTCTCTCTCTCTCTCTCTCTCTCTCTTTCTCTCTCTCTCTCTCCCTGTCTCTCTCTGAGTCAGTGGTTTAAGATGTAGCTCTCACCTACTTCTCCAGCACCATATTCGCTAACATTCTACCATACTTTCCACCATGGTGATAATGGACTAAGCCTCAAAACTAAACTGAAAGCAAGCCCCCAGTTAAATTATATATGTATGTATATATAGTTGCCTTAGTCATAGTGTTTCTTCATACCAATAAAAGGTTGATTTAGGCTCAAGTCCCCACAATGAATAACTCTATGTACTGATTGTGGCTTCAAGAAAAACATACAGCTCAGGATAGTCTAAGTGATCCCAAAATAAAACAGCAAATTTCTGTTGCCTATGGATGTTTCTTAGAAGTTGACGGTAAGTCTCTTGCTGAAGACATTATGTTCTTAAGACATAGGGCTCAGATGCTTAGAGCAGGATCTATCCTGAAAGCTTCTTTATTATGGCATAATTTCCATGATACCAGAAACTAGTAGACATGCTGCCAAGGGAGAGAAATAGTTAATTGTCCTATTCATTGGTGACACCTCTGGACCATAACAGTGACCAGCATGTCAAGATCTCTGTAAAAGTTCACCCACATGTTGGAAGGAAACAACTGTCTAAGCAGACTTAAGTCCCACTAAATGGGGGAAAATCATTCTCAGTCTCGAAATCTAGCCAACTACCCAGAGCTAGTGAGGTCATGGATCTTTGAAAGAATCTACTATCAATAGTTTATTAGCCTAGTAAAATTTCTTAGCTACATTCTAAATTTTATCCCTTATAAACACAGATAAGTGTAGCCATCATCTTTCATCAAAGAAGCTTCTTTTAACAGAAAATGGAAACCATCACATAAAACAACTTGTCACTCTGCAGTGATCAATGGATTGAGAGGATGCTAGCACCAGTCAAAATAACTGTAGCACAGCCCCTGCATCTGCGGCTTAGGGAACATTGAGAAAAAAGAAACAGATTTTTAAAAGCCAAATGTCTTAGTTTGGGTTTCAAGTGATGTGAAGAGACACCATGACCATGACAACTCTTATGAAGAAAAATGTTTACTTGATGTAGCTTACATTTTCAGAACTTTAGTCCATTATCATCATGGTGTGACATGTGATGTGCAGGCAGACATGGTGTTGAAGATGTAGCCAAGTGTCCTATTTCTTTAAAGTAACAGGAAGTTGTCTGAGATACTGGGCATGGCTTGAGCATATATGAGACCTTAAAGCCCACCTCCATAGTGACACACATCCTCCAATAAGGCCACATCTACTCCAAGAAAGCCACACCTCCTAATAGTACCACTTTCTTTGGAGATCATTTTTATTCGAACCGCCACACAAGAATACCAGGGCATCTGCTGTGATATTGTCCCTTGTCAATATTGCTGAATAAACAAGAGTTGAACAATGACAATATCAATAAACAAGCTAACACGGAAGTGGAAACATCTCACAAGGGCACACTCCAAGACAAAGAACTGCAAGCATCTGGTTACTGTGAGGTGAGGGAGAATTAGCCTTTTCCAAGGAAGAGCGTTCTTATTGATTTTACAATTCAAAGTGACCACACCACAAAAATGACCCCAGTAGGCTCTATTTCTATATTTGTACATATAAATATGTGTTACAGTAATATAGAGAAAAAAGCTATCAATTTGAGAGTGAGAGTTGTTATATATTTTAATTTAAAATGTTTTTTAAAAAAGAATATTTTACAGAAATATGACAGAACTAGACATATGTAATAGTATTTATCTTATACATTTTTGGCAGACATCATCTTTCAAAGAAACTCGCTGATAGAAGCATAGCCCTGTCTGCACTGTCTTTACATATTTGTAAATGAGTAGCTGTAGCAGAATAAAAAAACATTAAAAATCATCAAAATAGACCAAATGGTTGTGGCACATAACCTTAACCCTAGTGGTCAGGAGGCAGAGATAGGTGGGTCTCTGTGAGTTTGAGGCCAGCCTAGTCTACAAAGCAACTTCCTGGACAAGCAGGACTGTTATACAGAGAAACCTTGTTTCAATAAATAAATAGATAAACAAAAACTTAAAAAATCTTTTTACATTTCCTCACAGATAAAAGAAACATAGCAATTCTATATGCAATTCTATGCTACTTTCTTCCTTCCCAGTGTTATCCTCATAGATTATAACCAAGAATCAAGATGGCTGAATGAGTGAAGGCTGCCTGGCTGATAGGCTGGACCAGAAAATTCTCACTTCTTAATTTTCTAGTACCTCTTACATTTTTCTGAACATTAATATTTGGTTTCACAGTAATATGACTACTAAAACCTTGTGTGGAGACAGCAGCAACCAAAAAAATGCCAACCTTTGCTAAAGGCTTTGAGGAAACTTCTAGAAACTAGATGGCTAGCAATTGAGCACTCATATTCGCCAAATAAGGAATCTGAAGACTTCTGCTTGGGCATCACCAGGCATCACTAAGATGCTTGTGACACCTGGAATACACCTGCACTCAAAAGTCGATTGGACTGTGGCTCCAAAGCATACCCACCTCTTTGATTCTTATTTTTTCCACAAGACCCATAATAGTTGATAGTGTTTTTTTCTTTTTACCTACAAGGACTCAACACTACTGCATGCTAGTCTCTGAAGCTGCTGACGCCCTCCCCTGAGTTCTGATGGCAAGCTCCATTTAAGAAGAATTTCTGCTTCTGAACCTCTCTCTTCTTTTGCTCTCTCTCTCTCTCTCTCTCTCTCTCTCTCTCTCTCTCTCTCTTAGGAAATCTCCTCCTTTGTATCCCTCCTTACCTCTCTCTATCTCTTTCTCTCTCCTTCCTTCCCCCTTCTTTGTGATCATAACCACATCCCTCATAATAAGTCCTTTTATGTAGAAGCAGCTCCTAAGTGTCTCCTGCTGTCCACCTCTGCCTCCCTCCACATCTCCTATGAGACCTCTTTATTTATAGACACCTCAGTGCCAGATAACAAGTAATTTATATCCGTACCATGCCAGATCTACACAAAATCCTCACATTGAGCAGTACTCATTTTCATCTGAGGAGAGATTTTGAACTTCTGGGATCTGGACATTGTCTTGAATGATGCTTGTCTGATCGTAGTCCATGACCACAATCTGGCTCTCAGATGCCAGAGACAATTTAACAGGAGGCAATATTTGTTTAGGCTTATAGCTTGCAAGGTGTCAGTCTATGATTACTTGGCTGTATTGCTTTTGGACATGATGTTGGGCAAAATATGGCAGTGAGTACCATGGAGTAAACTGCTCACTTCATCAGAGCAAGGAAGCAGATGGAGAAACACACCTAGCTTTCTCCCTTCCTTCAGGTTCTACTACCTGAAGACTCTACCACCTGCCCATAGAGATGCAGGCTGGGCACCAAGCCTTCAGCACGCAGCTTTGATGGACAGATTCTGGTAGTATCCATATGTATGTCAATTTTCTGAATTCAGGCAAAAAGATGAAGGGTGTTCCTAGAACACCACATGTTCACATCCATGGCACACTTTTGCCTATCCAAATGGAACTTGGGCTGCATGCCCCATTAGTTAGTTTTTGAAAATGGCAATAGATTTGTCTCCCTAATCAAATAAAATTAGCACCCAAGGCGGCTGTTACAAGGAGTCCATAATGAGCAAAGGGGACAGAGAGAATGGCATAGCAGTTAGTGTAACCAACCACAGTTAGAAAGATCTCTATTGACAACAGGGAACAACACCAGGCTGATAGTGAGACCTAAAGCTTCTGGGAAGTTAACCCTGAAAGGCTTGTCTATGCAAACTTAAAATATATATATTATATATGTGTATATATGTAGATATGTATATGCATGTGTATATATACATATATATTTATTGCTGTTATCAGGGTCACGTCATTCTTGAGAAGATATCTGTGCCACCGAGAGAGATATGACATCTTTAAATTATGGCCAATGTAGATAAAGAGCCGGGTCTCCGCCAAGGTAAAAGTTGTAAAACCAGATTGATTTTTGCTGCAGCTCACTAAGGGTTCCCCTGAGCCAGGATGCGATGTTGAAATATAATAATTGATAGCCTCAAAAAATATTTTCTGAGAAGTATTTAGAGTTAGCATAGAGCCCTGCCTGAGATTGAGCCTCTGCTTCAATGAAACCCAGGACTAAACTGACCCAGAGCCTGGAGCAGCTTTGGATGGGAGCCCCTGGCTCCTTTCCTCCTGTTTCCCCACCACCTCCTCCATCCCACTTCGCCACCTCTGCCTTCAATGTATGGGCAGAGAAAATGCTCTTGGCCTTCAAATAGGGGCATTTGTTAAAAGCTGTGTGGAGAAGTAATTATCCGACAATCAGATCTGGATGTGTGGGGGAAATCGTACTGGTTAATATCACCTTGGCCATCCCAGGGGGCAAAGGGGTCCATACTAATCTGACCCCTTCTCAGCCTTGACTTGGTGGGCTGACCACCCCAAGCTGTGAGTGTGTGTTGAAATGGCTTGGGATTCAATTGAACACATTAAAATTTAAAAAGGATTTAACTGAAATTTTTCAATAGCTTCTGCAAAGGGGGATAATTTATTAGCTCAGAGTAAATTAAAATCTCAAGCAGGGGTAAAGACTTCGGAGATTGCTTTAATACATTTTATATGCTTTCAAAAGAAATGTTCTTTTAAATGGTCCAAAAATCAGCTAATTTTGTCCTATTTAGCAAATTACCTCCTAAGGCCACAATGTTGAAAAACTTAACAATTATTTTTTTTAAGCGAAAAATAGAGGAGGGGTTAAAAAAAAAATCATACGTCTTCCACGGGAAACAGCCAAACCCCAAATTGCTATGCCTTTTATGTGACACGGTTAGAATATATATTTTTTTCTTTTTTAATTCAAAAGTCAGTGAAACCTTGGCGCTCCCTTGTGCCAGACCACATGGAGACCTTTTCTCTGCCTGGTGATTGCTGGTGAGGAGGGTAGAAGGTTAATGGAGAGGCGCTGAAGCGAAATCCCAGCGCAGCCTGATAATTTATACCTTTACTTCGGGCGGCGTTCACTTGTGGAGCGCAGAGGCCAGCGAGCTGAGTCGGACCTGTTGCCCTGCACAGCTCAGAGACTATCCTCATCTCTTCAGAAGACGGCTTGCTTTGAATCAGCTCTCTTCCCAGCTCCAGGTGACAGAAGAGGCTGAAAAGGACCAGTTCTTTTCTCTCTTACTCCATTCTGCTGTTTTCTTTTTTAAGACTTCTCTTTTCTGAGGAGCACACCTACTGTGGAATTCAGGGGGGAACACCTAGGTGATCTTTAGGGGTATATAAGATATGTGCCAGTTTAAAGGTGCAGTTATGACCATTTCTAAGTCCATTTAGAAATAATCTATGTCATGTAAAAACAATGATAGATCCATATGCTTAAATACAAGGAAATAGACAATGAAATAAAGAATAAATGGAATACCAACTGGTCAGCCTGAGAAGCTTACTTGATCTTTTCCATCCATCCATTCATCCATCCATCATCCATCCATCCATCAATTAATTAGTTAACATGGCAGTGATGTTGGGAGTGATGTGATGATATGCCTACCTGGTCTGGGTGTGTGCATTTGTATATAGGCCAAACTGTCTTGGGGCATCGTGTGTAGTAGGATTATGCTGGTAATGTTATAAATATTTGTCCCACCTATGGGTTTAATAAAAAGCTGATTGGCCAAAGGCAAACAGGAAGTGTGGCCACGACTACCAGGCTAAGAAAACTCTGAGTACGGGAAGAACAGAGACAGACACCAGGAAAAGCCACCAGTTAGATGCCAGGCAGAGCTGCCAGACAGATGCCAGAGAGAGCTGCCACAAACAGGAGGAAGAGATGCAGCAGATTCAGAGAAAGAAGCTGAAATGTTGCTCTGAGAAAAGGTACCGAGCTGCACGGCTAAACAAGATAGGTTAGATTGAGAGCAAGAGCTAGCAAGTTATATGCCAGGGCCCTAGGTCAATCAGCGTAAAAATAATACAAGCGTCTGTGTGATTCTGTGGGACTGCAAGTGTATCTGGGGGGGGGAGGGAGGGACTGTGGGTCTGAACCTCGAGACTAGACTGGAAAGTACAGCCCAGAACCATTTACAACAATCCTTCAGTCTCTCTCTGTTTTTCAGTCTCTCCTCACTGAACCTGAAGATTGTTTATTCAACTAGGCTGTCAATGCGCTTCATGGCTTCTCTTGTTCATTCATACCTCTCTAGGTCTGAGGTAACAGGTGTCTGTTTTCATGACGTGCTTTTTACATGGTTTCTGGGGATGGGACTCAGCTCCTCTTGCTTGGGTAGTAAACATTTTACCTACTGAGGCAGCTACTCGCTCAAAATTCATTCTGTTTTTGTTTTTCTTTTCAAGTCAGGAATAAATTATGTGATTGCTGAGTCTGTATTCAGACTTAGAACAGACGGAAAAAGCCTGGCGGAGTAGAACAAGACAGCATCCCCAAGATGGATGGCATTGTCATAGTCCTATCATTTTATTCTAAAACATTCTGGGTTTTCTCAGGGCATGTCAGAAAGATAAGAGATGGCTCAGACCACAGGATTATTAACCAACATGGGGTCTGGTGTGTCACTGAAAGCCAGTAAAAATGATTTTTATAATTTTTAATGGTTGGTTAACTTGAAGAGTGTTTGAAGCTTTGAGTTTTTCCGGCAGAGGTATGAAACCACGAATATCACAAAATGAACAAACTCCCGTTAATATTTTGGCACTTAGAATGTAAGAGGTCTTGTTCATGAACACTACTCAAATGGCAACTTTCAAAGTTCAAGGCTACTTAAAGTACAGGCAGTGACCTTGGGGTACGTGTGTGTGTGTGTGTGTGTGTGTGTGTGTGTGTGTGTGTGTGTGTGTGCAAGTTTATGTAGGTTAGAGCTCACTACCACCTTATGTTGAGACAAGGTCTTTCCATGGCTGTGAACTCTTCAAGTAACCTAGACAAAAGTCCTCTTGCGAGCCTGTCACTGCCC
The DNA here is from genome assembly GCA_004025045.1 of Sigmodon hispidus. NCBI lineage: Eukaryota > Metazoa > Chordata > Mammalia > Rodentia > Cricetidae > Sigmodon > Sigmodon hispidus. The sequence goes on along the minus strand of PVIH01001088.1, from coordinate 197,076 downwards.
CCACTCGAATTACAAGCAAGAGCTACCACACTCTACTATTTTTACTATGGTCTGAACTGAACTCAGGTTCCCATGTTTTCTGGGCAAGCACTTAGAGACTGAGCATCTTCCCAGCGCAGATTTAAGAGCAGAGATGTTCTTTCTATTGTTTTTTTCTAATTCATGAAAATCTATTATCTTTAATTTTTTTCTGTTTATTTTTCTAACTTATTAAGTTGAATGGTTAGATCAACAACTTTTTATATTTACTGGTTTGTTTGGACATTTTTTGAATTTTGATGGCTCTTTTTCCTTATTTTCTCCTTTTCTTCATTGTACTAGCTTAGTAACATTTTTTTCTGTTTCACCCTCCTTCCTTTCTAGATTGGAATGAAATTTAAGCATTTTTATTCTGATTTTTATAAAGATTACACTCCAGGTAGGTTTATGGTGGGAAACTCAGAAAGAGTAAACTTCTAGCCTCTCCATGCACGGCCCCTCCAACTTTCACACATAGCTCAGATGTTTAGTGAAATGTGAAAATTTTAAGGTGATTTCATTTTTCCTTAAATGAGGAGTATACACATTCTACAACTTGTATAACCTTCATATTCCATAAAACCTGACTCTCACTCCTGTTAGACACTAACAAGCATATTTGATATGCTAGAGTTTAAATTTATTAACATTTCTACTTTTGACTAGAAGAAAAGAATCACTCAGCTTCTTCTGTCTCCTGCCTTCTTTCTATTAAGTGGCATTTTGAATTTTTTCCTTCAACATAGCTGTGGTACTTACAATAATGCAGTTTAGAATCACTTGTATTTACTATATAATTGCCTTTTTTATTCTTTGAAAATCCTATGCCATTTACACAACTTAGTTGGTCATATTCATTCACTACATTTCCCATACTCTGTCTCTCTCTCAACTTTATGACCTCCTATGATTTTTCTTATTAGTAACTCTGAGTTCAATTAGTGCTGCCTCTACGTGTGTGGGCGTGGAGCCATACATGAGGCATGGAACATACCAGTGGCCTTGTCAGCTGTAAAGGAGAGTGACTTTCTCTCCCCATTCAGCCATAAACTCTCTACACCTCCTCCAACATTTTTACAGACTAGACATCCAGGGCCCCTCCTCCATCCATCCCAGAATTTTGACTCTGCTTCTTGAAGACATGAGTTACTATTGAGGTATTTCAAAATCATTGATTCTTCTTGTAATTAACATTTGAATTCACTTGAATACATTCTTTAGTTTTTATTTCTTGCATGAGAGACTGTGCCTATAGTAGTCTGTGAATATTGATTTGAAAATATCCTTATTTTGCTCCCATGTACAGTTTATAGTTCAGTTGGATATAGATTGACCCTTTATTCTACTTTCTTCTGGCTCTTTTAGACTAGACAAGAAGCCTATAGTTGACACTATGTGTTTCTCTTGCAGACAATCTTTTTTTTTTCTTTCTTACTATTTTCTAGACATTTTTTCCAAGCTTTTTAACTTTGTTCCAATGGGTGTTGGTGTGAAATTATTTTTGTTTCATTCAGAAGCCTCTTGATTATTCTGTTTTGGAAAATTATCAATGACTTTATGTTCAAACATTCTCTTAATTCTTAATTTTGTTAATATGGTGGAACCCTTACTGGTTGACTAGGGGACATTATTTTTCTTTAACTATTTTGAATATTTTACCTCTTTGTATATGTGTGCTTTATTCCAAGTAATTTACTAAGGTTTTTCAATTCACTTACTCTTTCCTTGGCCATTCTGGAACTCACCATGTAAAGCAGACAGGCCTCAAACTCATAGAAATCCATCAGTCTCTACCTCCCAAATACTGGAATTAAAGATGTGCCCTCAGTTAGTGGCACAATCTAATGGTTTGACTGCATTGAGTTCTATAGTTCTGTCAAGCTGATGTCTAGAGCATAACAAGAAATATTTTATGTTGCAAATCTTTCCTTCTGCCTTCAACAAGTCATCTATAATGGCTGTGGCTGATGAAGGCTTACCATGTGATTCAAAACAGGTGAGTGACTTAGATGACTGCTTTTAGCAAAGACACAGGACCTACATGTTTGCAAATGGATATTAAACATTATAGAATTCCAGTGTTTGCGAGCACTTCATCATAACATCTAAGTTAGCCAACCAAGGCCTAAGGTAAGAGAGGTCTCAGTACTAAGTAAACTTTTTTGTTCGTGGATAATCCCAGTTAAAGGGGAGGAAACTTGCTCAGACTCACTTGAGTAGTATCGTGACAGAAGTACTTAAACAGTTAAGTTCATTTGAGAAGTAGAGAGAAGATGATGATCAATGTTTTGTATGTATTAAGCAAGTAACATGCCCCAGGTAAATTTCTAAAGAGTTTTCTGAATTAGCTGATTTCATCACCCACAAAACCTCAGGAACCAGTTTGTACTTCTATACAGAACTTGATAGTCAAAACAAAGAAAAGAAACTGAGGCACAGATTACAGTCTATATAGCAAGTAAAGGTGACTTTGGATTTCAAACCTTAGCAGCACAGTTCATAACCTGCCCCACCTCACAAATTATTTTTAGTGTTAGAAAAGAATGCAAGACTTGTGAGCTTTGTGCATTAGCGGATCATTATGGATAGAACTGGGTTCGAGCTGAAATCATGGCGTGGGAATAGGAGAGGAACACAGTATAAATTAAGAACGATTTTGAATGTAAAACATGTTTTGTTTTAAGAGGCTAGAAAGCATTTTCCCCTCTTATAATAATTTTGATTATATCTAAACAAGTATTTTCTAGTTTAATATTTCTTTTCCTTGCTTATGTCAGAGACAGGGTTCTGCCTCATTCTTTTGAGGGCACAGATTATAGGTATGGGCCACTACACTCTGCACTGACTAAATAATTGACAAACATGTGGAAGTTGCTTTCTGTATAGTAAAAAGCTTGCGATGCAGAGCCTCTCACCACTGCTCTGTCTGGCACCATCTCATTTGATGATGTATTTTCAAAGGATGTAAAATGAAGGGACAGTTGCATAAAATGGCCATTAGAGTGTTTTGAATGCTACCCTGTTCCTCATTAGCCACCGGGGCTCCCACAACGGTGGATTTCCCGACATGACTGATCTGAAGAGATCCATCCAAATTTTTTATACAACCTGCCTTCTCTCCCAGTGATACGTTTTATGGACAGGTGGCTCATATTGGGAATAGTCCATGGACATGAATGAGACAAACACTAAGTGGCCCACATGGGCACTGAACCCCTAACCTTCGCCTCATTACCATGGAGCTCTGACCATCTGAGCTTCACTACCACCAACTAATGATGCAGTCCACGGAGGCCTGACCACATCAATCACACTTTCCAAAGCAAAACTCACCACTCTGAAAATAAGCAGAACCATCAGCACAGAGTACATCACAAGGGAACACAGTTATGTTGAAGGACAGCTGACATGATGTTCTTTCTTAAAGGCCATTCCTTCTTTAGCATTAGGTTTTAAAAGGGCTGGAAGATGCTTAGGAGTTGCCTTAGTTCACCCATATTATTTATCTTTTATCATGTGCATTGGGAGTTGCATACTCATGTCATAGCATATATGTGGAGTCAGGGTTGTCCTTTCTATCGTGCGGGTCCTGAGTCAGATTTAATGGCAGGTGCCTTACACATTGACATACATTTCCAGCCTTTAATTCACAATTCTCAGAAGATGTCTGTTCCTTATTCTAAACACTTACTAGTATAGCAGCAACTTGTGATATCAATAGCTCAAGCCCTGGCTTCCTTAAAGAAGCTGTCCCCTACCTCTCTTCTGAGCTTCCTCCTCCTCTCTTTGTAAATATTTTTTAAAAATTCTTTAAAAGTTTTATACATGTATGCAATGTATTATATCAGTCTACCTGTTTGATTTCAACTGAATACAAGTTAGAGTCATTAGAAAGGAGGGGGCCTCAATTGAGAAAATGTCACTAGAAAATCCATCTCTAAGATATCTTCTTAATTAGTGACCAATGGGGAGGGCCCAGCCCATCATGGGTGATGCCATCCCTTCCATGGTGGTCCTGGATTCTGTAAGAAAGTAGGCTGAACAAGCCATGGGGAGCAAGTCAGTAAGCAACACCCCTCCGTGACCTCTCCCTCAGCTCCTGCCTCCATGTTCTTGCCCTGTTTGAGTTTCTGTCCTGACTTCCTTTGAGGATGTGAAAGAATAAATTGAGAAACACTTTTCTCCAAAACTTGTTTTTGGTCATGATGTTACATCACAGCCCTAGAAATCCTAACTAAGACAATACCACTACCTTCTTCCAAATCCCCAGGACCTTGACAATCTCTGTCCCCAATCGATGTCATCTTTTTACCTTTTTTTCCTGTTATTAACATCCCTGAGTTAGTTAGTATGTGCATGGGTTAGGGACATGAAAAGCCCAATAACACTCACTTTTCCAAAGGAGAATAGCTTTCTATTTCTTATCAGACATTAACTAATAGCCCATCTGAGATGTTTAGGCTCTCAGAGATCCCTCCTCCATCCATGTTAGAATTTTGACTGCCTTGATCTTGTACAGGTCTGGTGCAGCTTTCCACACCTACTTTGAGTAGATATGAGCAACAGCTATGTCATATCTGGAATTCAGCCTTTTACAGCCCTTCTACCATAGGTTCGCTCTTAGATTCTTCTCATACTGTCTTTTGTGAAGTTTCCCGAGCCGTGAACTGGGGGAAGTTGATATAGAAGACCTTTCCACATCTGTGAATTCAATGTTACTTTACGCTTGGCATGCTGGCCAGTTCTGAGTAGTCTCTGTGTTAACTATTAACTACCCCAAAATGAACTTCTCTGACCAATGTTGATAGTAGCACAAATATGTGACTATAAGCACAAATATCTAGAATGCACTTTGAGAAAAATGATCATTTTGCAAAATAACAACAGTAGATTCCCACATAGACTCTATGATTTCTTTATTCATGGGCTTTTGACCAGATTCTAAGTACAGGTATGAAAGCTCCACTGAGGAACAGTCCTCATATACCATCAGAAATGGTTGTTTACTCCAATAACTGTCATGCCACTGTTGCAATTAATGAGTGCATCCTGATGTCAAGTCAGCATTATAGTATGTAAGCCCCTGCAATGGTAAGACCGTTGAAGTCTTTTCTATTCCAGAAACATGAATAGCAGTGTCTTGGTCACTATGTAAGCCAGCCAGAAGGGAGAAAGTTTGCTAGTCAGTTTGAAGTCATTATATCCTATATTGAAAGTGAATGGTGCCCTCAATAACTGGGTCTTACCTTCTAGTTGTGAGCATTGGCCAGAGCCTATGCTATTTTAGGTGTTTCTAAGACTTCCCTGACCAATAACTCATAGGGAGGTACCATATGCCAACACTCACTGAGACTGAGATTTTCAGTTAATAATTCATGTCTTCTGGGGTCAGCATTGAAGACTCATGCAAGGTACTTCTGTTTGACCTCCCATTAAAATATATATGTATTATATATGTTAATTAACTTATAGAGTAGTATTTATTTTCTGTATCCTTCATGTATTATTTTAGCTTTGACCAACTCTCTAGTGTCTCCTGTTCCTAGTCACTTTATTTACATTTAAATCTGCAACAAACATCAACTATATTCTCCTCCTTTTCCATCACTCATATTCTACTGTTTCTTATAAGTGAATTTATTCCTTGGGTTAGGGTTTCATATTTTTTATCCACCTCTCTTTTGGTTAAACCTTCAAACATACCTCATTTTTCCAGACCCTATACCATCCCACCATGTTTAAATCTTTCTGCCTTGATAATTCATTTTTTCAAAGTGATAATTTTAGCAAAAAGGGATTGGCTTTGAAAGGGAGAAAAGGGGACTATAATTTAAATACTTCTCATTCTAATATACATTCTTTTCTTGTTCTAAAATACATTGTCTTCCTTGTTCTAATATATATTCTGGAAGCTTTTCAGAGAGATTTTCTGATAAAAATATGCAAATAACATGAGTTTAAAATAGAGACAGTTACTATCCTGGCAGATTTAGAGTAAAGTATAGAACATACCTGTAGCCCTAGCTACTGGGAGGCTGAGGCAGAAGGATCATGTGAACCCAATATTTTCAAGCGAGTATAGGCAACAGGCAGTGACTCCAACAGCCAATCTATATAAATATCCAACAAAATCTAGCAAATCAAAACTTATCTGTAACAATTAAAATGAGTATAATTCTACTTCTAAGTCTGTGTAAAAGTAGGAGTGTTTTCATCAACATCATGTCATGAAATGTTGATAGCAGCCATGTGGCATAGCCCATGCTCTTATTCAAGTTTACAAATTTGGGCAAGTAACATGATTCAAGTTCTGGCTTAATCACATAGGGTTATGCAGCCACAGCCATGTTCACTATTGAACCTATTCTAAGCCTATGTTACAAGACACAAATTAACCAATGGCAGCTCATGGGACAAGTCTGTTGTTTGTAAATAGCTTTGGTAAGATATAGCTGTCCTTATCAGTGTACATGCTGTTGGGATTCTGGGTACAAAGGCTACAATTGTAATCAGAGGTAGAGAATGTGTTGGAAAGCTAGTGTCCAACACAGAGACCTGGGTCTAGTACAAAATGAAAATATTACAGCAGTGGGACAAGTAACTAAGGTAGAATGTCAGGGTAATTTCCATAGCAGCATTTTCCTGGGGAATTAGACTACTGTTCCAGTTTTTGCCCAAAGTGTAGAGCATCAACAGCAGTGGTGTCTTCCTTGTCTCCTACTTATTCTAGCTATCTATGCTGTATTATTCTTTTTTCTGGGCTTAGAACTTTTTCATCTTTTTATTGTCTCTTTGTTAGAAGATAAAGCATCATGCATTTAAAAATCATTTATAAATTGAAATATAAAATTTGTTATGATTTAAGCAGCAGAAAGTACCTTAGTGGATTGGAGCCAAGGAACTCTACAAGGTCATATCATGCAACAGATCTCATTTGAAAAGTTTATTGAGTGGAAGGGGAAAGAGGGTGGAAGAGAAGGCACTAGCTTTTTATAAGGAGATATACCACATGCATATACCAAGGATACACAACTCATTGGCAACAATGGAAATATGTCATATTTTTGGTAGCTGATGATGGTTAGGTTACTGAAGGTGGGCTTAGAGGTGGAGTTTTTCAACATAATTTATGCATCTTCTAAAATACATCATAGTAACTCTCTGCTCTAACCAATGCATTGGACAGGCACAGGTAGAGAGTCCAAGCTTGAGTTTGAATAAAGGCTGTTTGATTTTTCATACATATTCAGACTCCTTGGTGGTCTTCTGAGGGATCCCACAATCTTGGCATAACAAAAGCACATTTTATCCTTTTGATGGTCACCACTGTAAAAAAAAAAGTGCATAAAATAAATTTTTAAAAATCTATGCTTATGAAGAACAGACATAAAAGATCTGGACTCTGAATAGACAGCATGCTGTTCCAGATATGACAGAATGCAGTTCCTTGCAGAGACCTTGAATATTGGAATGAAAACACAGTTTTTCTATGTGTGACCAGCACTTCAGAGCCCATTCCCTCCAGAGGAACACTTAACCCAGTCTTGGCATTAGGATGAGGAAATTGAACCTGCCTGGAGTGGATGCTGAGCTGATCTACCTTGGGACTTCTTGCCCTTTTTGGGGAGGGTATGGAGCGATGGGGAGGAGGGAGGCTGAGGGCTGACCAGGAAGGGTTGGGAGGAGAAAAAGAGGGAGAGCAAGGGGATACATGGGGAAAAAAACCAAAACAACAACAACAAAAATCTTTATTTGATAAAAAATAAATTTAAAGAAAAGAAAAAAAAAAAAAGAAAAGGGAGGGTAGATGGAGCTAATGATGAGTCAGCAGTTACCATATTTACTGATTATGGCCACTCACAAGCATTTGTAACTCCACTTTCGGGAGATCCAGGGTCCTGGGCTGGTTCTCCTTCCTCAGGTATGAGACACACATGTAGTATATATGCATACATATAGACAATGGCTCATATAATAAACAAACAAATGAAATATATACTCATAAAATTTAAAATATATTAATAAAATAAAAATAAATAATTATTAAAAATAAAATGGAGGTTGGAAAAAAATCTCAGCAGAAGGGAGTTATTCATAAGCGCGTGTAACGTCCTTGCTGTGGTCCCAAAGAATGGCCTGAAGGGTCACTGAAGCTCTTCTGTGATCTTGCCTCTTTCTCCAGCAGTAAGGAGGCCAATTCTTCTCTCCTTCAGTCCTAGAGGCTCCTGAGTCTCCTGTAACTGTGAGAACACAAAGACCAGCAGGAGGTCAGAAAGGCATGTTAGCTTTGTCCTGCTGCTGGACTAATTCATTGCAAATTCTTCCACTTTAATGCAAGTGCAAGTAATTCTCCAGTTTTTGGTGGCCAGCCATGTTCTTAGAGGCTCAACTACCTGAAGGAAGCAAAATGCTTTGGGAGGCCTGAGGTTCTGCATAGGAGCAGGAAGGCCAGCAAGTCTCCGGAGACTTGTTAAATTTGCTGCAACTGAGTGAGAAATCCTGACTCTGTGTCCAACACATGACCTCCCCTAGTTCCTGACACACAGCAAGAAAAAGATACATTACATTTTGAGTGAATGGTGCACAGCCTTGAGTAACCAGAATTTTATTTTGAATGAGGCATGATTTTATATCCTGTATTACAGTGGCTAGAAGATGGATCCATTCTTGTTTTTATGTTTCACAAACCAGTAGCAAGCAATGAAAGTGAAGCAAGTTTGTATAAATAATACTTTCCAAAGACACAGAATGGGATGACTATGAATATTCAGAAGGACAAATACCAATGATCAGATATGTCTAAACTCTTCTTGATACTTTGGAGTTGAAGGAAAGAAGAAGATATTTGCTATGGAAGCTAAGCATTGTACCTTTCATACTTCTGCGTTGCCTGATAAAGGATGAACTGAGGAAGGGAAAGTATTAGGAACAAGAAATAAGGAAGTAGGAATGAGAATTCCTTGAAAGAAACAAAAGACTGCAAAAGACCAGTTGACTGATTGGAACAGCAGTGAGGTGGAAAGGTTAGAATCTTGCAGGTCCAGATCATAATACCTTATCTTGCTCTAATTTTAGTTCCTCAAATAGCCATTCTTCCTTCCACCCCTAACAGTCTGTGATTAGCAGATATCTTGGAATCTATTAACTTATCAGGTATTCAGCTTCCACCAACAACAAAGCTAAGGAGTGTCTTTAGATCACAGTGACTTAGCAGCAAAGATTTATAGAAGAGAATCCCCCATTTTGCTGTACCCACCTTTTGGATATACCAGCATTGTATTTTAAAGTTGCCTTCATTTAGGACTTTCTCTGCCCAATTTTTATAAACCTCTCTGAAGCAGTCTCCAATTAGAAATATGGAACCTAGGATAATTTAGCTCCATGTTTCCCCAGCTAGGATCACACACATTGGGCTCCAGAATAAACTGTCTTTTATTCCCTTGAAAGTGAGAGTCTTGGGTTTTTGGTGTGTGTGTCCACAGAAGAAGGAAAGTTTAATGCATCCAGGAGTCAAGATTATTAGAAAGTGATCTTCTAGACTTGAGTTGGACTGAGTTGTAATAACCACCCCCCCACACACACACTTTGGGGGATTTCTCAGAGATCATGTTTCTTTCCAAGTATGTATTGTCACTCTGTGAGCAGAAGCATCCCTTCTGGAGGAATTCTTTGGTTTTAACAAAGGGTGTATTAAGTATTAAACTGCCCCAACTTGCTACATGTAATCATCTATAGTGTTTTAATACTCCTATTCTGGCTGCTTAGGAACTCCTTGTGGAGTTAGATAATAATATAGGTTTATGGGCAGCTTTAACTTACCATTGCTTACCTCTGCTTTGCAGGGAGATATGCTGCATGCCCCCACTGAGAAGAGAATAGACTGACCTGCATGAGACTGAGAAAAAAAACGTCACCACCCATCAGGCCACTAATCCTTAAGCAGGTTCACAGATCCCCAACATCTACTGCAGAATGCTCAGGATTTTCATAGAACAAAAAGAGCAAATAGCAAATAACACCACACATACAAGAGGCTGGGCAATGCAGTATATGCCGCATCTATCTAAAATTTTCTACAATTTGAAGGGAATGAGTTTTATAGGACAAACATAATGAATGTAGAGGAACAAAGGATCTTAAGTTGAGTCGTGTTCCAGAAATGATGCATAGAGCCTAGCTGCACTAGAGACACTTGACACTGTGGTAAGTTCAGGAATGGCATATGCAAATCTCTGACACCAGTGAATATCTATTAGTAAATTGTATAATTCTGAGTAGTCAAGATTGTTTTGAATGGATGGACCATGACAACAAACCTACTGTGAAACAAAATACACTATGGGTGGGAATGAGAGGGAGAAGCAGCAGGAGCTTTGCATCCTGGTCTGGTGTGGCAAATAGATGTGATTTCTCCAAAGAGGTTTCTCTATCAGAACAGTAGTGAGGCTGACGGACAGTGAAGGGTGCCTCACCCACAGGTGAAATATCCCACTCCTTCTGGCAAGTTAGAGCAGCTCATCATGTCTTACAGCAAATCAATTTCAGAGCATATGTTCATTGGCATGGAGCAAACTCAGGTCACAGTTTCAAATTCAGGTTTGTAATAAGTGAGGAGTATGATCGCACCTAGTAGAGACTTCAGATGACCCTGCATGGCCTCATATAAAATGAGGCTTCAGTCTTAGCTCTCTTCTTCATAGAGACTTGTCTGCATTGCTCAGAGGGACTTGACAGCAAAAGAAAGTGGTAGACACTCACACCAGGTCTTACCTTGTCCTCACGAAGATGCAGATGAGAGGAACATGTCTCATCTGGTCACAGAGATGGAAAGCCTCAGGCATCCAAATAGTCATCAGAGCCTCTCGCAAGCATCAGATTCAGACTGAAGAGAAAGAGATAGGAGTGAGCGAGTGAGAGAAGACTCAAATTAGTAACCAAACACGGCTGTCTCCTAATGTTCATTCAGACAGAGGTTTGATGGCTGGAAATTATTGAAATGAGGCAGATGTCAAGGGATGCTGCAAACACAGCTCCTCTCCAGCAGCAGTGGCTGTGTGCCTGCGGTTACAGTATCCTTGCTAAATACCACAGTGGAGGGTCCTGAAGTACCTGCTGGGTACTTTGCTCTTTGTGACTAAGATGAGCAAGTAAAGATTGCTTAAAGTCCTGGGGCTAGATTGAGGCCAAATCTCAGTCTTTATATTTCAATTGTTGTATTCAAGGGAGTTTAGTCTCCTGTTCAACCACCCCAGGCAGGAGCATGCTGAGATGGGTCGGGGGGGGGGGGGAGAGCAGAGGGGAAGAGAGAAGGAGAGATCTGTTTCATCTTGTAAGCACATGGATTTCCATCTTGACTGTCTAGAATTGCAAGGAACATCCAAGTATAACTGGGCTAGTTTTTATTCTCAGTCCAACATGTATGGATGGTTATGAGGAAAGGAACATATAGGCTCATATGGAAGGTTCTGGTGGTCTTGTGCTGGAAATGTGGGCTTTATCTCCAGCTTTCCAGAATTTGAAAGAGACTGGAGGTGTTGTGCGAGATCATATTCTTTCTTCAAATCTAGGCACAGGTGTGACACTATTTTGTAATGTTTCGTTGGCTCCAATGACTACAACATAAACTGGTAAAGGACTCAGCAGCATTTCCTTCTTGTGGCAGAAGGTTGGAGGGCGTCATCTGAAGGTGACTGTAGACAGAGACTGAGAGTTCTCACACCTAACCGCTAAACAGCACAGAGTTCCCGAGACAGATAGTGAAACCAGAGGTTTCTTTTATTTATTTATTCATTCACTTATTTATTTATTTATTTGCTTACTTATATATTTGTTTGTTTGTTTATTAAGGGTTAAACACAAATGGCAAATTCTTAACCAAATTAAACAAAAAAAAGGGGAAGACCTACTTCAATAAAACTAGAAATTGAAACACAAACATTATAACAGATATGAATGAAAGTCCCAAAAATGAAACCAGAGGTTTCTTGAGCAGAAAAATATCTTGATGTTTGACCAGGACATCTGACCCCACACAGATAAGAGTTTTCACAGGGCAACATTGATTTCTAAGATGCTCTGGGTAGAATTGGGGTGCCTTCCTTTTGCAGCACTAAAGCCTGGAATAGAAGATGGTATGCCCCGTATAGTGTGGAAGCCAAAGGAGGTGCTTGCCTGCGTCTCCAAAGCTGAGAATAATGAATGAGACCAGGTAAGAAAGACGCCTAGCTGCAGATTGCAGGGCTTTGCAAACTTTTGGTAGGACTTAGCATTTTACCTTGGCTATTGAAATCCAGTTCCAAATGGAAAAGTATACAAGAGAAGCCACTTATCCAGTATAGCACCTGATTTGCTGTCCCCTTACATACTATGTAGAGTGCTGGTAAGAAGTCATGTGTTTTCTTCCCTCTTGTCAATAAAGGAAAAAGAAGCAATTTCACACATAATTTAATACATGTTTTAAGACATTAGTTATTCAGTGTAAAAGATTTAAGTATAATATAAGGAATATAAAAATATTTTAAAAATGCTTTTGAATTTGCAGAACAATGCTTAATCACTTCATAGGACCCATTTCCAAGGAGAGAACACCTTCACAGCTCTGGAATTACCTGTTTCTTACACATCTAAGGAGTTTTTGTTTATCTTTTCACATTCTTTTCTGTTTACTCCCAGCTCTTTCGCATGTAAAGAATATACTTGAAATGCAACACTCAAGGACTTTTGTTTTCAGTTGTGGTAAACTGGCAAAATTAGAGACTTGTTGAGTAACTTAATGTTGAATAACTTTTCCAGTCAAGTGTATGTAGCTAGCATGGAAGGTTCCAGTGGCAGCTATAGGGTCATCCATGAGTAATTTGCAAGAATGGTAGCACTTGGAAATGGCTACAATTATCTTACTTTCTTAGAAAAGAACTTTTAAAACCCTATAATGTGGCATGACAACTATTTTTCTACTCACTAAGCTTAATTACCTATTTGTTGGAAATTTTATTTAAGTGAATGATTTCTAAACAAGGGGTAGGCTATCCACATAGTGTCCCCAGAACTTGGTGCGCGCGCGCGCGCGTGCGCGCGCGCACACACACACACACACACACACACACACACACACACACACACACACACACAAATGCCTGAATTAGAAACATGCCAGAAAACTTCATACTATGTTCCATGCTTATACATTCATGCATTTTCTGAATTCTCTGCTTTGGTTCTATGAGTTCTATATCTATCAGCATGAAGGCCAGGTGCTCACACAGCACTTGGTTATACAAAACAGATTAGAAGTTGGGGTTCAGGCATCAAAGTTGTGATAAACAACAGTGGGCATTAATGCAGAAAGCAGATTGAGCTTTTTAATGGGACATCAAATAAGAGTTTATTAGCATCTATTAGGTTCAACCCGAATCTCAGGAAGTAGCATTAATGAGCATCATATATCAGTCTGTCTGTTATTAGATAACAGTATCCCTTAAAACCAGCAAGCCATACAGTACTTTATACTTTTTACCTTTATCTTTAGAATTAGCTGACATTCTATCCTGTTACACTGGCCTTACTATTAGTAATAGTGAACCAATTTATAAACCCATTAGTGACACTTTTTCCAGAAGATAAAAACAGTCAAAATTATCTGGCAGCAATTAATCTTAATGGCTGTATGCAGTAAACAGCAATGGGCTAATTCCAGTTCTGTCAGCCCCATCAAACAATCCCGCATTAGGCAGCTTTTCAGTGATCCATTAAGCATATTCAGAACAACAACAAATTCAATGCTGAAGGCATATGCACTAAACATTACAACAGTGATCTTCTGAAGCCATCATTATCTCTTAAATAGTACTTCCCCCATGTATTATCATTATGCTGTACATTAGAAATACTTTGATTAAACTCCCTTAATTCATAACAGACAGCTGCAGACCATTTATGCAGTTAATCTCAACACAACAGCTATTGAGGAAATATAACAAATGAAGGCTGCAAACTGGAAGTCATTACTATGAAAGATGCGGGTTTTCTAGGCCTCCTACAGCAGAGTGCATCAGGATGGTCTTTGGGCCTACAATAATGGGGATGAGGCCGTTAATGACCTTCTACTGTCCTGGACCATCTGCCCCAGGGGAGCGGAGCTGGAGGCTGGGCACGTGATCACTTCAGGCTGAGCCATGTTCCCTGCATATTGACCAGCTCCAGGATTTTTATAGAGGAGAACCAAAGCCATGTTGAACTTGAATTTCTCAACTTCACTATACAAAGTCAAGGTTTTGGTTGAGTACAATCAATCCCATTGATTTTACTGAGTCCTTACACTAGGGCCCATATGAGCGCCAGAGTGTGTCATTAGTAATAGCTTGGGGGTTCTTTTCCAACAGGCAATGCCTTTGTGAACTTGATCCTTTACACTCAAGATTACACAGTTCACAGAAAAAAAGAAAGAAACTCTACTAAATTTCATCTAGAAACCTTGTCAATGTGCTATTTTTATATCAATTCAGGATTTATTTTATTTTTAACTTTTTTTTTTTTGCATAGTAGCAATCTTCCCCTTCAAATTCACAAAGCCATTTTCAGTTTTACATTTTGCAGAATCAAATGTGTTTGGACAGAATCTGATGAACAAGAAATCTGCATCAATTTGCCCGCTCCTACATCTTCTTAGACCCTTTCCTTTACAGGTAGAGAGACCATAAACATGCCATGAATAGGCTCTATGTGCCGGGAGCCTTTTCCCCCTTCACCGGTCATTTCAAAGCCCTCACCACAGACACCGTGTCTACTTTCTGATGAACTGGCCAAGTAATTAAAACATAAATTTAAAGCCCCCTTGGCCAGCTCTGACAGTACTTGCTGCTTTCAGGGTTAGCTTAAATGAATTAAATACTGATTCAAAATGTAAGGCCAAATCATTGAGGAGTGATAAGGCCTAATTTCAAAAGGAAAGACCAAACCCTGTGGTGGCTTAAACTGAACATCTGAAGAATCTGCCACATGGTTATGTGTTCATGAGCAGCGAATTATTCCTGTGTATTGTTCTCTGTCTCCTTCAGTGACCGCTGGTGCCATCCAGACTCTCCCTTCCCCTTCCCCATCCTCAGAATACAATGCCTTTCAGCAGTGACAGCCTGGGGGAGATTTTCTGATTTTATTCCCCCATTTTTGCATTAAATCTGTTTGTAAAGCACAGATGCAGTGGTGGTGTGTGGCATCCCTCATTTTTGAAACATTGCATAGGGACATGCCTGGTCATTTCCACACTCCTGCATCCCAGTGTTGACTTTGAATGCCAATACAGTTTTGCAACAGGCAGGATTTTCACCCATTTTGGTAGCTGTCCCTGTGTCAAATACAGGCAATTGAGTTAAAAAGCCCCATGTTTATGAGTGTGCATGGGTCCCATCAGACACTCACAACATATGTGCACATAGCAAAGGCTCTGAGAGGCTGGTGGGGAAAGAAACCTGTTCAGCTGTGATGAACTTAGCATGCTGAAGCCTAGCTGGTCCAGTCTTAGCTTTTCTTGTGTATTTTTTTTTTCTCCCTCCAGAATATATCTAAGGATATGTTTTTCTAAATTCCTGTTTGTGATATTTTGGCCTTGAGATGAATGTGTGACAGCGGAGAACAGTTTGTAAATTGATTTTTTTTTCCTAATTTTTTTTTAGTAAGCATTAGTTTAGCTTGAAGATGCTACTGACCAGTGACTAATGGCCAATGTCATCAGGTTTGGGATCTACAAGCTTGTTTCACCTTGATTCCTGCTGTTCACTCCAAGATCTCAGGTTAACAAGGATCCCATAGAAAGGTTCATGCAGGTGAAGAAGATTTGCCTCATCTAGTAATTATAGTTTTGTATCCAATGCTAAACATTCAGAGAATTGAAAAAAATGTACTAATATTTTGCCTGGGCAGGGATACCTTTAGTTCTATCACAACTCTGGGGTTCTACCTACATACACTGACATAAGTTTGTATCTGTCTGCAGCCAGGGAACTCCAGACAGCAAGACTGCTAGAAGATAAATGCTATAATATGCTAACCTGAAGTATGTTTTAAAATGCTGTTTTGAGATCTCAGTATATCTTTCCCAAAAGGGCTACATTATATGAGAGTGTATCTGTAGTTGTAAAGTTTCTCTGTCCTACCAGGCTGGTCCTGCAGTCATTTAGTCCCAAATAATCACACAAAAGCTCATATTGATTATAAACTGTTTGGCCTATGGGTTAGGATTATTATTTGCCAACTCTTAATCTTTAAATTAGCCCATTTTTCCTATCTATGCTTAGCTTCGTGGCTTGGTCACTTTTCTCATTGCAGCATTCTCTTCTTCCTTTCTCTGAGTTAGGCTGGCATCTGCTCTCTGCTCTTCTGCTTCCCAGAATTCTCCTAGTCTGGTTGCCCTCCCCCACTTCCTGTCTAGCTTCTGGCCAGTCAGCATTTTTATTAATCCAATGTTTACAGTGACAAATGTTTACAGTGTACACAGTAGGTATATTTGATGAATATAAATGCAGAGCACATGCTAGACCTGTACAATCCTCTTTATTCAGCTCTGAGAATGGAATGCTCTGGGTTCTATGAAAAGGAGCTGAATGTCAGTATGGCTGACAGGTTGGTAAGTCATATCAACTGAATTAAAAAAGGATGAATGATAAAATTGACTTAGAAATTCTTTGAAAGGCTTGATCTAAAAGGAAATATACATGCCTCAGTTGAGAGTGTAGACTAAGATTTCTGTGACTGCCTGTACATGCCTATGTATTGCTACTAATGGAGCCTCCTCCTTATACAATTGACAATAAACTACCAAATTTCTTCTCCTCCTCCACAGCCTGCATTAGACAGAGGGGCTCCTTCTAGGGAAGAGAGAAAAAAGAAAAGACAAGACGACGCTCCCCACCATGGAAGGTATGGTCACCCTTATTGGATTCCATGGCATCAAATGTTAACATAAAGATTTGTAAAGAGAAAATAGAAATCAGGTGAGAGGCGATAAAAAGAGAAATCACTTCCTGTGAATTCTTGGTAGGAACTGCCAGCAATAAGAAAAGATCAAAGTCAGACAGACAGACAGACAGACAGACAGGGAAAGGGAGGGAGAGAAAGAAGAGGAAAGGTACAAGACAAGACAGAAGAAGGAAGAGGTGGAGGCAGGGAACAGATTGAAGAGGTGGAGGCAGAGGGCAGATTGAAGAGGTGATACATTGTTGCTTGTAGTAGTGAAGCCCAATGCTAAAATACAGGAAAACCTGAGGGCCCTGCACCTGTGCCATAGCCTCTGAAGCCAAACATTTAAAAGGTGTCTAGCTTTGGTGGCCCATTTATCTTCAGTTGTGCCTCAATTAACCCCCAATGTCCTGTCCCATGGATCCTGAGACTAGGTTTTGTCTTTGTGATCTGACTGTCAATGAGTTGAAGTTATCTGCATCTCCTAAGGCTAGCTCCCATCCCTTGTACTACCCACTGCCCGTACGCCTGGTGCTGTGTTTCCCACTTATCCTCTTGACCCTTTTCTTTCCTGCAAGATTGCCAATGCTCGTTGCACCCCTCTCTGTTCTGTGTTTCTGAGGAGCTGTGTCACTCACGAGTATTTACTGAGGCATTACCCATGGCAGTGTGCCCATGGCGGTGTGCATGGGAGCCTTAAGAAAAGCCACTGCAATCTCTATGGAACTCTCTGGAGTTCCATGCCTTCCTTACCAAGCTGACACTTCCTGGCAGGGTCTATCCTTGGCTGAATTCTCTGCTTCATCCTCACTTCCTGCCTGGTTCCAGATCTGCTCACCTGCTGCCTGTGTCTTAAACCATGTGATCGACTATCATTAGCATCCTGCTGGTCCATATATTGAGTGCTTCTATCATATGTGACCTGTTATGTATCAAACAAGGCATCGATACGCAGGAGCTTGAATTAAGCTTAGAGTATGTTTCTGTGGAATGAGTGAAGGAAAGAACATGCTGAGCAGAGCACCCACTCCTTGTTCTGGTACATTGGAGAACTGTGCAGTCATAAATGGTCAACAGACACTCGCTACAAAAGCCTAGTGTGCTAATACAAGCCTGTAATCCCAACATTCATTTGGGGACTGTGGTAGGAGCTATGAAAGACTAAGGTTAGCCTAAACTATCCTCAAACAGACACACACACACACACACACACACACACACACACACACGAGAGAGAGAGAGAGAGAGAGAGAGAGAGAGAGAGAGAGAGAGAGAGAGAGAGAGAGAGAGAATTGCATGAACTTTTACTTAGTATTATAATAAAAAGCCAGAGACAGATATTGAGGAAAAGCTGGAAGATCAGAGAGATAAAGAACAAACCACAGCCACTTCTCACCCACCAACTCCTCAGGCCTGTCTCCAGGAAATCTTCAGATTCCAAATATCTCTCTTCTCAGCCCACCAAGGAAGTGTCAGGGAAAGCTGAGAAACCACCCTTCTCTCCCTCTACCCAGCTACCTTAACTTCCTCTTTCAGCATTCCTAGGATTAAAGGTGTGGGTTGCCATTCTGTGACCTTCCTGGCTTGGCTTGGAGGTTGATTTTCTGTTGTCCCAGACTGATATGATTTTATCTTACTTTCAAGTTGTTTACAAACTTGCATAGATTTTAGAGAGAGTGTTTAGAAGTCACTCATCTTTTTAAAACATGGCTATCTTCCTGCCACTGGTCCCAGCTTTACTGTATTGCTGCATATGTTGGATAATGGAGGCTCTGGATTCTGTTCTTGCCATTTCTTGCCCTTTGTTGATTTCCCCTGAGGCTTTGGTCTGGACATGATGCCACTCAGTTTGTGTTTGAATGCACAGTGGGCACTCCCTATTGAACATTTCAGGGTGTCTGTTTATTTTTGCTAAGCTGGACTCCTGTTGCTGAAACTCTGCATCCTCACTGCCAGTGTGTCCTAATGTCAAAGAGTACTGAAGGACTTGGTTTTCCAAGGGCTCCCAGGGAAGAATTTATTCTAAACGAGGAGGTGCAATCATTCACCCACTGGAAGGCACACTACCAATTTCTCCTAAGGAGGTAGAGTGGCTGGTTCACCAAAGGAAAATAAAGGAACTCAGCCAAGTTCTCTACACACCTTCCTCTCAAGGCCAAGTGCCTCCTGAGCCTTCCTCTGGATCATTAAGACAGAGTCTCAGCCCATGGCAGGCTGAGTACAGAGTCCACCAGCATACTCCTCAACTCCTGTCAATGGGTCTTTCATTCCTAGGAAAGCTAGCAAATTCTCTTAAATAGCAATGTAATATTGAATGTTTTTTCTAAGTCTTTGCCTGAAAACTTAGTGAGGAAAATTGGTGCACTAGTCTAAGGCTATTAAAAATGATTTTTAAAAAATGTGTAATGACTCTGGGAACACACAAGCCTTCTGCATTCACACTGCAGGTACCCATAGCCTCTGCCTCCAACTGAGATTTATTGATGGGCTGAGTCACATGAGTTCAGCAAATATTTAGTAAGTGCACAAGACATTTAAGGCACAATACTAGGCGTTTAGGAAGCAGACAAGTGTGGGACATGAGGCTTATTTTCAAGGAATTTAGAATATGGTGTCCCCCAATGGGATGTGATATGAATTCTTGTTTGTGAGTTTCAAAATAGACATTTTCATTTCTTATTAGATGCTTTTCTTTTAGCTAAGATGAATTCTCATTACTTTATTCAAATGTCAATCTTTTGCCTTTTTAGCAAGCTACAGTTTGTAGGTACAGTACCAGCTTAAATCTTGGTTCACACTTTCTTCAACAAATATTTTCTTAATGGCTAATTGCTATGTGCCAGGAATTGATCCAAGACTTACTGAGATGCTAGAGATCAGAAGTTCAGTACACACATACATTTTAATATGCACACATACATATATGTGTGGGATATAATCACATATACATACATAACTATGTGTAATTGACCCATGAAATCTTTGGGTCTTGAATTTAACTGCATACCAAAAATATTTAAAAAAAAAACTTGCATCTGTGATCACTACATATACTTTTCCCCATCATCATTCTCTAAGTAGAATGGTATGATAATTATTTATATAGTCTTTGGATATTATAAATAGCGTAGAGATTACTGAAAAGATATAGGAGGATGTGAATCAACCCCTCACAATTATATGAGTGTATTAGTATAAGCATGTATGCACATATATTTTACATATATGACCATGTATGTATATATGTATGTATATACCTATAAATATATATGTATACCTATAAATATATATGTACTCATGTATTTGTCAATAATGCAGCCACACAGCTCTTCCCTGTTAGGAATTGATCAGAGCTGTGAAGAGAAAGCAGGTGGAATAGACGGTTGAAAGTAGGAGGGCTTTCCTGATATGAGGTGTGTTTTCTAGGCAGCCTGTCTGAGTGAAGCGTTTCCAGTGTCTGGGGGGAAAGCACCAAGTGCAGGGTTCCCAGCAGGTGCAGACACCCAGGGCAGGGTTAGGTGGGAGTACCTGAAGAACAGCCAAAGGCCCACATGTCTGTAGCAACATGGCTGAAGGGCTGAATGATTGGTAGGAGACAGGGTCTAAAGAGGAGAGGAGGGTATCAGCCAGTGCTGGGGATGTTGCCCACATACCAACTGTGGAGATTTTTGAGTACAGAAGCAACTTCATTTGACCTTCATGTACAAAGACCACTTTGAGTCTGGAGAGATAGTTCAGTGGTTAAGAACATGTACACAGCTCTTGTCAAAGGCTCCAGTTCAAAACCCAGATCCCACATTGGGGTCACAATTACTTGTAACTCAAGTTCCAAGGGGCATTTGATGATACTGGCTTCCTCATATACCTGCACTACCTGCACACATACACATACAGAGAGAGACAGAGACAGAGAGAGGGATGGATGAAGGGAGGGAATGGGAGAGAGTAAGAGAGAGAGATACACATACCAAAATAAATAAATGAAAACAAATATGAATGGGGCTGGAGAGATGGCTCAGCGGTTAGGAACACTGGCTGTTCCTCTGAAGGACCTGAGTTCGATTCCCAGCATCCACATGGTGGCTAACAATTGTCTGTAATTCCAAGATCTGACACCCTTACACAGTTATATAAAAATAAAATAAATATAAAAAATGATTGAATGAATAAATAAAAACAACCTTTAACTTTTAAAATCACCACTTTGGTCACTCTGAGGAAAATGTCTTATATTCCACATTGAGAAAGTGAATAAATGTCTTAAATATTTGCATTATTATTTCAGTCTTAGAATAGAAATGAATTACATGAATACACTCCCTTTTTGCTAATTTTAAGTGTACTTCCAAAAATTTGTCATTGTCAGTCCCTACCTGGAAGTTTCAACTCAGTAGCAGTACCCCAACTTTGGTATTGCCGTGGTGTTGACTGTGAATCTATTTTCTCAACTCATTTTTATGGCACTGCAGTCTAGGTTGAAGGTAAGACATGGCATGTGATAGACAAGATGTTGAGTCCTCACATCCTTTTAGTATCCCCAAATTCCCTTCCAGTTATCAGTGGTGAGGTAGCAGCTGACCGCTATCTAAAATCACCCTTCCTTGAAACTGCCCTTGTTTGGAGAAAGCTGCTTCCCTCAGTCATACCTTTCCCGAGGACATCCCACATCAGGTGCTGGATGATGGAGGGAGATCTGACTTGCTTTCACCAACTTAGAGCATCTTCAAAGGAAAGCCTGTTCCAGCTCCAGAGGTCCTGGAGTTAGCTGAGAGTGAGCTGAGATGTGCAATAGCACAGCTTGCTCCTATGCTTCAGCTTGTTCTACTACACTCCTCTCTGCACTGAGTGTCTGCACAGGTCTTTCCTTTCAATCTCCTGATTCATAACTGTCATTGTTTGACTCCTAGAAGCACAGTTTAAGACCACCATCGTGTAAGAAGATAAAGTGACTTTGAGATCCCACATGAGCCCAGGGCTCTTGTCTGTGTGCTGAAGAGGCTCATTTTCATATAATATCCAGGGAACTACAGGCCAGCACGGCCCTATGGATATTCTCATTGCAGTGGCCTCCATTTAAGGGTTATCTGGGGTTGAGAAGAGATGCCCTGCTGTATGCTCCTGAAAGTGTAAGTGAAAAGTGGGATCATCTAGCAGTATCATTGTGAAACACAGACTATTGCTCTAAAAGAGCCTTATTTAAAAATGGACACAAAAGAAAATGACAAAGCAAAACACTTTTGCAACAAGCAACCTTGCAATTTATAATGTCACAGCAATGTTCTAGCTGCTGTGCATTTTATCATAACATTTTTCTTTTCTTAAAGTGCTATGAGCAGACATTTTTTCCCCATCATCTTACATATGAATCAGCTTGCTAACACCCAAAAATTAGGGAGTAAATTTTGCCCCATCATTAAACACATGTACATGGAGGCCGTTAGACCAACACTTATAATTTATGGTATTGTAATGGAAAGCTAGGAGGCGAACTGCTTATATTAATTAGAAATCTGTGTACATATCAAGAGAAGACAGAAACATCTGCTGCCTTATCTTAATGGAGTAAATGCAGGCATTCACAATAGGTGTGTAGCTGTCTTGGTTACATTCATACTTGCTTTGAGGCTTTTCTGACCATTGCTGCCTAGGTAAAAGTAGGCAGCTAGCTCACAGATGCAGGCTTGGGAGCCCCAACTTGGCCCAGAGCTTGATCTTTTCTTCTCTAGCTTTGTGGTCTCATGTGAGTCACTTGGCTTTTAGAGATTCAAATTACTCTGTGAAATGGGGATGGAAGTAATAGAACCCAATTGTCAGGGTTGTTCTGAGAAGTTCACACAAATCAGATGCTGGAAATAGCATCCTGCTCATCATCCGCTGTGTACAAGTGTTGCTGTTAAAGTGTATTTCTCCTAGAAAGCAAAGCATAAACAACATATTTCAAGGTGGCTTGTTCCTCATACACCAGATTCAAGTAAAATGGATTTTGTACTTCCCATGTGATAAGTGTTACTTGTATGACAGCAAGTCAAAAATAGAAGAATTTTGAGATGTCTGCTACTCCCCAATAGTAGTATACTCAGATGTTTCTGTAATTTCTATCTATTCTTGCTTAGGGAAATACTTTGTTACTCATTTTACTCCTCATGCCTTTTAAATGATACAGAACCATAAATTATTTAGGCCCATGCAAACTGCTCACTATAACAAGTAGATTACATGTTGTCCAGAGACCTGTCATCTGAGGGTTAAAAGGATTATGGAAGAAGTAGCCATAGGTACCATCACATCAGTGTTCCTTCACATGGGACTGATCCCTATGCTTCAGTGTTGACTGGTCTGTCTCTCCAGTTAAGCCTCACTCACTTCTACTATAAATATAGGCCTCGGTTTGCAGACAAACAATGCAATGGATGTGTTCTTTGTCTCGCCAGACTGGTATGGATGAGAAGTAGACATCAAGTCTGGAATCCACATGCTTGGAACCAGGACCTGTTTATAGAGACCTGTGGTTATTTCTCATGCTGTGGATGAGTAGGGGCCTCAGGTCAGCAAAGCCAGGCAGGCTCTTGGCTCATTGCAGGCCCTCATAATGTATTATAAAGGTGGTAAGGCATTAGTATGGACTGAAAACACTTATGGAATATCTATCCACAGGAGCCATCCAGCACTGGCCTCTCCTCTGGTCCCTCTAAAGCAGTTTAACTGATGCCCAAGAGTCTTCATTCCATTAGCACAACAAACAAACATAAAAACATAAAAGATACGTTTGAGTTATTATAGCAAATCACATTTTGGGTACAATTTTAGAAGAATTTCTGATTCCAGAAAGATATCCTATGTCTTTGTTCTCTGAAGTGAGTAAAAATGCTAATCAAATTGTTACAATTTAGCACAAAGTATTCTTCCGATGTTTGAATGCTTCATTACATTTTACACACTTTATTTGAATCTTATTATTTGAATTTATTAACATTAACATCAAGAAATGAGTGACCTTGTGGAGATATGAAACGCATTCCTACTAGAAGATACCATTGCTAGCTCTGGAGGAAACAATCTTTAGAACCATGGCTGAAGAGAAACAAAAAGTTACAGATAAAAATATTTACCCTTCATCTTTCTCAGTTCACATCACTATGAAAAATGTTCCTCTGTGTTAGCTAGCAGCCACCTGAGTCCCAACACACAAATTTAGTGCCGTTTCTTCACTGTTCCAATACTAAGTTTAGTGGTTGTGATGCTCACAGTGTGTAAAGAAACCTAACATATGGCCATGCATGCTATTTCCTGTTTCTATTCAAGAGTCACACCAAATACTAAATTATACCTTCTTCAATCTTCAATAAAATAAAATAAACCTCTCTCACCCCCCACCACTCTGCTGGTTTCTTAGAAATCAGAGTGAATACCAAGGTCCATAGGGAACTTTCTGGAAAGTTGTGTTCTGGAATCAAAATCTGTCTCTCAAAACAAATCCATTTCTCTCTCTCTCTCTCTCTCTCTCTCTCTCTCTCTCTCTCTCTCTCTCTCTCCCTCCCATCTCCCTTCCTCCCCCTCTCTCCCTCTCTTCTCTCTCTGTGTGTTTAAAGCTACAACCCTGTTTACATTCCAATGAAGTATTTTAGCAATTCATAGCTAATTTATCAATGACTGTGCAGCTGCAGGCTGAGCAGCTTAAAAAAAAATATACCTCACCCTTCATGTTTACATAGGCTCTGAAAGCCTGGTGTAGTGCAGGATGCCAGCCCCCAGAGTCATTAGGAGGGTCCACCAGAGCGCCAGCCTGCGATGGTGGAGGGATGTTTGCATTATAGCCCAACACATCATTAAGGACACAATTGTTATTTAATGTGGCACAATCATCTTTCTACCCTTCGTGAAATCCACTTAAGTAATTACCTTCTTAGCTCATTGGCTTTGTGAGCTGCCTGCTTAGAAAGGGTTATATCTAAGGAAATATTAAAAACTCGCCTCACACAATTGCCCCCTTTAAGCTGGGTTGCATCTATTAACATATTCAAGATGAAGATTTTTTTTTTTCCTCTCCTGACCTGAAACAGTGAAGGAACTCCAAGGTAAACCAATGCCTTAGAGCATTGGCAGGGTTTCATGAGACTAAGGATATGTCAAGCAAAGGCTCTTCTGTTTCAGCTATCAAAAAAAAAAAAAAAAGAAAGAAAGAAAAAGAAGAAATAAAGTTAAAAAAAGAAAGAAAGAAGGAAAGAAAAAAGAAAAGATAAAAAAAAAAAGGAGCCAATACCTGCATAATGCTGGGGGCTGTACCTTCAGCCAGATGTCTGTTTAAGTTAATCAATTTCTTTTATTAAAGTAAAAAATGCTATTTTAAAATTTGTCCTGGCTTTGTCTTTTCAAGATAAGAAAAAAATTGTGACAAAAATACACTTTATGAAACTCAGATAGCTCATATAGCTGCCATGGTACCTTCTAACCGGTGCAGTTTTGAGGACCCACTTTGATTTGTCCTAATATTAACATGGAAGAGTTAAAAAACGCACAGAACTTATTTTCAGAGTGCATTTAAATATCTTTCAAAAAGATTTTTAGATGACGTGTCCAGGATGAGCTTGCAGAGATTTTGAATCATTTAAGGAGAGCAGAGCCCAGGCATAGAATTGAAATCACTTGAAAATGCACATCTGCATTTTAAACTTTAGAATCTCTCTCAAAACACACCGTGCAACTGTGTTTACTATAAATACTGCGAGGTAAGTCTGAAACACCTTTATCTTATTTGGCCGCTCTGTGTTTGAGCCTCTTTGTTTGAACAGAAATGTCAGCTGTATTTTACTTTATTATATAAAAAAGTTTCGGAATTTAATTAAGGGTCAAGTACCAGCAGTAGATAAATGCAACAGCTAAAGCATATTTCTGATCACTCTGAAGTCTGCAATCATGAAAATTATTATCATTGAGTAAAACTGGTCTCAATGATGGTGACTGGGAGACGGATGCTGTGTTAACTCAGCCGTCATTTACATAATAATGGGTTCCAGTTCTCATCAGCACCTTTTGTTTGTACAGTGCTTACTGCTACAGCAAATTGTCAAAATGTCATTCCTCTCCAATCAGCCAGAAAATATCAACAGTAAACAAGGCACAGGAAGAAATTCTCCGATTTGAAGTGTAGCATCTGAAGAGGGGAGCCGAAGAATCTGTGATCGCTTGAAATATGTTATTGTGGTGTTCTCCATCATATAGCCACCCAGCAAATGAAAATCACTTCTTCCTTGCCACCTCCACCCAACCCCTTTAATGAAGAAATATCACTCTGCCACTGAGGTCACTAGAACCCTCAGGACCATCTCTGGGCATGAATAGATTTACGTATGTATCTGTCATTGCCACACTATTCCCTTTTACTGGGATCAGCTTTTCCCATTTCTAGCAGGGCATGACAGATTCAAGGGGGCTTGGGTCTTTTACAATTTTCTTGTCTGTGTCTAGTTTTGACTGTTGGCTGGGGTTATTGCAGAAAATGAAAAAGCTGTGTGTGAATTCCTTCCAAGACCTGGCTGCCATCAAATGGGGCAGACATAGAAAGGCTCCTATCTCAATAGGCCAAGAAAATCTCTCTTGTTTCAACTGTAGACCAAGGTCCAAAGCTGGAAACTTGCCTCAGGTGGCAGTGATATCATCCACTCTATGTCTTTCTAGTTAACTGTTATTGAACTCAGAGGCCAAGGACAAAAGCCAGAGCCACAAATTTGGGTCATTGGGTCCTTGTGTCCAGCTTCAAAATTATTATTATTGTTTATTAGCATATTTTTCTGTTTCTGAGTGAAACCTCTACAGGATGAGGAGAGAATGAGGATGAATTAGTATAGCAAATGCCATCTAACCATTATAGTTACCAAGTATGTTAAAATTAAAGACTTCACATTGTGTTTGAAATAAAAATGAATATAGTGGCACCCTGCCAAGAGTCCCAGAAACCACTCTTGTGTGGAATTGAAACATTTGGCTCATATAATACTTAATTTATTTTTATGAAATGACACGTTATATAAATGTATGTTTAAAATAGGCACAACATTTTTTTTTCAGTATTTTTCTTTGTATTCTGGCTTACACAGCTACACATAGTTATGACATAGCTAAACAGAACAGAAAAAAATGTTTTCCTATAATTTTTTTTAAAGCAATATATCCTCTCAAATACTGCAAAATACAGCCCTGTAGTGAGGCTGCCTGAGGCAAAGCTCTGGGAAAAACCCAGGAATTTTAGAATCTATTGAAATGAAGTGTTGACATCAGGAATATTCTGTAGTGCTTTCTTTTTTCTTTTTTGCCATGCTCTTTATTTTGCTTGGCTACTTTTAATTTTCCACCCCCCCTTCTCTTTTCAAGCCTAACATTGTCCAAACCCTTTCGATTAAGAAGCTTGACTGAATAAAAGTACTGCAATGCTGTGGAGATGCATCTGTAAACAGGGCGTGGGGGGGGCGGGGACCGGCAGTGCAGAGAAATAGGGCTGATCAGCGGTAATTACCCTGACACCTCATGCAGTACACGGAATTAACTCCTAGGACTTTGGACCGAATGAAGAAGTTGATGTCTCTCGTCGTGAATGCATCAGTGGCTGAACCCATTACCAGTTTAAACGGAGATGGGAATTTACTATACAATTTTTTTTTCTTTTGGTTGGGAATGTAGAGTGGTGTGCAGAAAATGAGAAAGTAATTCAGGATGCTACAGCAACAGTTATGTGTATTTTTATGAAGGCTTTTACTTTCTTATTCTATAACCTTTTGATAATATTTAAAAAAAAAAAAAAAAAAAAAAAAAAAGTAGAGGGCCCTGGCAACCATTGTCTGGAAAAACAGGAGTTTCTTGTCTTAAATGAGGGGTTAGTGTGTCACCAAAGTGGTGAGGGTATTCCAGGACTGACTTATAGGAAGGAAAGTGCTGGAAAACACACACAGAGCCAGGAGTGTGTGTGTGTGTGTGGGGGGGGGGGAACTGCTCAAAAGGCAACTAGTTAGCAGCTGCCATCATGACCTTTAACTGCATCCATGGTAACTGGGCTAAAGATGGAGTTCCATTTTATTATTCTCACACCCAGAATGTTAAGCTTGTGAATCCCATTGCAATTTAATGGCTGAAATCAGAAGGGAGATCTGTGTTCATTGGACCAGTGCCGATACCCTCTTAGCTAATGAGCGCAATAAACATTTTCATGCCAGGAAGCCAGTGCATGTGGAAATATCATGACATACAAAAAATGTACACCCAAACACAAAGAAATGGTCAGTAAAGCCAGTCTTTTACACGTATTTGCATATTCCAATGTTCAAAGCCAACCATCTTTTTAAAAAAGGATTTTTTTTTTAAAGGCTACTAGACTATTAAAACCTAGGGCACACCACAAAGCTTATTGTGAATGAACAATCTGAAAAATTATGAATCTGGAGCCTGTGACTGT
This sequence comes from Sigmodon hispidus, assembly GCA_004025045.1. Lineage (NCBI taxonomy): Eukaryota > Metazoa > Chordata > Mammalia > Rodentia > Cricetidae > Sigmodon > Sigmodon hispidus. Next base: position 168,665 of record PVIH01001088.1, on the reverse strand, counting down.
GGCTTCCTATTCTATTGTTTTTCTTAATGAATCTTTTTATTTATTACTGTATGCTTCCTTTGCTGTAGCTCTTATGTCCTGGCATCTTTCCCTTGACTACACACACACACACAGTGGTACTTCCAATTGAGTAAAGTACAGTGATCAAGCAGGATCCAAGTTTTTAGTTCCAATGAAGATGCTTTATTGTCAGTTTGCCTTCAGTGCTGGTAAGTTTAGTTCACATTTTCTCAAGAATTAAGGACAACAGTCTTCCATCATTGTCATGGTAGCTGGACCTCAAAGAGATGTGTGGAATGTGCTTTTTTTCCTCCATAAGAAAATGATGGTGCTTAACTGACTAGTACTGACCATGGTCTTTGGTGTACATGGGCATTCTGAATGGAGGCTGGTGACAGTCTAAATGAAGATTTAAGTTGAGAATGAAATGGAAACAGAATCAGAGCACTTCCATTTATAAGTAGCCTATTTCGAGATTTAAATATCATCACCATACATGTCATAGAAATTTTCAACTGTAGTGTTTTGTCCTGACATTCCCAGTTATTCTCTTTGTGAGACTTATTCTTACCATGATAAAACTCACCTGTGTCAATGAGCAGCTTGTATCAGAAGGCTGCCATGTATCCTTGAAGCCCACCAGATTTGATCTAAGGCTCAAACTTATAAACATGCTTTGCAAACCAACACAGAATGCATTCTATGAAAAATTTCCACCCTTTGCTTTATGTCAGTAGTTTTAAAACACCCAGTAACACTAATTTGGTTCAATTGTTTTCTGTGAAGAGATGAGGACCTAATACATTTCCTCAGTAGTAACAATATATGAATCCTTCATGGTAAAGCTCTAACTGGTTTGCCTGCAGAAGCTGCCTGTCCTTAAAAAATTACAAAGGTCAGAGAGAAAGTAATTTGGGTGCTTCTTATCTTTTAAAATAATATCTTCCTTCTATCATTAATCAGAGGGTTTCGGGAGGGTTCAGAGAAAGGGAAAAAAAAAAGAGACAAAAGAATTGAGAACTCAGAGAACTGAATAATCACACCTGTTTATTTGACTTCTGAAAGGGCAGGATGTGCCTCCATCAGTTAATAAAAGATGTTCCATCAATTTAGACAATTATACCAAAGATTAAGAATGTCATGAAGCTGTTGAGATCTCCTAGGTGACATTAAAAAAATAATACGCTTTAGATCACATCATATATTAAATGACAACTGCCAATTTTTAAAAGAGTACTCAAAAATCTTTCCTGAATGACAATTTTGAAGTTGAAACACTTTGTTCTTAACAGTCAAGTTCATTGACATGAAACTGCTGCTTCTTGACTCAGGGAATGTGGCTAATAAGAGCTGTTCTATTTATTGGCGTGAAAGTGGATTGTAAGATACAGTGTTTATAGCTGTCCCACATCTTTGCTTAATTAAAGCGCACATAGAAAATGTTTTGCTAGCACATTGCTTGCTTTGAAATAGCTAAATATGACTTACATTTAAATATTTACCATCTCCTTGCCTTGGCTTTCTTTATTAGGTTCAGAACAATTGCATTTTTTTTTTATCTTTGGTATAAGAAAAATTTTTCACAGACAGTCATTAAGGGTGTGTCCATAGTCTCCATAGGGAAGATTATTAGTGCTGATGATAACCTGGCCAGTCTCAGCACTGTGGAGAGCAAGGGGTAGTAGGTAAGGGCACCTATTGTTCACAACCCCCTTTCCTTAGCATGCACAACAGTCAGTGTTCATCTCATAGAGTGGTCTGACAGGAGTTACCACAGAGCCGGGGAAATGTGATGTCACCTAGTCACCCTTTGTACAAACTTGCTGTAAATTTCAGACCTGCATGGACTGATGCTGTCTGGACTCTCAATGGAACTCATCCCCATGAATGTCCCTTGTTTGTTATCTGCCCCACCTGGAAAGTCCTAGTGATCCAGTGATGACATAGGAAGACTGTGAGCCTACAACCCAGGCACCAGTGATGAGTCTGAAGTAAATGAGATGTCACCAAGCAGAGTCAGTAGACTGTCATTTCTAGAGGATCTTTCTTTGGTCATTTATATCTGATTTACATTATGGCCCTGCTATGGCTTGATGTGTCCTATTAAAGTCCATTCATTGAAAACCTGACTTCCTCAATTGTATCAATTGTATTGGAAGAAGGGGATAGAGTAATTTGGATTCACTGAGTTCATGAGGTTGAAATCTAAGTGATGGCAGCTGTACCTTTGTAAGTGCAGGGAAATGGAAGACCTGAGATGGTGCACTCATTTTGGCTTTCCATAAGATCCTATCTGCCATACTAGGACATGGCAATGGAAGCCATCACCAGATGTCAAGCAGACACTGTCACCACATTCTTGAGCTTCCCAGTTTCTAGAACTATGAGACAGATACACGTCAATACTTTGTAAATTAGCCAGTTAGAAGGTCTTCGCTGCGGCAACAGAAAACCAAGAGAGACAGCTTCTGGAACCTTCCTTCTTCTCCATCACTCTGTGGCACCCTTGAGCTCCTGTCTCAACTCTGCAGACTGTGAGACTCAGCACAAACATTTCTGGATTGTTTGCCACAGTGTGTGAAAGGTTCTTTGTCGCTCTTTACTTTTCAAGATCTGGCACCCTCCCCAGTGTCTCTTCCCTTATAAAGAAGAAGTGAAACTCACATCCCATCCCCATCATTATTTTCAGCAACATAATGATATACTTTTTTGGGGGTTTGTTTTCTTGTTTGTTTTTAACCAAGACCCATAGAGATTTATATAGCTTTGCCTTGGGCATCTTCTATGCTGTCTCAGTTATCCAATATAGCAATCATATGTAAAAATCAATTTCAGGAGGTAAGTTGCCAGACACAGGAAGTCATTAAGGTGAGCAGTATTTCTCAGAAAGACCAACTATGGTGATAGGAGCATGACTCTTGGTTGCAGTTCTGTGGTACAGATGCCAGGTTCTAAGGACCCTAAGCTTGTTCTGCTCTTTTTGGAGATGGGGGGAGGGGTAAAAGATTATTTTGTGATGTTTGTTTAAAGACCCAAGATCTTCATGAGTTTGACTATTTAGAGGTATGAGACAGAGCATATAGGGAAATTAACAACCTGCTTGGAGGGTGTCTTAACACACCTACTGCTCCATTTACTGATTCTTTAATGTTCATCACAAAGCATCAAGAACAGATTTGTGTGTGGAGTCTTCTTGGGTACACACCTTGGAATGTGCCTGTGACTGACATGTATATCTCCATGGCCCCCACTACAGTGACAACCAGAAGTGAATCCATTGACTCAGCTTACACATTTTAGAGACAAAATCATGTTGCAAGATGTCATGAAGAGAAAGAGAATCTAGATAAGCAAAGATCAGACAGTTTTTTAGGTGAGAGAATTTTTATTTATATACAGCTATCTCCCTTTCTGTGTTCTCACGAGGGCAAAATGGGTGATGATGGAATTAATATACTAAAACATCTTTTCATTCTTAAGATTGGCTTAAAAACAGTACATACTTTTATTTTCTTAAGTTTTTAGAAGTTTATTATTATTGTTATTATTTTATTCACATGGTGTGTTTTGAGGGTACATATGCCACTGCATGCATGTAGAGTGCCAACAATGCCATTGCAGAGTCAGGTCTGTTTTTATACCTTTATGTGATATCCAAAGATTCAACTTGAGTCATCAGGTTTGTGCAGCAGCCATATTGCTGGCCCATATTTGACTTGCCCCCCACTTCTACTTTTGAATATTTGAAAAGATTAATTTATGTGTGTGTATGCCTGCTTGTGTGTATGTACAAAAATGTATGCAAGTACTTTAAGAAGCTAGAGGGGGTGTTGGATCCCAGTGTGAGTGCTAGAAACACAATGCAGATCCTCTGTAAGAGCAGCAAGTGTTCTTCACTTAGCCATCTATAATAATGTGATTTCAAACCACTACAGGAGTTCAGTTTTTATGGGATTTTATTGTGCCTCAGTCTGTGTACGAGACTTTGGGTTATGTGAAGAGTAAGACCAATCCTAGGTACAGCCAGACTTCCCTCTTAGGAAGATAAAACTTCCCAGAAGTTATTGGACTACTCCTGCTTCCCTGAATGCCTTCCCAGTTACTCCCTGTGTGTGCTGTCTGGGGAAAGAACCCACCTTGCAGAATGCTTACAGGAAAAAGGCTGGTAAATGGGGAAAAGCAATTTCTAAACAAGTCAGTCCTTAGATTCGGATGAAGAAATGAAACTAGTTTGAGACGTAGCAAGTACAAGCTAAAGGAGGAGGGGTCACAAAGAGTGATGCAAAGAAACAAAAGAGAGTCGAAAGTCATGGAATCGCTTTCTGGGGATAAGTCAGTAACATCCAGCAACTGAGCAAACACACAAACCAAAGGACCCTGATCTTGGGGTAATAAATAAGGCAATTTGCATGCACCAGTGCTTCTAAATGGAATTGTATGGGAAGCAAACCAAACAATAATTCAAAATGAAAAATCATCCCATCCTCAAATAAAAACACAACTCTCCTTATCAAGCAGCAGAGAGGACCAGCAGTCCCTGGTGGGCAGCATGAGGATACTACCATGGCAGCAGTTCAATTTAAGATACAGAAGAATTCATACATGAAGAGTAGAGACTTGCTTCTGTAGCAAAGATCACACCCCAGAATGCTGTGTTAAGCATCAGACATATTTGGTACTCCTGATGTCATCTCTACCATTTTCCATGGTGGAAGGTCAAAAGGAAAAGTACATCAAAGACAAAAATGTATTGCAGACTAGATTGACCTATCTATGACAGTCTTCAGTAATCAAAGCACCACATATTACTATTTGGAAGAGGCTTAACACAATGAAATTTGAGGTTGTGTTTTGTTCTCTCTGACATATTTGGAACTGTGATGACTCGGAATTCTCAAAGTGTATAATGCTAATGGATGTTTTTATTTGTTTTTTGCCTTAGAATGGAGGTAACTGCATCAGTCAGGTAAGTCTGATTATTCCATTCTTCACAAAAATAGAAGCACACAGACAGGGGAAACACATCAGATTAGATGCACTCTAGAACCAGACAATGGCAGACAATTTGTGTTGACACCTTAATTAGGATAAGCTTTCAGCTGGCCAGTCTTTTTGAAGACGGTAATTGTTTGTGCTCAGAGAGGCTCTGCTGTTCTTGCTCTGTCTCCCTTGTGATTCCAAAGGTAGTTTAAGGTGGAAATTATTTGGTGTGGACAACAAAGAAAAGTAGTTTAGATTTATTTTGTGCATCTGAATTATAAATAATTAGAACTAGAGTTTGGAGATTGGTTTTTACTCTCTCTCTCTCTCTCTCTCTCTCTCTCTCTCTCTCTCTCTCTCTCTGTGTGTGTGTGTCTTCATGAGCTAGTATGTGAGAATACCAGGGGCAGCCCCATATGTTTGTTCCTCAGAAATTATATTTTGAGACAGATCTCTTATGGGGATCTGAGTTCACTGATTAGGTAGAATGTCTGGCCAGCAAAACCCCAAATCATGCTGTCTCCACCTCACTAACACTAAGACAGAAAGTACATACCATCTTTCCTGTGTTCTTACATGGGTACTAGAGATCAACTCAGGCCCTCATGCTTGCAAAGTGAGCACTTAACCAAGCTGACTCCCTAGCTACTCAATGGTTTCCACCATTTCTATAATTTCCCCAAATACATTCTCCTAGAATTTTGCATCTATATATGTGTTGTTCATATGAAATTCAACTACATCAATTCTGCAAATTCCAAGGGAAAATAGTTGAGGTAAGTCATCTGTATCTAACTTTTTGAATAATGGAATGATAAGGAATGCCTGGCCTCTTCTCTCAGGTCCTGTCATTCCAGAGCCTGCAAATCTCTCCTCAAAAAAGAACCTACCATCAAGATCAAGAAAATGCATCTACTGAGCTTTGACTCTAAATATAAGTGTATATGAACTGAGAAGCAACTCCAGTTCTGGAGAAATTTATTGAGATCTAGTATCATTCTTTACTTTGTGGCAAGGTAAAAAGGAAGTTCATGAAATGCTTATACGTTTCTTGCTTTCCTCTTGAGCTGAAATACTACCCCCTATGTATGATGTGACTCTGCCTTATGTATATGCCCACCATACAAATAAGGTAGAATAAAGGTGAATTTTTTCTTCAATTGGGGTTATTATTTCCCTTCCATGAATGAGGAAGTGTTCAATCCATTAATACATCTATTTTTTCATTTTGCATTTTTGTCATTGTTTTTATTCCTAAAACTACAATTGTTATATAAGTGTTGTGTGTGTGTGTGTGTGTGTATTTAAAGATGGTTAAAGATGGTTTAATACTGGCTGGGTATCATAAAGTCTCAAAACTATCTCCATTCTTGATTTCTAAAATATATTAGTGTTGATTATCTTGTCAAGAATGACTTCAGCTGTCTCAACCTCTCTGCTTTTACTTGCTTTCCCCTGTACTATGGAGCATAGTGGACCTGAGTTACATGTCAAAATCAAATATTTTTAAGTTAAATATACTGAAGATTTCAGTTCTTTATTAGTTCCAATAACCTCAAGTGCACAGTAGTTACACCCGGCTAATAGGTACTACTATAAGAGAATAAATAAAAAGCTACACAACTTTGCTTCTTTCTAGAAAGTTCTGTGTGATTTGAAATGTGGACCAATTTCACATTTCAGTTGCATCATGAATTTAATTTCTCCCTTCATGATGAAATGAATTTGTTGCTATGAACTGGGCTCAGGCACTGCTGTAGTAACAGAATATCTGAGAACAGGTGATTTGTAAAGACAAGAAATTCTTTAGTTTATTGTTCTGAAGGTCCAAAAACAGGGAATAAGATTGACTCCAGCTTCTGCTGTGGGCCACACATGGCTCATCTCACCAGGAGAAAAGGAAGAGGAAATAGCTATGTGCAGACAGGCCTGAACCCTTCCTGTTCTAACCACCTAAATCAGTGTAGTCTCAGAGAGAGGGTGCTCTCAGGGGAACCTGTCTTATGATCTAATTGCCTCTTAAGGCTTCCCCTGATCCTGCTTTCTACTGCTGCACCATTGAAAGTAAATTTCAACATGTGTTCTGTCTGGAGCATTTACACTCCTGCAGAGAATGTTGCATTTCTGTGACCACAGCCTCTGCTCTCCATCTGCAGTTTTAACTCATAGATTCAACCCACTGAAAACAAACTAAGAACATAAATTGTTAGGACTTAGTACAAACATTATCCCTAAATGTTAAAGCAGAGCAAACTATTGGTATTATATTTATAATGTGTTAGGCAATATAAGGAATGTACAGAAGATTTGTAGTAAAGAGGGAAGACATTCATGGAGTATATGCAAATGCTTTGCCTTTTATAAGACACTGGAAGGCTGACTGTACATATAGGAATAATCAGTTTTTCAGTATTGCTAACTCCTTAGGTTTTGTTCCTGTTTCTGCTGTTACATCTACTTGTTGTTACTCTCAAGATTTCCTTGTGCTTGTGATGATTAGTGAAGGCGAATTTTTGAAGTTGTGGATAATTTAGTAAATATAAAGCCACAGATGTGTCTGTGAGATTCACAGAGCAGGTTCTGGTTACTGTCAAGTGTGAGGTGGCTTGGTAGGATTGTCTGTCCTATAGAGATGAAGAAGATAAAATATGGGTTAGTTTAAGACACATGGATAGACAGCCTCACAAGCTTGAGAAACCTTTCAGAGATGGGGAGAAAAAACAAATTTGAGAGAGTGATACAGCCAGGAAAGACAGACCATGGCAGCAGGACTATAAGGCCTATCTCTGTGCTACTGTTGTGGACAAACTCTAACTTGAAAGTCATAGCCTAATGGACTTGAGGTATCATGATACAATTTTTGGAGGCTGGATAAGAAGCCAGAAATCGGGGTATAAATTATGCAAAAATATTGCTGCAAGAGGAGAGAACCCTAAACCTTTGTCGTTCTCAACTTTTGGTTCCATTCAAACAGTAGACAGTAGGAGACCATTGGGTATCCAGAAACAAAACAAAATAAAACAAAACAAACATGATACTCCTACTGCTGCCATCATCACCAACATCATCACCACCACCCCTAACAATAAGACACTCCAACAATTGGAAGAAGAACTGATTCAACAGAGATATTGAACATTAGCTTCTTGCCCAGGGACAGATTTTAGTTTGACTAGTCAAATCAACTTCTTGTTACCATGAAAATAAACCTTAAAAGTTAGTGGATTTGGAAACTTCTAAGGTTCCAAATCAGGATCCTGATAAGCAGGCTAAAGAACAGAGAAAAACAGTTAGGAAAATAGAGAAAGAGATTCATAGAACAATATCAGAGTTTCTAACAAATAGTCAATTGTAGATGGAGTTCTTGGCCTCCATACATGTTGAAAACAGACTTTGAGAATATTATGTCAAATGAAGATTTAATGTCATTAGTATGATATTTATTATGTATTTTAAGCACATGATACTTATAATATAATATATAATAAATATTATAAATATGATATACATAGTACTTTAAGTATGATACATATGGAAAATGCATACATAATGAATGAATATATAGACTCATAGTAAAAAAACAGAAATTATACTTAAAAATTAAATGAAAATTCTAGAATTAAGCCATATGAAAACAGAAAGAAAAATAACAGATAGGTTTAGTAGTTCATATGGTTAGAGAAAAAGTTAGTGGAAGCTAAATGTGTTGCGCTGGAACTATGCCTTCGGCTTTGGAGAAAAAGTTAGTGGATCTGAATCTTCCAATGAAAAGCAAGCTGAAGAAAAGAGACAAAAAATAGGAAAACTCTCCTAGTGATATTACATGCACAGTGGTCTGGGCTCTTCTCCATCAATTACTAACCAAGAAAATTTTCCTAAAGTTATACACATGGGCCATTCTGATGGACACAAAAACTTAGTCAAGGTTCTTCTTCCTGGGTGACTCTAGCTTACTGACGAAAACAATGAGCACAATGACATTAACCAAACTGACCTTAACATACAACAGTACAGCACCTCAGAAAGTACAAGGGACTAAAATGCAAAGAGAATGACCGTCAAAGTTGCTATCCTTGTTATCTTTCTTTTGTGATAAAACTACAACCAAAAGCAAGTTGGGGGACAAAAGAATTTATTTGGTTAATTCTTCTGACTCACATTCCATCATTGAGGTGACCTAGGCAGAAATTCAAGGCAGGAACCTGGAGTAAAACTGAAGCAGGCACTATGAAGAGATACTGATGTTGCCTTACTTCTTAGCTCATTGTTTTCCTGTACAACCCAAAACTACCTGCCCAGAGGTGGTGCCTCCCACAGTAGGTTGAGCCCTCCCACATTAATCTACAAACTGACTGCAGATATGACAACAGACCAGTCTGATGGAGGAAATTCTTCATTTGAGGTGCTCTCTTCTTAGGTGACTCCAGTTTGTATTGAGGTAGAAAAAAATTAGCCAGCACTGTTGCCTGTATGCTGGACCATAAAACATTTCAGATTTCAAAATTTGTCCTTTAATATAACTGTTCTAAAAAAAACCCAAAACAAAAAAGCCATGAGAATAAAATTAATTACAAAATGTATTTTTTTTCTGAGAATGAGGTTTTGTATTTTGGAGTACATGTTAGAATATTTAGGAAGAATTAACTAAATTGTTCTCAGTGTCTTTGTAACATGAAAACCTGGGAATTTAATGGAGCACCCTTTAAAGAAGTTGATTTCATTAAACCCTGCACCCAAACTGAAATGGAACTTGCTTCTGGAATTACACAGCTCAACATAAATTTATTGGACAGAAAATTAGGGTTGATACAGCAGAAAGATGGTAAAACAAGCTAATGCCAAGCTAGACCCACCTATGGCCCAAGTGATGTCTCTACATCTGGTAAGAATATAAAGTAAAAAATATTTGGTAAGATAATTTGTCAGTACAATTTATAAATCTTGGGGCACACCTTCTAATCACTTTTAAAAATTGTTCACCACTCCAGGACAAAGTTACTGATAACATTTAAAAGAGTCATTATAAGCTTATTATAGACTGTTAGTCTCATTGGAGCCAGTTCAGAATGTGTTGCTTAGTAATAGAAAGTGCTCCTTAACTTTTAGTGGGGTTATCATGCAATAAACTTATCACAACTTGAGATATTTGAAAATGCATTTAGCACAACAAACCTGTTGACAAGCAATGGTGATTATTTGTTGCACCTGTCACCTTGTGGTTACTAGGAGACAGGGCTGTGATGACTCACCCCACTGGACTGCATTGCAGAAAAGTCTATTATTTTATATTCCTTGAGAAAGATCACAATTCAAAATTTTACCTATAGTTTTAATGAATACATATTTCTTTCATTATACTTTAAGCTGAAAATAACTCTAAATTTTCAGGGGCTGTCTAATGTGTATTAGAAAACCAGAGAAGAATAACTATCATTAGGTGTTTTCTCTGTGACTTACTTTGTTTTGTAAATTCACTTACTAACTCTTCACTGAAGCTACATATCCCACTTCCTCCTCAAGGCAGTGGACACATGATGGCCTGTTATGCTGTTAATATGAGAATTACTGTGCAATGGAGAAGCCAGTGTTTTCCTTCATTCCATGTAAAATCACATCTATTCCTGTTACCTATAACAATTTCCATTCTGTAGTTGAGGGGTTGAGATGGGCTCAAGGTTGATCTGCACAGGCTCAAACAACTGACAGTTAGTAAAACTGAGATTTGAACTGAAGCATCCTGTGAGAAAGGAAGAAGTCTTGAGTGAGTGTGTTGTTGACATAATCATGGCCACACCAAGAATCCCAATACTGTGGAACATGGGAATGTCAATGCCTTTCTCTGTTCTAATGTTGTGAATTATTGACCTTTAGCTAAAGCCACTATGTAGAAACTATTAACCACAGCTTGCCCCTCCCAATGACTGCAATACAGAGACCTTTTACTGAGGTTAACCAACCCCCTCCTCCTCATTCAGTTGTATATGTGTATGGTGTTTCCAGGCTGTGAGTACATCTCCATTAGAGCAAACACCCCACCTAATTTCAGCTTTTCAGCATGTGTGTCTCTACTTTCCTTATCCCCTCATTGCTGCAGCCAGGTTTCTAAGACCCAGATGTATGGAATGGGTTGCAGCAGCCGCCTGGGTACTACACTTCTTCTATTTCAAAGCCATCCAGACACGTGCCCATCAGTTACATCAAAGGAGACAACTGATATATAACAAGGTAAGGCTCCCAGCAAACTAGCAAGGAGAAGCAAAACACAGAGCATTGGGGCAGTTCTGGGCTTCTATGTGTATGGGCAGACTTATGATATTATAGAGGATGGGGTCCAGGGGACTTGAAGAGTTGAGGACACAGATTGGTCTTTTTCTTTAAGAGAAGGCTGGAGAAGAGTTCTTAGGTTGGTGAAAGAACAGACAACCTACCCTGCTGCCTCTAGGGTTGGTGGCCTAGGAATACCTGTGAGCATAAGAAGTTGAGGTCAAACTCAAGGTAAGACAAAGCATTCTATGAATAAAGTGACCCAAGTGTCACTGGTGGGCTGCAGGCTCCTGTGACTACTGCATTCCTGACTATGGAGTCCACTGGGGTGCCAGAGATGCCAATAAGAAGTTGAGGTCAAACTCAAGGTAAGACAAAGCATTCTATGAATAAAGTGACCCAAGTGTCACTGGTGGGCTGCAGGCTCCTGTGACTACTGCATTCCTGACTATGGAGTCCACTGGGGTGCCAGAGATGCCAAGAATGCTCTGCTCACAAGTGAGCACCACAGAGGGGCATGTGAACATTCAGGTCTGCAAGTCAGAATTTCAAGCAGCATCAAAGAATTCTAGGTCTGAGAAGTAGATCACATTAAAAATAATACAAATATAAATTGACTCTAGATGAAATAAAAAGGGCAGTATAATTTGAAAAGGGGTTTTGGTTATATTTATTAATCAACTAGAAAGAATGGTTCTAACAGGAAAAACAAATCTTCAAATATGGGTGTAGGCAGAAGTAGAGTTGAGTCTCCCTGCAAGTCCTTGGCTCCATGTGTCTCTTGCAAGGCTGTAGCTTAGTACATGAATGAGAAACAGACGCCAAGTGAGCCACCTCTCATCCTCACCATTTGCCCTGTATCCACCAAGTAGGAGCCCTGAGGCTGGAACCCAAGCCTTAGCCTGAGCACTGTTCTGCTGTGAGAGGGAGTCTGCAGAGCCTGCACTATCTCTGGAATAACTTTTTAAAAGGGGGTAAGTCTTATGGGAAGATGCTGTAAGAAGTGATTTCACAAAATTGGAAGGGAAGAAGGTGGCACTACCATCAATGGGTAGAGAATGGTGGAACTAGAGACCCAGTGGCAAAGTGTATGGAAGCATTATGAGCGGAACAAGAACATGGTTGGTCCCTATAGCACATAGCTGCCACTTCTTGTTACCCTTAAGAGGAATGCAGGGCCACAGTGCTGCCCCCAGACTGCAAATACAGTGGTTATTCCGTGAGCCTGGGGTAGCCTGCACTGAGGATAGAGAGGTGTATGAATGCCTGGAGCTTATGTGGATCCTGTCCTTGTATGCTCTGCCTAGCAGCAAGACCTCCCTGACTTTTGGCAACGGCAGTATATCCTTGTTCAGCAATGATCCAGTATTTATGGTAATTCAAAAACCATAAATATGGAACCAGACCAATGTCTCCTTGTAATAAGTATCTGCATATAAAGCTGCATGGGCATATAAAGACACTGTAGTTTACAATGCCCCTTCAATGAATCAATATACCAAAAAGAGGTGGGAAATACAGAGGATTTGTTCCTTTTCGACTTTGAGCCTTTCAGTCCCTCCTTGTAGGAAACCAACCTAACTCAGGAGAGACTGAAATGAAAGGTTCAAAGTAGAGAAGGAACAAATCCCATCCTTAGACGAAACATTGCTAAACATCAGCACTGGGCTGCCCTTCAGGAATTGTCAAAAAGTTCTTAAAGCCGAAGCAGAAGGCTACAGATTGAAGCATGTTCACAGAAGCATCAAAGCTGATGGTAGGGTTCCAGCTTCAGGTACCCTACGAATGCAGTTTTTGTGTATAGTTTAGTCACTAATAGGAGAGTTGAAGTTAAATTATTTCTTTAAGAAAATATAAAATAAATTGTCATGGAATACATACACCAAAATGATATCAATTCAGACATCAACACCATAAAACAAAATGTGAAGTTGTTGTTAGAATCAAATTGAACCTTTATCATTTGTAAGTACAGGGTCTGTATGCAAGACCAATGATAACAAAAATGCAAAAATCTATGAGAAACTCACAAATCAAAAGTCAAAAAAGATTCTAATTATTTTTCGAATTAAACCAATTAAACTGTAGAACAAACATCAAATAATGACCTCAACAAAATTTCTATAACATATTCAAAAAATAAACAAGCCAAAAACCAGTTATTTAACATTTCTGTCCTACAAAATTCTTCCTTTCTATGGACATACATAGATATTGGGTAACCAAATGGGGAGGACATTCCTAGGGAAGACTAATTCCCTCTCTCAGCAGTCATGAGCTGTCTATAGTTTTTTTGTCTAGGAGTGGAATGCCATGAGATTTTTTTCCTGTTCTGCAGTAGCCTGTATATTGACACTGTCATTGTTCAGGTCTTGTTTATGTAGCCATTTCAAAGAAACACACTCTCATAAGACTTCCTGGTATTCTGGCTTTTGTAAAATTTCCATCCATTCCTGTGTGATGTTCCCTCAGACCTCGGTGTAATAACAATTTTGGACATGTATCAATTTGGCCCAGACTCCCCATCATCCATGAAAGTCTGCAATGTGTCCAGTTGTGGTCTTCTGCAAAGGTTTTCATTTACTGGAATGAGAAACTTCTTGATAGTGTGGGAAAGTTACCTTTATCTATGAGTCATAAGGATTAGTGTTAGAATGCAGTAAGGAATTACTGGTCTAATAAATTCTACCAAACATTTAAAGGGAAATTTATTATGATTCTCCATCAATTTTTCACAAGTTTGAACAGGAATAAACACTTTCAAGCTTTTTATGAAGCCAATATTATTAAAGCTAGGTAAGGATCTCAGAAACTATAAGACAGTGTCCTAGATGTACAAAGGTATAATTATCCCCAATAAGACACTATCAAAACAAACTCAATACTACTTTAAAAACATTGTTTATCATCACCGATTGTGATTTATTCCTGGAACATGGCAATGAAGCAATATTTTCAGAACAACAAATATGTTACAAAGCATTGACAGATCTGGTATAAGACAAATCATCTCATAAATTGCAAAAAAAAAACCCATTTGTTGAAATTCAACATTCCTTCATAATTAAAATAAATTCAGCAAATTAAATATAGATGGTATATGCTTTGACACAATAAAAATCATGGCAGTAAGCTCATAGGTAACATTGTACTTGATGATGAAAAATTGAACTTTCTCTAATAATGGGAGCAAGGTAAGGGTGTGTATCTCATCATCTGTAGTCAGCTCAGTAGTGGCAGTCTTAGCTAGAGTAATATAACAAGAGGAAGAAATGAAAGAAATTCAAGTAGGGATAGAAGAAGAAAAGACAGCTGTTTTTTCTACATGGAATCTATAGACATTTTTGGGGGGGGGGATGACTTTAGAAGAGAGATTGTTATTGGATGTGAAGTTAATGTGAGCCAGGCCATTGCTTTGTTGAGAATAGACAAACCATTAATCTTATCAGAAATAGTTAACATTCCCAGGTAATTAAAAACTAATATGAATATGTTATGAAAAACAAATGGGAATTGTGGTTAGAAGGAAGTGGAGAGAGGCTGCCCAACATTAGCAAAGCTAACTTCTAACTTGCCAATACTGGTGAAGAATGTCAGGGGAAATCCATTCACTGCATGCAAGGTTAGCATTGAAAGAGTGAGTTTAGAATAAACAAGTCTTTTCCTTATAAGAAACAAGTCCACTCAGAATACTGAAAACAAGAGAAGAGAAATAGAACTAGGGAATTCTAAACATTGGTGCAGAAGTATTTAATGTTGGATAAATTGTTATTATGCTTAAAATATCATTATTGCGGCAACACCATTGCAGTAAGGGGAATTATTTAATTTTAATGTTCAAAAACACTTCACAGGTGAGCATGCATATTTATTTATTTGCTTAGTGTTGGAGATAGAACCTGGTGATTTGTGAGTGCCAGAAAAGTGACCTGCCATTGAGTCAAATCTCCCATCCACACGTATGTGATTTCAGAACATAGAAGAACCTTAAAGGATAGAGAGTGAGGGATAGAAGCTCCCACCACCTCCTCACATTCTAATCCTGGACACTAGAAATGTTATATTTTCTTCCTGCAACCCCGCTTTTAGGTTACATTTCTGAGTCAGGAGAAGTGAATTTCTTTCCAACTACATTTTTCTATTGTTGTAATAGTTTGTTTATTCTGGTTTCTTGACAAAGTGGAGAAATTTAGAAAAAAAAAACATACCCCAAAGCAATTAAAAATGAGCCAAATGTATAACATGGGGGAAGAGCAGGGCATTAATGTTAGACCATAGCTGGCCAGTGTACATGCTGTCCCTTGGCTTGGTAAAAAAGATCTACCATGCAACCTTTGAGACCTCAGATATTCTAAAGTGGGCGGTAGAGAACTATTTCCTCAAAGCATATGCACATCTCAAGTAATAATTTTTTTTTCAGATTCCTGAATGGAAAAGAAAATCAATATAAGGCTGAAAACTATTCTCATTCTATGATCTGAAATGTGAGCTTAATTTTTATTGGAAAAGATGTCTGAGGAATCTTCACCCATCCCCAAAATTATCAGAGCTGTGGTCCTGTCTAGTACTTCAGAGTTCTGGTTGTGAAACAAAGAAGAGTTTTGTTGGAAGGTATTAGACCTACATAAAAAGATACAAGGGTGTGACGTAAAAAAAAAATACCCGCAAATATAAGTAGCAATCACTTCTAGCCAAGAGCATCACAGAAAATGTGCTGTATACAAGTATAAGTTGGATACACGTTCGTCATAGCTTAAAGATAAGGATGCGATTTTCATTTAGTCTGAGGACCTTATGGCCTTTTTCAAGGTAGAAAGAATAGGGGTTTGTCTTAAGCTTTTTATGTGCTTTTTAGTAGACGGTAGGAGACTGGGCAATGTGAAGGAATAGAGATTTATTTCTACGGTTTTGGATGCTGAAATGTTCAAGATCAAAAAGACCCTATCTGGAGAAGGCCACGTATAAAGGAGGAGCTTTGACTGATATCTCAGGGTAGAAGGCAAGAGGACCAAGTTCACAAGAAAGAATGCAATCAAATGCACAGTGTCAAGCCTACCTATGGTGTGTGTGTGTGTGTGTGTGTGTGTGTGTGTGTGTGTATGCAGTTACGTGTTCAAATGCATGCATATAAATATGAAGGCTTGTAATGGAATTATGTTGTTAAATTGTAAATAATTGTCCTGATTACTGGTTTAATAAAAATGCTAATCAACCTAGGGCCCAGGCATATAACTTTCTAATTCTTTACTCTTAAACTAACCCATAATTCTTATCCTGTGTAGCCATGAGCTTGGTACCTTTTCTCAGAGCAGCATTTCAACTTCTTTCTTCTGCTTCTCCTGGTGTCTCATTGTGGTGTCTCCATGGTGTCTCTCTGGCGTCTGTGCTCTGTCCTTTTTGTTCCTGCAGTTTTCTTAGTCTGTTAGCCACACCCACACTTCCTGTCTGCCTGTAGCCAATTAGTGTTTTTATTAAACCAATAGGAAGGACGATTATTCACAATGGAACAGAACCCAATTCCACTATAAAGGCTAGAGATTAAGGTTTGGAGTTTTTCTCTATTTCTTTCCATGTTGTGTTTTGAGGCAGGGTTTCTCAATGAGTCTGGAGTTCCACAATTCAGCTAGACTGGCTGAATTGTCTAAGGAAGCCCTTAGATATGCTTATTTCCTTCTGCTCCATATAGGGGTTACAAAGGTGAACTGCAATGCTTGCTTTTGTTTTTATGTGGATGCTAGGATCTTAACTCATATCCTTATGGTTGCCTGGTAGTTGTCCAACAACTGAGTTATTTCCCTAGGCTCAAGCCCTTTCTGCAATCAGGGGCTTCTTAATCACCATGATCTAAGCACTATTGACTCTCTCCCAACGCTGTTACTCTGGAGTTAAGTTTTCAGCACATGCTGTTTTCGCTGAGGGCACAGGTGAAACTTGAATTGTTCCCTGCATTTTATCCTGTCTGGTCCTGGAATTTACAAAGTTGTGTGCAGTGGAATTTTTCTAGTTCTCTTGTGAATCTTGATTAAATAAAAGAATGGTAGCTGGCTAGTGGAATTCTGGTCCCTACATTCTTGCACTTGTTGTCACACTGATGTCTTAAATATTTGCTGCGGATTCCTATTCAGTTCTATTTTGTGTCTCCTTCCCCTTCCCTAAGATCCCCTCTGGATACTTACAGAAGGACCACAGCTCCTGTTGGTGAGAATGGCAGAGCCCAGAGCCAATGCAGACACCATTCATCCATCTGCAGGCACCACACGGGCCAGTGCCAGACCACTACTTCCCAGTCCCAGGTAAAAATATTTTCTTTACCATGACAACCCTAGGCTGAGAGTAGAAAACCCAAACAGAGCTAGCTTTCCACACGGCCATTTCATTTGAAATATATTAATATGAAGCACAAAGGTGTTTTTGATTGTGTCATTTCCAATTACAGTACATTTCATATAGAAAAAACACAGGCTTTAACATAGCCTGTTACACCTCTGAAATTCTTAAAAGATATGTCTTTATGATTCCTTACAATCAATGACATGTTTGGCTAACAACAATTAAATGTTATTTATTGTAGCATCTCACTTGTGTATTTCTTTTTGAGGAAGAAAAAAATTTACATTTGCTTGGAACAAATGAAGCAGTGGAAATATTTTATATACAATATAACTGTGTAGGATTCAAATGCCTGGAGTTTAGAATTACTAGGAAATTATTATATTTTTGAAAATCCTGAACTCAATAACAGGCTTTGTGGGATACTGTAGGAAGCAAATGTACATTTGCATTTTGACCTTGTGGTCAGTTCTCAGACTTTACTTGTTATTTGAATGTTTGTGTTTTTGCAAGGTAGCCTCCTGGGACTAACCATTAAAAAAAAAAATCAAAAACTGCAGCATCCACAAATAGCTTTGTAGCACCACACAAAGTAAGGGAAATCTGTCCTCCACAGCACGCAATGGAGAATTTTGAATAAAAAGAAGTTTAAATGGCATTTTGCTTTTAATAGTCAAAATTAAAAGGAAGAAAAAAACCACAGAAGTAACAAACAGATGTTGCTCTGATAACTGGATTCCTTAGGAAATCAGCTACAGATTTTGTGAAGGTAAGTATTGACACTGGTCTTCATAAGCTGCGTGATTTGGCTGGCATCAACCAAGTCATTAGGAGGTACAGGAAGTATCACAGACACACTGGATCCAGTGTGTGCTGCCACTGGTCTTCCCTGAAATCCCACTGCAGATCATTCTGTATAACTTAATTAGTGAAGTTAAAATTAAGATGAGACTCCAGTGTGTTTAGACGAAATAATTTCTGTGAGAGGACTGTTCATTAAAGCATTTAATAATGCAGCAACTCCTGCTTATCAAACAGCTCACTAAAAAAAAAAAAAAAAAGAAAGAAAAAGAAAAAACTTTTTTTCCAATTAATAAAATAATTCAATCTAAACTATTTATCCTTTTCTGGAAAATCCCAGACACCCTGCTACGGTAGTCATGTACTCAGGCCAGGGCTAGCTGCATGCTGTTTTGCGCTGCTACTTATAGTCTGTACACTGCTGTGACAGGGTTGGTGTGACAGGAATAATATGATAGGGATAATGATCACAACACTTATTAAGCACCTACTGTGTGCCAGGCACCATTTTGAGCTCTTGAAAATCAACAGTGAAGAAGATAGAGGAGTCCTATCATTATGAGCTGACTGAAAATCACCTATTCTTAGTCAAATAATAAAGACTTAATGTGTGTACTTCAACTATCACTACAATCAAGTCTAGAACTCTATTTACCTCCCAAGAAAACTCTTCAGTTTTTTAACTGCCACCTCAATCTTATTATCCTCCTGGTCCTAGACAGTCATTAATCTATTCTCTACCTTTATAGTTTTATCTATACTAGACATGTCATTAGAATACAATGCACAATATATGGCTTCTGTAATAGCCTTTTCATGTAACACGTTTAACTATCTACACCATAGCATATGCCAATACTTCCTTCTTTTGCTTACAGAAAGATAATCTGTGATATGGATTTTATTTACCTATTCTTCTCTTGGTAGGCATTTTCATTGTGATCCTTTTACTTTATTTCAAATGCTGTGAACATTAATCCATGAATTTTTGAGTGAATATATGTTTTAATTTTTTAGTAGCATATAATATGTATGATGGGTTTTGTTATGACCTTTTCACATGTGAATACATTTGTTCATATTTTACCTCCATTATGCTTTTTTGGCCCCCTTATTTCTCTTTCTTTCCCTATCTAATCTTATTTGTATTTCTGTTTTCTCTTTTAAGTGACTAAATGCGCTGCATTACTGCTGCTTATGGGGTATGCACAGGGAATTGTTTATAGGAACATGAGGACCTTACCAGTAGTTACAGCACTAAAGAAAATCTCCCCACAAAACCATAATGGCTTATGACTCCTCAGAAAGAACCGAGGCTCCCAAGCCTCTCTCTCATCCATTACTGATTCTGACAGGAAAAAAAAAAATTGTTTAGGTAATCTCAGCTGCTTTATGCTTAAGTGCATAACTGGAAATCAGTGTTCTACATCATTCCTCAACCTTACTTCTGAATATATATTCCTTCTGTCTCTAAGTTTATGGTGTTCTCTGGGTATTGGAGTGAATGGTTTGATGTCCCATGTATACCTGAGCATGTATTGTCAGCTATTTTCAGCATTTGGTCAGATATGAGCCTTTGCAGTTAGTTGCCACTGACTAGTACAAAATGAAGCTAACAGCAGCACTACTCTATGGTCATAGTTATTTAGAAAGCAGTTTGAGAGGCTCATCACACCAGTTTAGCCAAACAATAGCAATAGCTACTCCACCAGGACTTTTGGCATTCCTAGCTATGGGATTTTAGCCAATGTAGCACAAGATACATATTTCCTCCTGTACAGTGTGCATCATATTCAAACAGAGAGTGGTTGGTTTCTTCCATAACAGATGTGTCACTGTTACATTAGTAGGCATATCTTTCCTTGCTGGCTGGCAGTGTTGTATACAAGGTTAATAGCTGAGTATGGCTGTTAATGACAATTCTTTCCCAGCCTACATAACATGCTCCAGGAACTTATGGGAAAATTCTAGGTCAATTCTTGCTTGATTTCTCTATGTTCCATGACCAGATCAGCAATTACAACTTACCAGATCATTATGATGGTCAATCCATAACAGCAGCAACTGCTTATATTATTTTGGGGGCCTTAGAGTCCCCTCTATTCAATAACTTTAGAAGTATCCCATCATAACACTGGAATTTTTATTTAATAACCCAATCACATGATGGATCATCTTTATCTGCCCATGTACCTCCACTCAATTCCTTTAATCTTTCAAAATTATCATACCAACTCTCAGATTTTTAAAATGACTTTTCACATAGCGGTTGCTGACATATGTAGCATTTCTGCTTTCTCTTCTGAGGAACTGCCAAGTTATTTTGCAGAGTTGCTGTGTCCATGCATACTCTTCCAGCAATGTATGAAACATTCAGCTTCTCCATGCTCCCCTCAGCACCAGTCATTTGTTTTGCTATTCATTGTAGCTAGGTAGTGAGTGTGACTGTGTCTCCCTGTGGTGACAGGGACAGTTCTCCCCTAGTGGTAAACAGCTGCTGTTTACCATTCCCTGGCCCTGGTCCCACCTGCATTTCCTTTGGAAAAGTATCCATTCAGCTCTTTTGCCTATTTTTAGTTGTGCTACTTATGCTTTCCTATTCACTTCTAAGAGTTTTTTCCCTATGTATTCTGGATATGTCTCTTATCAGATATATGATTTATGAATCTTTCCTGTTTCTTATGTTTTCTTTCTATTTTAATGACGGAATTCTTTGAAACATAGTTCTTAAAGAACAACTTATTTATGTATTATTTATTAGTTGCTGTGTTTTGATTGTCTCATTGTAGAACCTATCATCAAATCAAAGGTCACAAGGATTTACTCCTACATTTTCTGTTTTCTGTTTTATAATTTAAACTACCCCAACTTTGTCTTTGACCAAGTTTGCGTTAATTTATGTATATAGTGTGAAGTAGGGGTCATGTGTTACTTTAGGTAGGAAATTTATTCCCCCAAGGAGGAGATACATTTTCCTTTTAGTAAAGATATTTTCTAAAAAATAGTGTTCCTTTGTCAAAAACTACTTGTGTTATGTTAGGCATATTTTTTTTTCTCTGAGTAAAATTACAATCCTTTGCTTTTAGGGAGGCGTATTTGTCTAGTAATAGATGTAAATAAGTTAGTGTATGAGAGTTAAGTGACTATGAACTGTAGGAGGGTGTTTTATTAAGTTGTCAGAATGGATTTCTTAGTTAAATGATTGGAAGAGGGTACAAAGACCGAGGGCCATGGTGGGGATGGTAGGTTCCAGGGGTATCAATGCAAGGACTCTAAGATGGGTGAGCCAAGGGGATGCCAATGTAATTGGAAGATCCTAGCATTGAGAACAGAGGGGCACTGAGGCGCTGTCACTTAGAATAGTGTAGGTTTTAGTAGACATGTTGGCATGAGATTGAGGAGTGATGGGCAGAGGCAACTGATAATTTAGGTTAGATTTTAGGAGGCCACACTGGTAAAGAGTGGAGAATAGTCAGATCAAAGAATAATTCAAGCAATTTAAGGTTGTAGTAATGAGGATGATCACAGACTGGGTGCATTGGGAGTTACAATAAGCATGAGACAGGAGAAAAGGAGGGAAATCAAGAGTAAGTGTTTGACCTCACAGCTATCAGTTGACTAAGAAGAAGACAACCTGAAGATGCTTGTCCTGGGAGTGTGGGAGTTCTCCAAGGGAATATACAGATTCTCACTAGACATGGGAATGGCAGTGTTAAGTGGTAGCTCAGTGTAATTTGCCTATGAAGCAAAAGGTAGGTCTACGTTAACTATCTAAGAGTGGGGGCTGACAGCATAGAGTGGTATTGGCAGCATGGGGACCGGGTGAGGTCAGCAAGGCCAAAATTGGGGCAACAGGTACAGGAAGTGTTCTTAGGTTTTTTTTTTTTTAAAAAATATTTATTTTTATTTTATGTGAATTGGTGTTTTGCCTGAATGTATAACTGTGTAAGGGTGTCAGATCTTGGAATTACAGACAGTTGTTAGCTGCCATTGGATGCTGGGAATAGAACTCAGGTCCTCCAGAAGAACAGCCAGTACTCTTAACTGCTGAGCCATCTCTTCAGCCCCATCTTAGGTTTTCAAACATTCACTTCTAAGAGAAAGACAGGTTGGTCAAGGACTTAAGTGAGTTATGGGAACTCAGACACTGTCACTCACACAGGATGAAGAGTAGTGGAAGCAGAAAGTAAGGTGACAAGTTAGTCATGCTCTACAAAGACTTATCAGCAACTCCTCAGGGACCAGGAGTTGCTTTAGAGATTGGACGTTCAAGAAAAGAGTCCCAAATCCAACCTTTGCAGGATGACATTCTCATGGAATAGGTAGATCACACCATACTAGAAGAACCTTATCTGCTTTGAGATAGACTGGGGACTCTAAAGGGTCTTTGGATGGCAAGCAGACTGTAGTTAGTAGGATCAAAAGTTGCAAGGGTGGCATTTTAGCAGTGTGAGGAAGGAGAGCGTGCACAGGTCAATGGGAGAAGATCATGCTGCACAGTTAGCCCCATGCTGGGTCTGCATGGTCTCATCTGTGGAAAACAGGGAGCAGACCAATGCTGAAGCAGCATGAGTGATGAAAGGAGATTATCAGAATGAGGTGAGATGAAGGGACAGAAAGTTATCTATCCTGAGGATGTGATGCTTTGCCTCTACGTGTGGAAGGGAACAATCATAGAGTGGAGGGTCTGGATTGATTACACACTGTTAGACTGCTGGGCAGTGGACATGTCACGCTGTGGACATAATTTGAAGATGAAGCTTATACGATGTGATGTTGTGGTGACGATTGTTTTTCATGGTTCCTAGTTCATAGCTGCCTCTGCTCTTATTGTGTCAAAATGAATTCAGAATAATGAAGCTGAAAGACAGTTTTTAAATATTGAGGTGCTTGAGACTCCAAAAGCAGAACAGACTTCAGAAATCTCTCTCTCTCTCCACTTCCCTCTTCTTTCCCTCCATCTCTCTTTTTCCTCCTCTTCTCTCCCTCCCCCCTCTTTTTTTGGGGGGGTCCCCACTCCCCCATTCCCCAAGGCAGAAATACTAAAAATTTATCTTTAAGGGCAGGTAATGAAAACTAATTTTCTCCCACTTGCATGCTCTGGAGCTGGGGCAGATATTCTCTGACTTATCTTGCCTGACAGCAGATCATGAAACCCTTTGCTCAGGAGGAGTCCTCTTCCTTTCCAGCAGAAAAAAAAAAAAATGCACAAGGAGACCATAAAGATTGCATGAAGGATATACACTCCAGCTTCATGGGACGAAAGAGCTGTGTTTGGGATCTTTCCAGACCTCATACTATGAATCCCTTTGCCTAGCCCCTTAAAATACCTTTTATAAGGGTCTCATGTGTGACATGGTAAATGTGGTCAAGAACTCCTGGCTTCGGAGGTCATAGGCCATGTGTGCATCTCCTACTGTTATTTTGCTAAGTGAACATAGTATCAAGCTGCTTTCTAAATATGTATCTCTATGCTTATATATTAATGCAGCTTCTAGTTCTTGTGACAGAGGAGTCTCTGTGTAGTTAATACAGAGACCCATGACTGGGTCGAAATGCAATGACTAAGTGACTTGTGGACTTAACAGCCCTAAAAAGCACAACTGTTTCACACCCACACTCACCCAAAAGTGAATGAACAACATGGAAGATGGGGTGGAAAGATTGTAAGATCTGGAGGTCAGGGAGTTTGAAGTCAGCAGTTGATGGTTGGTAAGGGAGGAAAGGCATTTTTTAGGGGTATGGCTTCTGGTAGGTTGTCCTATACCCACATATATACAACTAGAACTAACTAGACTTAGAGATGCATATAGGAAGGTTTGGAAGAAGAAAGAGAAGGGATATGTTATGTAACTGTATTATAGCTTCAAAAATAAAAATAAATCACTTTTTAAAAAAGAGGACAGAAACTTGGGGGGAAGACTTGAGGAGGGATCACTGGGAGGAGTTGGAAGGAAGAAGTTGAAGTAACATATGGTCAGGGTGGTAGAGATATAACTTTATTATATTCTTCTATAGATGGTCATCCAGTTTCCTCTGCACCATTTTTTTTTGAGGATGCTGTATTTTCTCCATTGTGAACTTTGTTATCTTTATAAGGTATCAAATGTCTGTAGGTGTATATGCTTATTAATCTACATGTGTATTTTTGTGTACCATGTTTTTTATCATGATAGCCTTGTGTGTTGTTTGTGTTTTCAATTCTTGAATTAAAATATAGAGGGGGTGGGAGGGCAAAGGAACCTTAAATAAGGATATACACGGATAGAAAAAGTGACTTTATTTATTGTGATAAAAAAGTATTAAAAAGAATAGAGATAAAAAATACCTCAATAAAATATATATGACAAACCAACAGAAAGCACAATTCTAAGTAAAGGAAAAACTTAAAATGTTTCATTAAAATCATTGAAATGGGGCTGTCCAGTACACCCACTACTACTTTTTAGTTCAGTGTTTGAAGCTCTACAAGTACTAATAGTAAAATAAGTCAGATTATTATTATTTGCAGATGATCTGATATTATGCATGAATAAGGAAGTGTTTCTATCTTCTAGGATCTTCCTCTGCTCCTTTATTTGAAGATTTAAAGTTTTTTTTTTGTAAATGTGTGGCTTCTCCTTAGTTAGATTTATTCATATATATATATATATGTTATTGTGAGTGAATGGGAATATTTTAATATTTATTTTTTGCATATTGTAACACTACTAATTTATATAAGTTTATTTTGTATCCATATATATCACCCTCTAATAAAATAAATAACACTTGGGTCAAATACTTCATTGACAGAAAAAATATAAGTGTATGATTTCCTCCTTTCCTTTCCTGCATCCATCACCTCCTATGTACTTACCCTTTTCTTTCTCAAGTTCATGGCTATTTTAAATTGTTGACACCCACCCACATAAATATATATAACTACAACATGAAATATATAAATATAACCCAATCAGACCATATAATGTTACAGTCAAGGCTTTTAAAGGATAGCTTTCCTAACATTTTGAGGACACACAGCATCACAGCACACTTCCTGTTTCTCTGGAATTGATAATCATTCCAAATCTGTTCTGCTATGATCTTTGAGCCTTGGGTGAAGGAGTTGTATATAGGCATGCCAGTTGAGGCTGGGCACCTCACAATTAATTATTCTCTGTATTTTTAGTGGCTGTGGTTTTCTGTAATGGTCTTCATCTGTTGCAAAGAGAAGTGTCTCTGATGAGCAGTGAGAGCTACAATTTAGAATGCAATACCATTATGCTGGTTTAGTAGATAAAGACACATGGCCTCACTAGCTTAGGTGGTTGCCTAGGTTTCCAGTACCAAGTGTAATTTACCTCTTCTTGGCTGAGTCCTAAGTCTGGTAAGGGATCTATTAGTTACTGTCAAGATATGTGTGCCATTATTGTGCCTTAAGAAGGTTCATTGTGTCATGCTGTTTATAGCTGAGTAGGACTTTTAGTTGCTGCTCTCCTTTGGAAGTTTTCATGGAGCCTTCTGGTACCATAAAAGTGAGTTAGTCCTCAGTCAGAGGGCTATAGGTCATATTGAGCTCAAATTCTCAGAGTCCTGTGTTTAAAGGACATAAATGAACTTTTCTTCAAACTCTGGGGGCAACTGAGGGCAACAGCAATAGGCTAGGAAGTTTTATAAGTCTATTGGTCTCCCCAGACCAACAACTCAAAATCAGGTTTCTCATACCTGGTATTGGAGTTTTTCTTAAATAGTATATGGCTTTTGGGGGCAGCCTTCTCTGCCCAGGTAGGGAAATCTCATGTAAATTATATATGCATATGTTTACACAGACTTACATGTAGTATGTGTAATTTTAGACAAATAGATATTAATATCAATTAAGATATTCTTACTGTTTCTTCACACTCCACTACCTCTTCTCTGTCTACCTTAGAATCATTTCTACTTTCCTGTTTCTCTCTCAGTTGCTTACCCCACCCCAACACACCCATGGTGCCTTTTACTTTCCTTGTTTCTGTAGTTACTCCAAGTTATATATTCACATTTGAAGATTTGGAGCTTGGAGCCCCAGACAAGAAAAAAACATTCACCATTTGTCCTGGGTCTCAGGTAGCTCACTCAATATATAATCTTTTCTAATTTCATATATTTACCTGCAACTTTCAGGACTTAAATTTTTACAACTGAGTAGCATTTTGTAGTGTCTATCTACTACATTTTCCATATCCATTTCCAGCTGAAGACAATTTAACTTGTTTTCATTTCCTAGCTCGTGTCAATAGAGCAACAGTGAGCAAAGCTGAGCAAGTATCTGTGGAGTGGAACGTCAAGTCCTTTGGCCATATACCAAGGAGTGGAATAGGGTCCTTAGGGAGATTTATCTTCAGCTTTTGTAGGATTCTCCATATTGATTTCCAGAGTGGCGGCACCTTTGCAATCCCACAGCGAAGGCATATTCTCCTTTCTCCATTTCTCTCCAGCATTACTTGACAACCTCTGCTTTTTGGACATAAAGTTGTTTCAGTTTGTATTTCCCTAACTACTAGGGGCAGTGCATATTTTTTTATGTATCTTTTAGCCATTTTATTTCTTCTTTAGAGAATCTCTGATCAAATTCAGTCTAGTTTTTAAGTAGATCATTTTACTTTTGTCTGTTTTGTAAGTTCCTTCTATATTCTGGATATTAAACTTTTATCAGTCTTTGAATTTGTTAAGAGTTGTTTTGTGTCCAAGGATTTGATCTATTCTAGAAACTCTTCTGGGGCTGGAGAGATGGCTCAGCAGTTAAGAGCACTGACTATTTTTCCAGAGGACCTGAGTTCAATTCCCAGCACCCACATGGCAGCTCACAACTCTTTGTAGTTCCAGGCAAACACCAAGGCAAATTTAAAAAAAAAAGAGAGAGAGAGAAAGAAAAACTTCCATGTGCTGCTGAGTACAATGTATATTCTTAGTATTTGATTGGAATTTTTCTTAGATATTTATTAAACCCCCTTGATGCATAACATGCTTTAATTATATAATTTTTTGCTTAGTTTTTTGCTCAGATGACCTGTCTGATAAAGCAAGTAAGGCATTGAAATCACCTGTTATTGATGAATTAATGTTAATCTGGTCTTTAATTCCAGTAGTATACTTACTTTTTTAAAAAAATAAAACTAAATGTCCCCAGAATTTGGTACATATGTTTAGGATTGTAGTGTCTTCTTGGCAGTTTCTTTTCTTGGAATGAAGTATCCCTCTTTATCTCTTCTGAATAGATTTAATTTGAGAATTTTTGTTACTGTTGTTTTCAGATATCAGAATAGCAATGCCTACTTGCTTTCTGATTTCATTTTATTAATCCAATAAAATTTGTCCAACCTTTCACTCTAAGTGGTGTCTTTAAACCTGAGTTTCCTGTAGACAACAGATAGATAGATGTTTTTGTCTTGATCCATTTATCCAGCCTGTATCTTTTAATTGGAGAGTTGAAGCCATTGTACTTAAAGTTATAATTGAAAGGTGTGTGTTGATCCAGACACTGAATTGTTTCTATCTCAGAAGTACTTTGTGTTTCAGTAATTATAATCTTATTTATTTATTATCTTTCTATAGCTTCTTGTCTATGTTTATTCTTCTCTTCAGCCTAAAGTTTTGCTTCCTGTATTTTGTTAGGCTTGTTCTTCTGGATGAATACTTTGTTTTTGCTTTAAGTTTGTTTATATTTATAAAAAGTTTTATATCTTCTTCACCTCTAACAAATTATTTTATTTGGTGCCTTAGTCTATCTTGGCAGTTGTGGTCTTTAATAACCTGAAATGCATTGTTCATGGATCCTACAAATTTTTTACTCAGAAATCAACTATTATTCTACTATTTTTCTTCTGTATGTATGTTTTTCTCTTTTGGCTTTCAACATTTTTTGTTTTGTATACTTATTTTTAACTATGATGTTCTATGAGAAATTTCTGGTCTTGTCTATTTTGTATTTGGTGTGCTTTTTCTAGACATATGGGTGTGTCTTTCTTTAGTTTTCTTCTATGATCTGGTCTATGGTATTGGCCTGGGTTTCTCATCCCTTTTTTATGTCTGTAGCTCAAAAGTTTATTCTTTTCATCTCATCCCATATTTCCTGTATATCCTCTTTCTATTTCTCTGTATTTTACATTCATATTATTTGCTTGTTTGGTCTGTTTATTCTGCTCTGTATTCAAGTCCTGGTACCCTGTCTTCCGCCTGATTCTAGTTGGGTTGTAGAAGAACAAGCAGATTCACTTGGCTGGACTCCAGCACAAAAATATGATCTGACTGGGTGGAAAAGTACAATGTGGTGCACCAGAGGTCTGCAGGCTGTGAGCAGGCATTGCTGGAGCCTGGGGATTGAGGCAGTCACAAGGAGAGGTGGCCAGAGTAGGCTCCAACATTGTCTTTTAAGAATTGCTTGATTACTTATACAAAGAGTTTGCATATGTTTTGGAAATCACAGAAGTGAATTGTGTTGTGAATGTATTATAAATTTTGGTGTTTTGATCATTTGTATCTTCAGGTAAGACTTATTGATAGATTAGTTGGGGGGGGCTTGAAAGACAGAGATTTTTCTATGAAGAACTGAAAGAATTGGGTGACTTTTACATGAGATGGGAGATATAAGAAGTCAATCATCATTGGTCATTTTCAGTATAAGGGGTTTACAGTATGAGCTCATCAGTGAATCACACATAAGCAGAAGGCCCTTAGCCTTTCTCTGGGAGCAGACTCACCTGGGAGTTTTCTCATTTTATCTTAGAGTTGAAACTTTAAAGTCTCCTTAATGATTGAGCCCATCTGTTGCAAAAAATGAATGAAATCATTAGCCCCAGGAAGATAAGAAATTTAGAGCTAGACGAAAGGAAAGTGTCTAAGTCTCTAGATATCAGCCAAAGGGAGAATAAGGCAGGAATTTTCATCATCAAAGGCTCTGAACACCACTGTTTGGTGCTGCATTATTTCACCAGCTGTTTTGACTTATCTTAAGCTCAATATTCAACTTTAAAAGACAGAAAAACAAAGCACTTGATTTTTGTTACTTTTGAATCTGCAATACTCTTTTTGTAAAGTAAGGAGTATGGTTTCTTGTGGGGCAGAAAGTTGAGCTGCTTAAGGGTGATGCTAACTGAATGTATTTCAGTTACTATTTTAGTTTTCCACCACTGTAACAAAGTACCTGAGATAATCACTTTATAAATAGAAATAGGTTAGTTTGGTTCACAGTTTTGGAAGTTCCTATATATTGGAAATTTGTGGTGGTATGTTATGCATTTAATAAAACCAGTCTGGAATACCAGAGAACAGATTCACACATAGTTAATCTAGGAGGGTCAGAGAGTGGTAACTCATGCCTTTAATCCCAGCATGGGTAAAGACCAAGTAGTGACCTACACCTGACCAGGAGTGCTGACCTATGTCTTTAATCCCATAACTCCAGAGACAGAGATCTTTCTATGTTTCTGTGAGTTAAAGGCCTAACTACAAAATAGTAGTAGCTCACACCTTTAACCTTAACCTGGATGTGAAACAACTGGGTGAAGAAGGTATTTAAGGCAGGTGTAGAAAGAGATTATTCAGTAGAAGCAACACAAGGCAAAGTGTTAGTTTCTCGCGTGAAAAGAGATACACACTATCAAGGCCACATGAGAGTTTATTTAAGAGAGTTCCCAGACGGGTGCAGAAGCAGAGAAGCAGGACAGAAGTAAGGAGACAGAGAGAGAGAGAGAGAGAGAGAGAGAGAGAGAGAGAGAGAGAGAGAGAGAGAGAGAGAGAGAGACCTCTGCATGTTCGAGGGTCTCTTTTAAGAGAAGGGGTGTGTACGGGTTTACACAGCCATGCCCAGGGATGTGCCACCGTACAAGGTGCATCCCACCTGAGCCGATTTGGCTCAGCTACCTCAGCTATGTGGAGTGCCAGGAATCCTTATACTGAGGAAGGTGGAAGATAGCTGGGTGAGATTTGACTGTGGTCTGTTTCCTCCCTCTGATATTTCACCTTTTCCAGATGTCTGGCTCTGAGTTTTATTTAATACAACCAGAATTCGAGCAACAGAAATTGGCATGCAACTTTAGGCTTTGTTATGGTTAGGGCACAGGACACAGCAAAACCACTCATCTCATGTAAGGAAGTAACAGAAAGAAGAAGGATCTATGATACTACAATTCTTATTGGGTGCACCCCATCTATATCCTACAATACTTTTCTAGGCCCCACTCCTTAAAATTATCACTACCTTCTAAAAGTACTACGCCCTGGATCAAGTCTTCAGCACATGGGTATTGGGGGTAGTATATTAACAACCAAATCATGGTGATTATTACTTGAAAAATTGAAATGATTTGTTTGTCAAGACATTTGTTTTTAATAATGTGTGTTTAGCACTAACTTTTCCATATATGTAATATTTAGTGATTTTTTTTCATTTTTATGTCTGTGTCTAATTTGCATGTATATATGTTAGTATGTATGACATGCATGTGTGTGCCCATGACTATGGAGGCCTTGGGTTGGTACTGCAAGGCTTTCCGGGACACTTGACCACCTTATTCATTGCTACAGGTCTCTGAATCAAACTTACAACTGCTGATATGGTCAGCTTGCTCTGGGGATCCTGTGTCTCTGCATTTGCTTTTTACTAAGGTTCTGTGAATCGACAATCTAGTCCTCATTTTTATGGAACAAGTGATTGCACATTGCAACATCTCTCCAGCCTCAAATAGCTGAAGACTTTTTAATGTTAACCTGGTATTGTACATATTGTACAAAATGTTAGGATTTTGATGGTGGGCAATAAATTCTTGACAGCAGATACATATTTATTCTCCATAAAGTGAAATTTACAGAATAGGTTTTATGTGTTCCAGATAAACTTAATTTTGATTGTGAGCAAACCAACTTCTCCATGTATTGGTAGTTCATTCTTAAGAGTGATCAATGTTTGTTAGCAAGATGATGTTTTGATTTGGAAAATTTAAATACATCTTATACTGAAGCTATAATTTTTTTTAGTGAATGCAGAATTTATAGAATAGAAGAGAAGCCTATTCTGTACAGAATCAAAGTGGTTCATCTTTCTGTGATATTTTCTACCTGTAATTAGGGTCTTTGGGAAACTGGATGAGAAGGAACTCATGTTCTTTTGCATGCTTTTTTCCTGTGATATTGATTTCTCTTTATTTTTATTGAAACTAATTTTTTATACAATATATTCTGATTCCCTTTCCCCAACTCCTTCTTCTCTACACACCCAAATCCACTCTTTTTCTCCCTTTCATTAGAATACAGTTAGGAATCTTTAAAATAATAAAATTAAAACAAACAAACAAACTAGGTAGGACAAAACAAACAAACAAACAACGAGCCAAATGAAAATCTGTAAAGAATTTGTAAAAGCCCAGACAAAACATTGTGAGTGTCCTAGTCAGGTTTCTATTGCTGAGATGAAACACTATGACCAAAGCAATATGAGAAGGAAAGGGTTTATTTGGCTCACATTTCCATATTACTGTTCATCACTGAAGGAAGTCAGGACAGGAATTCAAACAGGGAAGGAACTTGGAGGCAGGCAGATGCAATGGAGGGGTGTTGCTTACTGACTTGCTCCTCATGGCTTGTTAAGCCTGCTCTCTTACAGAACCACAACCAGCAGCCCCAGGAATGGCACCACCCACTAAGGATAGGCCTCCACCACTGATAACTAGTTGAGAAAATGCCTGACAGCTGGATCTTATGGAGGTATTTTTCCAGTGGAGGCTCCCTTCCTCTCTGATGACTTGAGCTTATACCAAGTTGATATAAAACTAGCCAGTACAGTGAAGCAAAAAATCCTCCAAAAATGTCCTCAGGTTTGTTTTTTGTTGGTCATCTACTTCTAGGCATAAACTCTGCCCTTAAGCTTGATTTGTTTACTAAGTTTGTTTTCTCCTGTGAAGAAAAATGTTTTTCCCCCCTTTTTGAGTGGTTATCAATTGGAGATGCTCTCTGATTTAAGCATAGGGACTTGTTTTTACTTTCCCTCTCTATACTGGGACCCCGTTTGGCTTAGACCCATGCAGGCTCTATACATTTTGCCACAGTCTTTGTGAGTTTATATGTACACCATTGGGTCTAGAAGGCTTGAGATGTCTTTCTGTATACTGTGAATGTTTGCTGCTCCCATTAATTAATAAATAAATCTGTTTTGGACTATGACAAGTCAGGATACAGTCAGGCAGGAAATACAAGAGAGATACAGGAGAAGAAAGGCGGGATAAGAGCAGATGCTGCAAGCTGCTGTCCTGGAAGCAAGATGCAATACACAGATTAATAGAAATGGGGTGAGTTAAGTTATAAGAACTAGTTAATAATGAGCTTGAGCTATTTTTCCAATAGTTTGTAATTAATATAAGCCTCTGAGTAATTATTTCATAAGTGGCTGCAGGACCGAGAATAGGGGAGATTCCTCCAGACCTCAGGGCTAGGCAGGATCAAGAAACTTTCACTTATAAGAAGGCCTTGTTTCCTTGTTCCTCATCACTATTATCTCTCACAAATGTCTCCTCTTCCACAGAGTTCCCTGAAGCCTGAAGGGAAGGGTTTAGTGGAGACATCACATTTAGAATTTAGTGTTTCATGGTCTCTTGCTCACTTCACATTTCCCATTTGTGGGCCTCTGCATTTGGTTCCATTTACTGCAGGAAGATGATTCTCTGATGATAGATGAGTAAGGTACTGATCTATGAGAATAGCAAAATATTGTTAGGAGTAATTTTATTTCCATTTTCCTTTCACAGTAGTGTTTGGCTTTACCCCTAATGCCACCACTTGTGTAGTGTCAGATTCTTGGCATGGGTTCCTCTCATGGACTGGACTTTAATTCCATTCAGGTAGTGGCTGGCTACTCTCTATTGTACCAGTGCATCATGCATGAGATCACTGTGTTTGTGGCCGGGTTGGGATCTATCTCCTCTGGTAGCATGCAGAGTGCCATCCAGCACAATGAACATTTTTTAGCAGGGGTGAAAGCTCTAGGTAGGCATGAGCTTGACTTCTCCATGCTCAATAATACTCACTTTTCTTGCAGAGGATCTGAGAGTACAGTTCCAAACATTATCACATAGTTCACAACCACCTATAACTCCAGCTTTGGACATTCTGTTGTCTTCTTCTGGCCTCCCTAGGTACAAATGCTCATGCACATTCACACAGAGGTTTACACAATACACATAATTGTTAGATACTCCCACATTCAATAGAATGGCCCAGATTTGCCTTTTGCAGGGCTCCCAGCAATCTTTACCATTTGTGATATGTGGATGATATTCAATAGCTGTTGAATGAATGAATATATCCATGAGCCAATAAGGTTATAGCTCCCAGTCCACTCTCAGCACTCAGGAATGATGTCTTTGAACTCCATTTCTTGGCAGTTAGTACAGCCACATCAAGATACAGCTCCTTCCTATGTTTCATTGAAGTAGATGCCATGACTCCTGGCTCATTTGGCATTTCCCTCATCACTTGTCCAGGAGCCATAGAAACTGGATAGAGGAGACAAGGCTGTATCCTAAGAGCCCTGGTAGGGAACTGGACAAACAAAAGAGCCCCTTCTCTGAATCTTTGAAAGTATATTGAGTCAGGGTCTCCTTGTATAACCCAAGCTGGCCTCCGTTTGTGGTGGTCCACTGACTTGCTCTAAGATTGAGATTACAGGCTTGTGCCACTACACATTCCCACTGTATTCTTTTATTCCTGCGTCAAGTGTTCTGCTTCTTTGTTGAGTTTCAACTTAGAACTGATAGAAAATCAGCTACATCTTCCATTTTTCCATGATAAACCCAACCTAGTAGCCCTTCTTTTCCATTCATAATATCAGTTATTTGAGGTCAAATTGGCCTGAAAATATAAAGTGGAAGATTCCTATCTACTGAGTTGGTAAGCATTCAGTTATTTCAACAGGATGCTGTTGTCTCTCTGCATTCCACTCAGGAAGTAGACTTTTTCTTTGTTCAGCACACACATATTGGATAGCTCCTGCTCACAGGTCACTTGGTAGCTATCACAGTTATTGGTACAGTGGTAGGTAGAGTGTTAATGGGCTTGTGTACAAGTAATCCTTGCTTTACTCATTAAAGACACAATGTAGCAATGCTCAAAATTCAGCCATGAAACAGAGAGCTGTGATGTATCTGATGAAATCTGAAGTTAATGCAGATTTGTGTGTGTGTGTGTGTGTGTGTGTGTGTGTGTGTGTATGTGTGTAGAAACAATCATAATGTGTATGGGACTACTCACAGGCCATTGCTTCAGACACTCACACATGTCCTTGGAGCATATTTCTGTGGATTTAAAAGGGGGATTTCACATATATAACCTTATTAAATTCCTTTAGGACCATTCTTTTTTAGGACAGATCTTTTTTCATATATTGTGGGTAGTGAACTAAAGCCAAGAACCTGTGGTAAATGATAGACTTTGGGGCAGATAGCCCTCACAGATGGCTTCTTATCTTTGATGTTACATCTTGTCTCCAATGTCACATCACTAATACCTCAGGGAATAAGAAAATGTGACTACTTAAGGAATTTCCAGGGCTACCAGGTCAGCTTTGTGTTCTAGGATGTCTTCACCCTTGCCAGAACCAGAGCATTCTCCAGCAACTGCAGCTCAGGGTCACTTTAGCAATTGGAATCAGTGACCAAGCAGCAAATTGTTGGCAGGGGAAATCCAGACAGAAGGTGGCTTAAATTGATAGCTCTGTGGAGGCCAAGGGAATTTGAAACAGAATTGGCTGGAGTTTTTGTTTGGACAAATCACCTTTATAAAGAACTGAGATACCCACAAAATGTCCAAACTCTATACCACATTTAAAAATGTGAAATTAGGAATTCTATAGGAAACTTGGGTTCTCTTGAGGGGAGAAATTAGTATATCCTTCTTCAGTTTAGGATTTCTGAGTCTTTAAAAGCAACGCTGTTCTCCAACAACCCAAGGAACTCATTACCTGGCCTTTGTTCAAGTGTTAGGCAGAGTCAAAAGACTGCTTATATAATTTACAAACTTTAAACTGTATTTGATTTTTCAGCCCCTCAACAGGATGATATTCTGTTCTGATATACTCACTGTCAAACCAAAAAGTTACTGGAAAATATCTTTAACACTCTTGACCTATTGAGTTCCATAAATGTACAGCATAGCCCACTAGGGAGTGACTGGATTTCCTCCACAAGATGTCAAGGCAGAATGAGAGCCAAGGCTTGCTCCCATTGCTCAGCATTGCAAAAAGGGATCAGCTCACCTGTGCAAAGCATGCAAATTCAAAATTAGAATGCAGCATCATAGTTTGCTGTCTGTTGTTGTGGTAAATACTACAGGGATGATTTTCTCATCCTATTTATGGTTCATCATTGAAGGAAGCCTGCCCTAGGAACTTGGAGTGGAGGAACTGAAGTGGAGAACATGGAGGAATGCAACTTCCTGGCTTATTCTTCATGGCTTTCTAAGTATGCTTTCTTATGCATCCCAGGGCCACCCACCTAGAAATGGCATTGCCCAGATTGGGATGAGCCTCCCTTCCCAACCTCATCAATTATTGGTCAAGAAAATGAATGGTTCACAGATTTGCTTAGGCCAATCTTTTGAAAGAAATTCCTCAATTGGTGTTTTTCCTTTCCAGATGAATCTAGCTCTGTCAAGTTGACACAAAAGCAAAACGAAACTAATACACAACACAGCACATATGGAGTCTACTGAATGTGTATGGTTTCTACAACATGTAGCATTTACCATTCAAGGTAAATCAAACCACCTTAAGGTAACATGTTTACTTAGTGTTTTGTGTGACCTCAACTTAACTCAGTTCAAAGACCAATATATCCACTTGAGATACTGTTCCTTGTTTCCCAAAGATCCAGATGACAGGATATAATTGTAACTGTCATTATCCCCTGTGGTCTGTGTTCTCTTTGGTTCTTGCTTCCTGTTTCCTGTTATTGTAGCTCACATAATCTCAGACCTGTTGGGTGAAAGCAATATTGCTTGGACTGAATTCCTCCCTACTTCCTTCTCCTGTGATCCTGTTTCTGCAACCACCCTGCAGTTATCCTTGTCTCTGGCTCTACTGAGTGGCTTCTAGTTGTATATACATCTCAGAAACTGATTATTCCTCCACAATAGTGGTCCCTGCCTTTGTACCTCTATTCTTATGTGATACATTCCCCGAAATCCTAGTCCCTGCTTCTGCCTAAATGCTGCTGATGCTTCTTTATGACAGGATGCCTGTGATCAGTATCAACAGTCCGCCACAAATGCTCACTCCCCAGAGGTGCATCTCTGGCTATAGACTTATAATTTTCTATCCAGCTACAACTCTCTAATACTTGGCAGCCACTTCCCAAATAACTGACTCAGAAACTTATTATTATTTATAAATGCCTGGCCAGTAACTCAAGCTTATTATTAACTAGCTCTTATGCTCAAATTAACCCATACTTGTTATCTATGCTTAGCCACAGGGCTTGGTAACTTTTCTTAGTCCAGAATTTTTATTTTGCTTCCGCGGAGTCTGGGTAGTGATTGCTTCTCAGCCTTTCCTCTTCCCAGAATTCTCTTAGTCTAGTATCCCCACCTATACTTTCTGCCTGGCTACTGGCCAATCAGCATTTTAGTAAACCAATATGAGTCACAAATCTTTAGAGTGTACGAGAGCATTATCCCACAGCATAGACTGTCCTAACCCCCCTTGTCCTTTGTTCTGTCTGCTGTCCTACAGTCATCACACCAGCACATAAGCTCCCAGGGCCTATTTTATTGCAAAGGTGTATACATGTATACTAATGATAATAGATGATGATGATGATGATGATGATGAATAAAGCACCAGTAACTTCTGCTCCCACAAAACCTGCAGAGTATCTCTGTCTTGCTACAAATATTTAAAAGTGAATTCTATTTTGGGTTAGAAAAATATAAACCAGCCTTATTATTGCCATTGAATCTTCAAAAAAAAATTTTTCTATTTTTTCAGATTCACTTTATCTATTTTTAAAGTAATAACTATAATGTTCAATGAGATGGCTAGGTGCTTGTCACCAAAGCTGATGACCTGTGGACTCCACATAGTAGAAGAAGAGAACTGACTTCTGCAAATTGTTCTCTGAACTCTAAATGTAGACCATAGTACACTTATATACATATATACACACACACAATAACAGCAGTAACATTTTGTCACAATGTAGCTGTGATTTCTCAAGGTTCACCATCCTGTCGTGCATATTAATGTGGAGTCCACAGAATACTCTTAAAAATAATATTGCATGTCATTCCAGGGGGAAAAGGAATCACTGCACTCCTGAAGTGTATCTGGTAAAGGTATCTCTTCCTCTGCATACAGCCTGCTTACACCTCTGTTTGCCTGCACTTCAGTCTTCTCCCAGCTGTATCTGAATAGGCACTGGTGGGAAGCAATGTCGATGTCTTGGACACAAACCATTACCATGGAAGTTTCCAGGTAAAGTGAGGTGGAAAGGCACTGTGGTCTGTTGCTATATTATATTATATCATATTATATTATATTAATTATATTATTAGCTGAAATCAAAGGCCTTTCATCTCCAGCCTCTGAAGACAGTGCGGGAAAGAACTGAAGGTGTGGTGATGGCTGAAGTGTGGGTGGTTTGCTTGCTCAGGAGTCTGCATGGTGGGTCTGCCTCCTAAGGAACCCACAGTATGGGCCTGCTTGTTCCAGGAGCTGTGTCTGTACTCTCATTTTTTTTTTCTCCCAGGGCTTCTGCCAAAGAACTTGCAGACATTTCTAATAAACCAAGCATCATATCCAGATTGGCAAGTGGACTAGTTCACTTTGTTTAGAAATAAATACCTTAGAATCTGAAGGTACTAGTATTTTTTATATTCTATAATTATTTTAACAGCCACACACACACTGAAGTAAAAAAATAAAGTTGGAAGTCTACTGTGTATGGCAGGCACTCTGGTAGGCATGTTGCGTGTTCTATTTAGTTTTAATTTTATGTCTTCCCCTGGAGAGAAGGAACTTTTTCTTCATTTTTCCAGTGTAGGAAAAATAAAGGAGAAACATTTCCACCTTCTTCTGGGTTTGGTAGCAACGATGTATGTGGGCAGAGCTTGGGAGATGGCTCTGAGCATGATGGCAGCAGGCTATGACTGTGTGGGACTCAGCTGAGTAAGGACCAGGTGTGGACAGGAGGGAAACCAGATTCTTAAATCATCAGCTTAGAAGTGACATTGCAGTTGGATATTTTTGTTTGCATTTCTGTGTCTTCTGAGTTTTTCATAGCTGCCAAGGTAGGAGGAGAAGGTGAGGATTTTAGTGGCCACCCTAAACCACCAAACCAAAATATGAGTCAGAAAAATCAAATACTGAAAAACCTACTTTGCAGTAGCAACACATTCAGTGAAGCCCAAAGGTGGACAGAACACTTGCTGAGAAATGTGAGAACCAGTCTGCAATAGCCTTAAGGACATGGGTCTTAAGTATATTGTTTCCGAAATATTCTTCAGCTTCATTCTGAGATGTATTCAAGTTCTGTGGGTTAGAAGGCAGGGTCAGTGAGGGCATGCCTTTGAAGGGGATTTCTCATTTCTCACTTTCTGGTCTTATAATCTGCTGCCCTCCTTTGATGTGTTACTTTTCCCCAAGTGGCAGGACTAGCTCATCATGGGCTAGAACCTCTGAAATAATCTTTTTTTTTCTTTCAAAATTGATTATCTTAAGTATTATATCATAGCAACAGGAAGCTGACTAATACAATCCTCTTTTGAAGAGAGGAAATGTGGTTAGTCTGAGGAACATAAAGATTTTCCCAATCTTCCTTATGGATTTAGAAGTGCTTGGAGACCTTTGCCATGGCTCTGGGTGGGGAACAGCCATGCCTAGGGTAGTCTACAAGCCTAACTTGGCCCAGGCAGAGGAAAATGAGAGTTCCTTCCAGAACAGTACGTTTTATTATTAGACAAGCTGTGCCTTTTTCTTCCTGAGGTGAGATCTGGCCAGGTGGTTGGAGGCAGCTGTACACTGCTCTTAGGTATTCTGCCAGGACAGAAGGTTGGCTAGGGAGGCCTGCTAGGATTTTTTCCTTTTCACTGGGGTGTGAGGAAGAGGAGGAAAAATAAGATGCTCCCTTCTAGCCCACATCTCGTGCTTATTCCCAAACACTGCCTTCCCTTGGATGACAGTCACATCCCTCATTCCTTCAAAACAGAATTTGCAAACTGCTTGTGTGGAATGAAAATATTCAAGACACCCAAAGGATAAAGTATGTGCAAATATGACTGAAGCATGAATATTATGCAGATTTCCTTTCTCTCTTCAGCAATTGCCCTACCCATGTCTTCCAGGTACAGCTAGCCACACCCTTGTCTTTCAGGTACAGTTACCTGATATGGATGAGTGACACATGGAGAACCATAGATATGATCTGGGAGGGAGCCACATAAATATCTAGTTGTTCTAGAACCCAAAATACATACTCCATTGCAAAAAACCTTCATCATCATATTGATAGCTGAAGAAACATTTCTATTGTTGTGAACGGAACATTTTTTAGAATTCAGATTTTTCAGGTTACCTTTCCACCTATTCTTAGAGGTCAGCAGTGCACTGGGATTCCCAAACATGGAAACCAGGTTATTCTCCTCGGTCTTCTCCCCGAGTTTCAAGGTTCCCTAGAAGAAAATCACAGGGGCCCAATATTCTGTAAGTCACTATGAAGAGCCTTGTAGCAATAAAACACTGGGTGGTCTCTGAGACTATAAAAGGAAGATCATATTGAGTTTGACATCACAAAGAAAATTCCTTGGGAAATAAACTTTTCTGAGTCATATGAAAGGTATCAGTTAGAGAAGTCAAAGAG
Source organism: Sigmodon hispidus (assembly GCA_004025045.1). Taxonomy (NCBI): domain Eukaryota; kingdom Metazoa; phylum Chordata; class Mammalia; order Rodentia; family Cricetidae; genus Sigmodon; species Sigmodon hispidus. The sequence goes on along the minus strand of PVIH01001088.1, from coordinate 128,427 downwards.
ATGGCCCTGTCACCCCAGCATCAATGGGAAATTCAAACCCATTGACATTGCCATTGGCAGAGCTCCTGGTGATTGACATACATTGCTATCTTGGAAGAACTGTGCAGAAATGTCATTTCCAAAGTTAAATAGCTAGAATCTCTATGACCAAGAGATGACGGCAGATGGAGGACCACACACAGCAGGGGCCTGGCTTGGCCTTTATCTCAGTTACACTAACACACTGAACAGAGATATATGAAAAGAAAGAGAAAGAAAGAAATGTGCAAGTGATTCTATTGCTCAGAAAACTAAAACCACACTGCACAAGAGGCAGCAGCCAGAAAGAAAACCCCTTTTTATCTCTCACCCAAATATACATCCTATCTAAAGATGGGAGAAAGCAAGTTTTCTGGAGAATAGGTGGCATGACAAGAAAGTGAAAGAGGAACCATCTTCCGGTTCTCAGTGACTAAGGAATATAAAGTACCAGGGCTTGTAATGTCTTCCCCTGAAGAGAAGAGAGGAAAGTACAAAAACCAAGTCTTAATGAGTCACATCGCAGCACAGGCTGGACCATTTTCCTGCTTTTCCTATGAGATTTTAGGAGACTAAAACCAGGGCAGTGTTCAGAGGTGACTGAGTACCAGCCTTCTCAGAATTTGGATAAGAGTTTTGTTCATTGAATTTTATGTTCTATTAACAGAAAAATGAGTGTTTTTAAGAACTGTTTTTTTAAACATATGAATATCATATGTATTATATAAATTAGTGTTTAGGACTAATGCAATACCCCGAATTTGTGTGTCTTTGAAGAATAAGAAGCATTGCATCCAATTGTCAAAGTGAGACCCATGTAAAGGAGCTTTAGAAGATGAGATGTGTATGAAATGGTCTTGGGATTAGTACCACTTTTAAGAAAAGTACCATAAAAGAGTGTGTGTTGGGACTGAGGGTGTATGTAGCTCAGAGGCAGAGCACAGCCTGCCTGAGGCTCCAGGTCTGATTCCAGGCACTACAAGAAGAAAAGAAAATAGATATTTTGGAGTGTTGCAATTTCCTTGGGACTTTAGCTTGGCTTCAAGACTAGAGTCATTTCACAGATACTGAGGGGAGTCAGACATTTCTATGCAACTGTGAATATTTCTTCACTTCTCTCCCTAGTGGTGTGTCTTGCTAGAGAAAGTTACGCTGGGAAGCCAGGAATTACTTGGATCCTAATTGTAACATTGCTTTATCTTACATACACTGACACTCTTCAAAAATGGTTGGGTAAAATTCCCTGTTATTTATGGCTGTCCAGAATATTTCTTCCAAACTAGGACCTTGAAAACACTCATTTTATGATGCGTGCAGATTCTGTGGTAGGGAGTTCAGAGGATACAAGGAATGCCTGTCTGTTCCCTGGAGTCAGAGGCTGTGGTTGGGTGGGCTTGGAACTCTTTATATTTTTGGAACTCTTTATACTCTTGGTAATTTAAAAGGCAATTTCACATTTTATTTTTACATAAAAGAAGAGCAAGATGTGTGTGTGTATGTGTGGGTGTGTGTGTATCCAAATATTGTTTTCCAAACTCTAAAACGCAACTGCTGAAAGATCATAAAATTAAAAGCCATGGCTGACAGTGGAGGCTCAGCCATTTTCTGAGGCTGTGGAATAGAATGGTTGAACCCTGAAATGAACCAACATACTCGAATGCTTAATGGAGGAAGGGTAGAAAGTCTCAAGTCTCTGTATTTGAACCTTGATTTCATTTAAATATTCCTCCTTTCTGAACACCGAGGATACCACAGATAACAACTTGTTTTATTTCAATACTCTTATTTTTTATTTATTCTTTGAGAATTTCATAGATGTATCCACTATATTTTGATCAAAACCCCCAGCCATTCTGTCTTCAGCACCTCTTGGAGTCCTTCCCAATACATGTCCTTCCCTCATCTCTAATGCTACATCTTTTCTTTATATTCCACTGAGTCTAATTAGAGGTGTGCACAGATAGAGGAACATCCATGGATATAGGAACACAGGCACCTACCAGCAGGTACACCCCCACAGAAATTTAGCCTTCCCCCAGCAGCCATCAATTGCCAATAGCTCTTCCTCGAGGGCTGAGATCTCATGAGCCTCTCTCCTATCCACTGTGAAATGCTGACTGCTTGAACTTACGTGGGTCCCATGCAGATAACGACAGCTGCTGAGAGGTCAGAGTCACAAATGCCACGTCATGTCCAGAAGATACTAGTTCTCAGTAGGCCTTTTCTTCTCTCTGTACAAAAGCAAACTGATGAAAAAGTAATAATTTTTATTATAAATTTTAGAGAAAAATCATACCTCATCCTATTATAATTATTTTCATTTTTTCCTTTTTTTTTAACTATATCTGTGATTGTTAGATTTACTTAACACATGCTTTTCTGGGTATTGCCATTTTTCTTTGACAGATGGCAAAGAGAATACATTATGTAGAGTACAGGCTTTAACACTTTGTAAAGTTCATTTAAATCATGACTTATGAGACATAAACACCTTTTGTACTTAATTTGCACAAAGCTTGGATTATTCACAGACCAAAAGTAGCAACATCAAAGGTCTATTTCAGGAGGTGGGCAAGAGGATTGAATGAAGAAATCCATGGACAGTATTCAGGAAGGACTTGGAGTATAGTGCCTCTGATAACCATTATCTTCTGCATATTAAACATTATCTTCCTCATATTTTGTCTGTTTATGTTTGCATTTTTTCCAATGCTGCCTTGAGAAACTAGGAAACATGAGTTAAATAAATTCAAAGAGATGAATGGCAGCAGCCTTCTTTCAAAAGCATTCAGAAGCTCTGAAATTCAGCACGAAGCTGTGTGGTGGGGTCTGCTCCATGGGACTGATTTGTCAACTTACATCATTTTCATAAATAACTACATAATTTGTAATCACAGACATATAAAGTCCAGGATGAACAGAAGCCATGTGATAGTGGAGCAGTCCGTGACTATTTGTGGTTATTGGAAGAAAGATTATGGTGACTTCATAGGACTTAAAGCTTAATTGAGCCAAACAAGGGTTGGCACATGTTCTTACATGTGTGACAAAAGCCACATAATCTGAAGTACCAAGAGCAGTATCCAAAACAAACTTGGGGCACTGGCTTTCATCTAGGTGGGAGGTGCCTGTGGTTGTGTGTATGTATATGTTTGTACAGGCATGCATGCATATGTATGCATGAGTGCACATAGAAGGCATGGGAAATCCTTGTGCCTTTTGCTCACTTTTGCTGTGAACTCAAAACAATTATTAAAAATAAAAAATAGAAGGTAAACAAAGGTACACCAAGTAAATTTGTTTAGCCTATGACACGGAAAATGCAAGTTTACCACTGAGCACAAGAGCTTTATTTGAAAAAGCCTGGTAATGGGTCAAGGGTCCAGCTAGGGGAATGCTTCCAGTATGAACAGCCCTGCTGAGAGAGCTGTGAGGGCTTCACAGAGAAAAGCAATTAATCTCCCTTTCCAGGTGATGGTTGCAGTTTAGAATGAAATAAAAGGCAAGTTGAGGAGAAGACAGCCAAGAAAAGCTGAGCTGCTCTGGTTATGTTATGCTAAGAGGCACTCACGAATAAACTTTATTTGGTAATCCTATTTGACTTGATAAAGGGATATCTCCCCTGGATCCTGGGTTTGGGACATCCTGCCTTTCACAGAAAGAAATAACATACCAGGGAGACATCTGATAAAAGGTTGAGAAAATGTTCAGAGAACTGGACACATTCAATCCACAGAAAAGAAGACCCAAGGGGGACGAACATAATATCTATTTAACTCCTGTAAAAAGGTATTATAAAGAAGAAGGAGGGCAATTATTCTCACTAGTCAATGGGGACAAAATAATAATAAGCTCAAAGTATAGTGTAGCAGATCTAGGTTAAATGTTAGAATTTCTCACCAGCAGATGCTAGAGATGGCTAGGAACAAAGCATGGAATTGAGTAGGCACCTTTTCCAGAGAAGGCTGATATTGAATTTATGCTTTGCTTAAGTGGAGCTTTAACCCAAGTCTTCCCTGATGAATGTAGCTTGATGTGTTACTTGATATTTTCTCTCTACTTTCCTTGCTTTGGGGATCCTTATGAAAGTGAACAGATCTATATGTCTGAGGGTTTCCTATTGTACATCTTTACATTGTAGTGTCAAGAGAAGGAACGCTTATTAAACACATGTCAAAATACATTTATTACATCTGTTATTAGAGAGTTCAGTGTATTGCTTCATGATTTGTGGAGTGCACAGCTTCCATCAGACTCTGAAGTGTTTTGCAGAAACATAACACTCAGTGGTGTCTAAACAGGCGCATGACAAGAACATGAAAACATGCTTTCTAGGAATGAAATCTTTTAACTGGTGATTCTCTCTCTCTCTCCCTCCCTCCCACTTCTTTCTCTTCCTGTTTCAGCCCTGGTGTAGAAAACCCTTCACACCTGGAACCAAGGGACATACAATCTCAAATACTTACCCCCTACTGAAGCTTATTGGAATTTTATCTACCTAAAGATTGGGCAAGCTTACCTCATTATATCTCTACTCTCTCACTGGACACAAAGTTTCTAGCTTTTGATACATCTTTTCACTGAGCCATTAGTTGAAGCTGTGGTAATGAAAGCTTTATAACGACTCATTTAGCTCTTTGCACTAGAAGCACTCTGCGTATTACCTCAGCAGCACACCAAATCTGTCTAGAAATCCACAGACCTGGCTGGGTGGTGCCATTCCAGAATGAACTCATCTCCAGATTTCTGGTGATAATACCATATTCTTCTAGCTTCCTGTGAACCCAACCCTCTAGTATGAAAACAGAAAGATGACTTGAAAAGTTCCTGTAATGTTGTTAAATGTTTGTATTTACCTCAGTGCTTTGATTTGTTCATTAAAATAAGGTAAATTAGAGTTAAAAGAGAGAAAAAAACTTTCCTGCTATACAGAGAATAGCACAATTTCTTTTTTGAAAAATAGCCTACTTGTAAAATAATTCTGAAATTTCAAATAGTGCAAAGGCAAACATGTTCATAATTACTGATAGTACTCTAGGCCTCTGTGTCTGTGCCCTCATACTGAAATGCAGATGCAACCAAGTCTCATTAAAACACTTTTTCCTGTTTTCTACTCCCAAAACAGATTCTCCAAACTCAAAGGATTCCAGAATAAAAGATGGAAATTACATACATTCAGGTGAAGACCATGGGCCAAAAGTACAGTAATTTTATTTTTAAAGGAACACACATACTGAGAAATACTCTTGCGAAGTCATTTGAGCCATGAGCTCACAATTACAAGAAAAGACAGAAGCTTATTTCAAAGTGTAAAAGTAGGATTTCAACTCTATTGAAAGATTACTATAGGCTAAGCTTAGAAAGAAACTATCTCAGGTCATAGGGAGGGAATTGTCATATATCATTCTTCTGATAATTTCTTCACGAGTTTTAGTGTACATGATTTGTCTCCACATACATGACCATACATACATATTATTTAACTTGTATAATTAATATCCTTTATAGAATTTCATTAAAAATTATTTCTATTGAAAAACTCCTTGAATGTGGTGGGGAGCTGTAGCATGAAATTATTGCTTAAATATGGTTTGTCCTTAACAAACTCAAGCTGAGGCTTGGTCCTTTATGTAGTCATGAGGCCTTTAGGGAGCTTGAGTTAGTTCATTCCCATGAAGGAATGGATGCTATTTCCATAAGGATGGCTGAACTATCTTGAGCTTAAGTTTTTGGTAAACTACTGAGGCTGTTACATCCTCTTCTTTCATCTAAGAGAGTCTCCTGCCTTTTCCTGTTCTGCCATGAGTCAGAGAAGCATGAGGTCCATGACAGAAACCAGTAAGATGCAATCACCATGCTTTTGGATTTCCCAGTCTGCTGAACTGTGAGTCAAAAGCAACCTCTTTCTTAGAAATAGACTAATCTTGAACTGTCTGCTGCACAGTGAAGTGACTAGAACCTCTGGCATGAAGAGCATTGTGGTGGGAACTGGGAGAAGTGGGTCTTTTTATTGTCTAGGCTAGGAATTATGCAATTTCACATGCAAAACAAATCTGGTTATTCTACTTTTGTTTGTCCTATGCAACCCCTGGGGGCCTCTGTCTCTGTTATATTTCTATTTTTATATGGTTTGCATGATTTTTCCTAGCTCTGGTTAATTTTTTTTGATAAAAATTCTTTTTGTTTGTTTGTTTGCCTATTCACGTTTTTTGCTTCCTGTCCTGTGTTTTTGTATATCACCAACCTCACTGATACCCATAACTGTGGCTAAACATCTGAATCATGATGAAGGCTCAGGGTTGTTATCATCCAGGTCATCCATGAACCTCAAGATGTGGGATGCTGTCAGAGAATTATAGGGCAAAGGCAGACTTGTGAAGAGGAGCAGGAACGTTCTCAAGGCACTGGGTACAGAGGTCTGATCAAGGGGCTTTTCCTGACCTTTTCACTGTGTGGCACTCAGGGAGAATAGAGTGTGAGTTGAAGATTTAGGTAGAGAAACAAGGGTACCTGTGGTCCTATTGTGTGAATCCCTTGCATTAGCCGGGCTCAGAGCAGACAAAGACTATTGTATACTTATGGCTTCTTTTCTTCTAGGAGAAAAACTTAGTAAGCATTTTTGACACATGGATGAAGTATGCCTGTACAGCAGCTGGAATGACACAATGGGCCCTAATAGCTTTGGCAGGTTTTTTAGACTATTTTGCACACTGCAATCCTCCCTCAATCCCCAGAAGATTTGCTTACAAACCATCACTGTGGGTGATGTTCCCGTGTGGATACTTTAGTAAGGAAAATACAAGAGTGAAACAACTTCTAAAGAGCCAGTCCTTAAAAGATGTACTTTGTTCTTCCCCCATGTTTATGCCTCTGAACATCCAAATGCCACACAGACAAGAGAGATTTCTTCCCATTTCAGAAGAGGAAATTATTTAGGGTGCAAAAATATCAGACCTCTGGATTCTGCATGCTCACTTCAATGGGCGCCCCTCTGTGGACAGCGGAGGTGGTGGGGTCTAGAAAAGGCAGGGCATGGCTGCATTTAAATATGAATTATCACACTGGCATTTTGACACTGGAGAAGGGAGAAGCACATTTCGCTCCCTGCTGTGTATCCGTGGCTTGTACATTTGTAAACGCAGGAGATGAAGCAGCAGCACTCTTGCTAGTTTCTCTTGGCATTTGTTGTTTTCTTTGCCTGTGTTGTGGATACAGGGATATGAAGGGCAGGTAGGGATGCGCTCGTAGATGTTTATTGTTTGTAAATAAAGTGTAAATTGAACATGCCATTTCTCGTCAGCCGTGATGGAAATGCTTGATGTCAGAATGAGTTTCTCTGCAAGGGACCGTCTTTGTGTTTTCTTCACATCATCTTTCTGCTTTTAGTACTACTGGGGGGAGAGGAGGGGGCAGAGAGAGATGCCTAGTGTGAATCTGGGGAACTGCCGTGTCCCAATGGCAACTTTCTTCTCCAGCACCATCTAGTAACAAGCCACAGGAACATTACTTTAAACAGATCCATAACAGAGTTATAAGAGAAAAAAATTAGCTCTTTTTGTTCTTCCATGGGGGAAAAAAAAAACACAACTGCAGCTTGTATTTCAGGATGGATATTTTCACTGTCAGTCTCCGGGACTTAAAAGTAAAGTGGAAATCAATCTCAGATGGATTATCTGTGTGATATAAACATGTGGGCATAAAATGTATAGAGACTACATATGGCAGGCCCATCTGACATAAACAAGTGGGGCTGGGAAATATACATACATGCCATGATTGATTTGTTGGCTTCGTGTGTGAATGGAGCTGAAAGCCTGAGTTGAAGCCTGACCTGAGATAAGCAAATGCATATAAATACACAATAAACGCAGATAACATGAGAATAACATCAATTAGAACAATTATGACAACTTCTAGTCATCACGAGGTATTGTTTCAGATCCCTCTTCAAACAAGAAAAGCTTCCAATTGTTCTTAAATCCACTGCTAACTGATTCTATATTTGTGGATGCTAGACACAGTAAAGCTTTTGTCCCTCATTTGTATTCAACTGGGAACATGGAGAGCTGTAAAGCCAGGAAGGAAAGTTTTATGTGGCCTTGTGCTGGAAGGGGACAGGTTGAACGGCACCTATCAGTATAACCCTTCTTCTGCTTCATTATTGAAAATACATATTTTGTAATTCCTCACCAAGCACAAAAGTCCAAGTATTAATTCTTTAAGCAATCGTCATGAGGTCTACCAGCTAAAGAATGCACACCTACCCTTTGTACCTTAATAAATCAATTTCCATGTCTTGGTAGTCTACCTGAACTGAGAAGAAATTCATATAGACAATTTTAAATGCACCAGACTAAAGGATTACTGGAAATCCACATTTTCTGAGCTGTGGAATTGTCTTGTTAATGTACAAGGCATACTTTGAGCATGAAGAAACTGGTTTTCCTGTCCTGTTCAAGAAACTCGGCCCTTGTGGCACCCATGTGCATCTTCTTCTGGCTTTTCCTTCCTCACTGTGGTTACAGAGGTAGGGACATGCTCACTAAGCCATGCTGCTGTATGCTAGGAGACTGCTGGCTTATGTTCTGTTCTCACTTTTCTGAGGTGTTTTCCATTGAACCTTGCTAGTCATGAGTTATAAATAAGGAAGTTCCTTCACCTGCTTCCCTCATAAGGCTGCTGTTTTGTGTAAAGAATAATACTGAAGTGGTCTTCCGTGACCCATTCGTTGTCTTTGCCTTGTGATGCCAACTATGTGCAAAGTATAAAATGAAGCAGAGTGCAGGGTGGGAACCATTTCAGAAAATACCTTCAAATTTCAGGCATAACACAGATACTAGGAGTCATCATAGGAGATATGTCACCACCCAGAAGTTATAACTGAAATCTGAAAGTAAATATGTACGCCTTATTGACTCTCAGTGTTCCTGGCTCCATGGCACTTCCAGCCATGTCATCAGTCACTATCCTCCAGGATCACTCTCCACACATGACTATTTTATCTTTACAACTTGCTTTTAAATCTTGCCAGGTCTGGTTTCCTATGGTTCTTTGACTAATTTTTATATTTGGAATGAATGTCAGTCAATGTTAATGTAGCTTGTGTGTGTGAGAGGGTAAATCCTTATATCCCTTACCTCCGCATTTGAAACTGGAAAGCTGATGTTAAAACTAAGCTTTTATAAAAGATGTGGTTAAATAAGTTATTATGAAACTCAAGTCATAACAATACAACTAAATAGGGACATCCTCTGACATGTAACTCAGAATGAGCTGATTACCTGTCCTAAGTGCAGAATGACAGTGCTAACATCACTAACAGCAGCCACAGATGTGTTATCTTATTCTCATTGTTTCCCTTACACATGTTCTCAGTTCATGGCACAGTAAGACCAGTGGCTTCCCTAAGTCCCAGATCTCTGTTTGCTCATCTCTCAGGCAAGGAAGGAGCTACACTAGCTTATGAAGTATAAGCTCCCCTCAACTCCAACCATCTGAATATGTCCTATCATGACTACCAGGTGTGTTATAGACACACATATTTGAATGAGTGAAATTTGATTGGAGTGGATGATTTATTTCTAGAGGCAAGCACTGTGGATTTATGGCAGTAGAGTCTTGAGGTTTCTGACCAGAAATGTTTACATTAAAAGGCAACATCCACCCAGAGCTTATCAACACTTACTAAACCAACTGAGAAGTTTGAAGTAAGATGTGGGTACCTCACTTATAGTAAGAGAACACTGCTCTTGGCCCACTTCTCTAAGTGGAGGAAATGGATTTCCTGTGGAATTATAGCAAAAGACCAATTTAATCTCTGCCATGACTGTGGTGATATTGGCCTGGAAAGAAATTTCTTGCAGTAGAGAGGTCATAGAAAACTTGGTGGAATAGGCAAAGATAGGCAGGTTGAATACAAAGCAAGGAAGATAGGAATGAAACTAGGCATCCAAACAAAGACAGGACTCCAGGTCAGCATCATTCATCCAAGGACACAGAGTCTGGGGATCAGGACCACTGAACTATCGAAAACCACAAGGTGAATGGGCTCATACCTTTTCTGTTGGAGCAATAGCCTGAGTTTCTCAGTACATACCTCTCAGATGAGCTTTGCAAGAGGTAGTAGTAGCCTGAGATAAATGTGAAGGAGGAATGGAGACTAATTTTATACATTTCTAGTGACAATGGAAATAACTAATTTATGCTGAGAATCAATAAGGAATCTTAACTGACAGTTTTGCTTCACAAAGCTAGAAAGAAAAATATGTAATCATTTCTTTGTAAATGATTACACAAATAAGCCTCTTTGTAGAGTTTAAAGAGGCAAAGTTCTTAGCAAACTATTCATTTGCAATACTGGGAAGCTTCTCTGCTGACCAGCGGAGGGAGAGATGCAAAATCAACTGGCTGTAATGCTTTTCAGCAGATCCACATTTTCAGTTCCCAGGTTGGATAATTAGGTGTCTCTAAATGAGTTCTTGGGAAACAAATGAGAGATAGCACAAAGTGTTTAAATCTCTACACACAGAAGAACTTGTAATATTTATAGAATTGGGATTAATGGTTTTGTCTCCCTTGTGGGATTATGAGGTTTGAATGATAATTTGGGCATATTGTACACACCTCAGTGTCCATTCATAATAAATAGATAATACATGCTAGCAAAAAAAGCAGTATTGAATTTCGTCTACTTAAATAGTCACTATCAACTTTAGTTGGAGGAAATGCACGTAGCATGAATACATGGAAATCATCCCATTACATGAAGGCAAGAACCCAATAATGCTTTCGAATTCAGATACCTCAGCTCCCTCTGATCTGAACTGATCTGCAGCACTTCAACCTTCTGCGTTCATCCTATTTTGACTGAAAAATACAAATGTTACAAATATTGTGATTCTTTACTTACACATATCACTGGTTTTCTGTGGGACCTGGTTCCTTATCTATAAATAAAAGAGTTTGACAAATAACATCCAAATTCTCTTCAATAACTTTCCAAAATTACATTATTTGGTACATGCTATTATAGAACAAATTAATAATAGAAAATTAAAATTTCAGTCATAACCAACTTCTACTTTTGGGTCAAAACATTAGTATAAATTAAGATTCATTTGTAAGCATGAAAAGAAGACCATGGATTATTTTATTTAGGTGATGTTTAGGAACAGTTATTTTAAATGAGTCAAGTAAGTACAATCATTTCTTTTAAAAAAAATCTACCCAGGGGAATCCTTGTCTGCCACACTTTGACCCCCATTTAGGAAATTATTGGAATAATTTTGAAAGATAACTGTATCAGTCTCTCCAGGTTCTAAATACTTTAACATTGTAAACTGTATAGGTCATAAGTCAGGAAAAAGTCTCAAGTTAAGATGTGTTTATGCCCTTTGAACAACCTCAAAAATCATCGGAAATGAGATTACTGAAAGGATTCTAGAGAAATTTAACTGTATAAAATTACATTGACATCTGTTCTTGGGATGGTTTAAGAATATAAATTTTCTATGGGATTTATTCACCCTTCGGTATGGCACTATGTGTTTAAGAAATCCTTTCTTGAAGAAGCTGAGTAAATACATACTTTCATACATATTTAAGTATTAGATTTAACATATGAAAATTAATAAATCATGTCCACAAGCAGAATATAAAATCTATTTTTAAGGTTTTTTATATTCAGTTTATATACATTACGATACATGTGGTTATTTAACAGTTGGAGAAATTGATTTTTTTAAGCAAATGCTCAAGATATAATTTACCACTTTAGAAGCTACCTCATAGTTTCCCTTCCATGATGTATGTTATACCAAACCTCAATAATTAGTATGTGCTGGGTGAAGAGCAACCTTGACCTCAAACATCAATCCTCTGCCCACAGACTCTAATTAAGATGAATAAAAGACAGAAAGAACAACAATAAACATGAACAAATGGAATACCAAGAAGTCAAATGCAGAATATTATTGTTATGGAAATTAAAATTGCATTAGACAACCCATTAAAAACTCAAGTTAAATGTTGTGCTGTTGAGCTGCCCAAAAATGACATTAGTAGAACACTCTCACATTCTGTTCCACAGAGAGGCCTGTGCTTCAGCAGAAGTCAAATAGATAATTTGGAAGCTCATTGTCCCAGTTCTAAGAACCAAGTACAGTTTATAAACCCAGAATCTGATTTTGCAGCTTTAAAATAACATTATCTGGATTCCTTGAGTTGAAGATCAGATATCTTGTCATCATCCAGCAGAGAACAGGGTGTGACAAACTCTCTGGGTGCAAGAAGATAAGATATTGTAGCAAGACCTTCCTCCAAGGTCATGTGTTTCTTAAAGGAATCTCTTATATGTATCTAGCTGTATAGCTCAGTGATAAGCATGCTTCCCTGGTATGTGGGAAAACTTAAGTTCAATCTTCAGTATTGAAAAAAAAAAGAGGGGTGGAAGTGGTGGTGGGGGAATAGTAGTACAGTTAAAACAAGATCATAACCTTTGAAATTACCAGAGAAAAACTTAAGTGACTTATTGTCCACATTATCAAAAGAAAAAAAAAGCTAATGGAAGCTACAAATATAAATAAAATGTTGTGATAACAAAAAGGGACCAAGTATATCACTCTGGAAATGAGAAGTACATAGGTCAGTGTTTCCTGATACTGTCAGCTAGAGTGCATTTGAAAATACAAAATGGTAGATAACAAAATCAAGGGGTACTTTAAAATATTACTGACATATTTGCCAGAGACCATAGTGCTTATGAAAATTTATCTTAGAATCATTTGCTACCTATTATAAGACCGGGGACTAAAGGAACAGGTGAATGAGAATCCACAGAAGGAAGAGAAGTGGACACATCTTTTTAAGCCTGTAACAGGTCAGATCTGACAGAATTAATGCTAATGTAATGTCCAAACCACCAAATGGAGGTATAATAGAAATTATAACATACATCCTGTTTACCTGGTGAAAATGTAATATATTTACACTTAGAAACAAAGTAAAAGTTAATATTCTTTACACAGGCAGATCTCACAGGCCTGTTACAATTGTGCTATTACATTAGATATCAGTGAATGAAATGTAAATAAATATAAAATATACCTTTAAATAAATAAAAAACATAGATAACACATGCCAAATGGTAGAAGTGGTCTTTATGAATATTTAATAAGTAATTTGTTTAACTTCACCTACTGAAATATATAGAACACTGTCATCAATCTAACCAGAAATGAATTTAGATTATAACATGCATTAATACTAAAGAACAAAATAACATAAAAAACAATGGAACACAATTAATCACATTAAGTTAAGAACATAAGGTAGGTAAATTAGGGGCTACAGAAAAGTAAGTTACTATGATAAAAATATAGCAGATAAATAAATAAGAGGAAAATTTTAAAGAAAAACTATTACTCATAAAATCTAGTTTCTGTAGAAACATAAACCAAAATAAAGATATGAGCTACAAGACTCAAAATCAAATTAATAAAAATAAAATGTACCATTTTGTTAGTGATTTAATTTTTTTAATTAAATGGTAAGATTGTCTGCATAATAAGTATACCTTCTTTTAATATTTTATTTCTGGACTGGTTTTCTTTAATAATAATTTTCCTATTATTTTGCTGTTCTGGGATGAGCATCACATTTTAACTATTACAATTTGTAAGACAGTTAAGTGGGGAAGATCATGAAATCTGTTTCATTATCTTGCTGGTTCTATATGGGTTTGGCCATTCTTATGCTTTTATTTTTATAGAATAATCTTTTAATATTTTAGTATTACTAATATGTTCATGTGTTGTTTGACTTCAGAACTATTAGTTACAGTCTTTCAATTAAATTCAGGATATGTTCCACTGCATTTTTGCAGCTATTTCAATTTGCTAAAATTTTGGCATATTCTTTTTAAAAGATTTATTATTGTATTTTTAGGAACTTTATTTTTTTACTATAAAGTTTTCATTTTCTTCCAATTTTTTTGATGCAAAAACTATTTCTTATCATATTTTACTTTATAGGTAGTAAAAACGTCAGTGTTATAAACAGATAAATTTTTAATTTTCTTGCATTTCATTTAAATAATGAGAATGCATTAAATCTTAATTTTAGTAAAACAATATATAATAAAATTTTAGAAAGTTATATAGTGAATGATAATGTTAATAAATCATAATTTTTGAAAAAAAATCACAGGTTTCATCAGACAGAAGAGAGATTCCTAAGGAAAATTTTAATCACAATAACTTTTGGGGTTGATATCTGTATATCAGTATTTACTTTAGCAATAATTACTTTGCTATAAATGTCAATCAAAAGGTAAAAATTGGCACTGTGACTCTTTAAAAAAGGATCCAACATTATACTATCTGCAAGAAACTCATTTCAAATACAAAAGCATATATAAGGTTGAAGTAACTGAATTGTAAAAGATAGTTACAAATATTAATTTGACAAAACAAGTGTGTCATAATAATAAAAGGTAAAGTAGTCTTCAGGACAAAGAGAAAATTTTCTGATAATAAAATGATCCAGGATCTGGAGAAATGGCTCAGTGGTTTAGAGTGTTAGTTGAATTATGAGGATTGGCACCTAGGTAACAAGCTAGATGGGGTCCTTTATCCCTAGCATGAAGGGATTGGAGGTAGCAAAAGGACTGGAGCTTACTAGCTGCCACACTTGTTGAAAGATTACAAGTTACAAGGTCAGAAGGAGATCCTGAATCAAAGAATATTTTTGAGTATGATAAGAACATATCTGAGGCGTTGCTTTGATCTCCACACAGACACACAAGTGCCCATAGCATATCTGCACAGAGATATGCACATATGCTGCATACATATATGCCTCTCTCACATGTGTATGCATATGTACATACAAAAACATGAAAAATCAATACATAAATAAGATATAACACTGGACACATAAGCACCAGTTATAAACAAAGCTCACCCATATGTCACAACTGACAGGGCTACAAAACGAAGATAAATGCATAACTGTAATTTCAGATTTCAAAAGCTTTCTCAATAATCACTGTATCTAAAAGATTAAAAAAAATTCTGCCTTGGTATAAAATAATAAATAACACTATAGACTGAAAGAGCCCAGAAAAATTTTCAAGATATGGATGGGCCAGATTCTGTATCACAAACAAGTCTGCTGTTTTGAAAATGAAATTATGCAGATATATTCCCTGACATATAATTCTCCACAATCCTTTAAATTACACAGCACACCTGTATATGAATACAATTTAAAACGAAATTTAAAAATAAACCAAAAATTTAAAGATTTAATTTTTTTGAGGTATCAGTAAAGCAGTGTTAAGAGAAATATACATAACATTGAATGCTTGCATTAGAAAAGAAAAAAAAAAATCCCAGATTAGTGGAAACAAGAAATGAAAGGAAAACACAAGATTACAAAGCAGACGTAAATGAAATTAACACAAAAAGTGAGAGGAAACATGAACTAAGAAAGTAGTCTCTAGAAACCCAACAAAAATAGAAAGACAGAGACATCACCAGGAGTGAAATGAGTGATTCTGAGAAAAAAAACTTCAGTCACCAAGAAGGGATAAAGAGCTCTGAGGAACAGTATAGCTCACTGGTAGAATTCTTGCTTAACATGGCTAGTCCTTGAATTTATTCCCTGACACTGAAAACAGAAACGAGAAGAAAAAAAAAAAAGAGAAGAAAAAAATTACAAAGAAGGAAGAGGAGACATAGGGCCCTGACTATGATACTTTATGCACATGGTGTCTGTGATGAAGAAAAATCTTACATCTTCAAAACCACAAACAGAAATCATCAAAAAATAAAAAGTTCACAAAGTTCTAAAAGTTTTGCTTTAGTAGATTAAAAAGTTCTCAGTTAAAAGAAAAAAAATCTCCAGTGTCACATGTTTTCACTGGGAACCCAACAAAATATTCAAAACAGAAGGAATATCAACTCACAGAATTTAAGTAGGAGTTCCACGGTACATTTTTTAAAGTTTTTATCAGTGCTTAGTATCAGGTGCAGAAGACCACAAGTTAACAGACCACATCTCTCAGGAGCTCAATCATTTAGAGCCACAACAGAACATTAGTGACTGGAACTCAGAAATGCTCTCAAAGAATTATGTACCATGACCAAACAGCATTTCTTCTGGATTCACAAAGTTGATTTGACTTGCAATAAGCAATCAATGCAATACACCACATCAAGAAATTGAGAGAAAAAGAATGATGTGGTTATATTAATTACTGCAGGAAATCACTTGACAAATACCAATATTAGTCATGATTAAAACTCAGAAAATGGGCATGGGGGAGCTTCAATTTTGTAAGGATTAACTCTAAGCCAACTGATATCTGCCATTATTCAGAATGCAAAAGTCTGAATTTTTCTTCCCAGAGTCAGAAATAAGGAGAGTTGGCTTGTGTCACTGCCAATGAACGTGATGCTGAAAGTTCTAGCCAGACAGTAGAGGGCATGAATGCATCTAGATAGGACAAACCTCCTTTCTAGATGATGCAATTTTCCAAATAACAAAAAATCATTTCAACAGATTTTTTTTTCAGGAATAGCAAACAAGTTCAGAAAGTCTCTAGGATACAAAGTCAACATAGCAGAATCAGTCATAATCTTACAAAATAGTAACTAATGAGCAGAAACCGTAAACACACAATATATAATTATTACAAAAAATAAAATAGTCATAAATCTAACATAGCATATATAAAATTTCAAAGTTGAAAATTATTCATTGCTGGTGAGCTAACTCAAAGACCTAAATAAATGAAGACATATGCAGTATTTGGTGGAATGAAAGACTTAACCTATTAGATATTAATTCTTCTCAATTTATTCTGTTGGCTTAAAGTAATTCATATCAAATTCTGGCAGTGCTTTCTACATACATAGATAACTTTAATTTGTATGGAAACTCAAGGCCCTAAACTAAAGGAAATTCTTTAGAAGAACAAAATGGGAGAATATCATTGAAGTAATTACAGACAATAAGGTATCAACCAACACAGGGAAGGTTATATAATAAAATGAAGCAGAGAAGCCATAAATAGCCCCATGCATGTATTCCCCAATGAATTTTTGTTATTATGTTTACTTTAGAATTGTTTAAGACATTATATTTTGATCATTTTGCTCCTTCAACTTCTCCCAGATTCTCCCCACCTTCTTCCCCACCCAACTTTTTGTACTCTCTCTCTCAATCTTGTGTTTTCTCTCTCTTCCTCAAATATAAAAAACAAACATGAAAATTAAAACAAAAATACGATAAGACAAAAAAATTCCAAAACAAAACAAAATGAAACAAAAAGTCCTCCACATATACAAAACATAAAACTTGCTTTTGGCTGGCCAGATACTTGGCATGGGACTTGCCCTGATGTATAGTTGATATATCCAGCAACAACCCATTGGGGAAAATGATTTTCCCTTTATTAGCAACGTTTTTCAAAGATGCACCAAAACAGTTCAGAGGGAGGATTAACATTTTATCAAATGCTGTTGGAGTGATGTGCAAAATTATGAAAGGTCTCCCCATGTTCTTAACCTTACATAAAAACCAAGTCGAAAATGAGCTATGAGCCAAAAGGAGATACAGTTGCTTGTATTAGAAGCTACAAGAAAAACCTTTCAGATCTGAGGTTCAGCAGAGTTCTTAGACTCCATGTCAGAACCACAATGTAAATTAGAATATACCAGAAACAAAACTCTCATTGAGAGGGAAATAGAGATTAGGAAGACCTGAAGACAAGCTACAGATTTGACTGTAATATTTGAAGACAATGTAACTGGAAAATTGAAAAAAAAAGAAAAAAGAAAAAAAGCACAGTTTAGTAAAGAGAATACAGATAGCAGATAAGCTGCAAAGTTGCTTGGTATCACCAGCCATTCAGGAAGCCCAGATGTAAACCATGAGGAGGTTATTCCACACACCTAGAGGAATGTCTTAAATCAAAAACAGCAGTGTCACCAAATGCCAGGGAAGGTGCAGAGGAAATAGATCCATCCCCTGCTGGTGGGAATATGAATGTAATGTTAGTTGGATGCCTGCTTCTGGTAAGCATAATCATGTATTTGCAGAATTATATGCTCCAGCTTGTGTGTTCTATTTAAACATTTGAACAAAAAATATGTTTATAGAAAACAAAATCATAAAAATTTGCACTTAAAATGCTATCACAGTTTTATTCATTGGAGCTTCAAACTGGAGACAATCTGTATGTCCTTTGATATGGGTGTGGCTTAATGATTTGTGGTCCATCCATACTAAAATGAATAAACTTTAGTTATCTAGAGTAGTGTGAATAGATTTGAACGCAAAGCAAAACCAAGGCCAGTCTCAGAAGGGTTAGCTAGTTTCTGTTTGTAGAATATTCTTGAAAATGAAATGACAAAACATAGTGCATTAAGAAACAGAATAGCTGTGTGGCTGGCAAAGTTACCCCAGGGACCTTCAAGGTAAGCTGTTCTTTCCTTGGGCAGCAACAGCATGTGACTCTATGCTTGTGACTAAACTGCTTAGGACATCTGCAGTTGATGTTTACAACTTAAAATATTCTGAAAAATCTTGACCAGTTGTTTCAATATAAATTTCCTGCCTGTGCTAGACCACCAGTTCTCAGCCTTCCTAAGGCTGTGACCCTTTAGTACAGTCCCTCATATTATGGTGACTTCCAACCAAAAAATCATTCTTATTGCTACTTCATAACCACAGTTTTGCTACTGTTCTAAATAATAATGTAAACATCTGATATGTAGTATCTCTGATATGTGACCTCTATAAAAAAGGGCCATTTGACCTACAAATGGGTTGCAACGTACAAGTTGAGAACCACTGTGCCATACTTAGCTGAAATGTTATATTGGGGTTAACTGGATGACTATTTCTGCTACTATTTTGTGTATTTTCTCATAATCTGGTCCAAATCTACAGTGTTCTCAAACTTTTCAAAGGTTAAATTTGTAATGTTTTTGTAGTAATTTTGTGAGTTTTCACTATTGACATGATATAAGTAGATGTCCCATGACGGGATACTTGTCACATTCTAGATGCATCAAAGCAATAAACCATTTATAAAATAGTGTTTGGATAATTAAATATCTTAGCTACAACAATGAAGCCACAAATTTGTAGTTTATGAAAATTAAAACTCCTCTTCCTTAAAGACATAGTGAGTAGGTACAAACTCTCATGAATTGGCAGGAAACATCTCTGAAGTGTATATTAGAAAAATAAAGATGAGTATCCCAAATGTTTTTTAAAAACATTAATTATTAATTATACTTAGAAACTCAAGCACTTTACAATGTGCTTGACTCCTTGATGCAAAGGCCCTCATTCAGCAACCAACTACCAAGCAGCAGAATCTCTGTGTTCATGAAACTGGCTACAATTAAAATGACCCATGAAGATGTAAGCTGGAGTTCCCATTTGGCTGACAGAAAAGTGACCTCGTACAGTTCCTTGGGGGATCATTGTTAGCTTTCTTCAAAGAGGCAAAGCAACATTTTTTTTATGATACAAACTTACTGGTTGGGATTTATGGATGTAAAAAACAATGGATGCATAGGTACACACAAAAGCTGTGTGTACATCATCAAAGTCCATCCTTCTTTATTTCTAGCAGCCCCAAACTGGAAAAAATTTGAATACTTATAAACTGCTTCCATGAATAAATTGTTATCTGCTTATGCAATGAGACACTACCTGGGAGTAAGAGGTAATGGGCTCTCAGAACATGCAGTGATTGGGATGATTCTCACATAGTCCTGTGCTTTGTGAATGTCTTATTATATCAAGTTATGCCTAGAGCCGATATGCTGAAAACATCTTTTCTTAGATTTACATTCCTGATCTATTGATGAGAGTCAGGCTTGTCTTCTCTAGTCTGAAAGTGCTCTCTTTTCAACAAAATCTTTTCTCTAATAGTGCCCCGCTCCTCTAAACTAGTTTTTTTCTCCTCCAGATATAAACCCCAGAACACATCCCTGCTCTTGGATGTTGCGCTTTCATCATTAGCAAAACAAACATCTTGGTTGCATTACCCTTTAAAAATATCCATGTTAGTTTTCCCATGAGAAATAGCTTTGTGTGCATATATACATATATATATATATGTTTGCTGTTTTCAGAATCCTTAGTTGTTTTGTGCTGTGCTATTATTGTTGATTTAAACTTTCCCCCATCACACATTAAAATAATTTATGTCCCAGTAACTGTTTTGGATTGTAGAAACAGGACATGGTCCATTGGGATGAAACTAGGGCCTCCTCTTCCTCCTCCACAGGACTCTGGTAAGGGCAGTCTGTGTAGAAGGACTAGCACAAGACAGCGGGATACACATTTCTCCAGTGTCCTGCTTTGTAACCTCTCAGTGCTGTGTACAATCAGCTGATGCCAAAAACGAAATATTTACCAATTGGTAAATAAAATATTATGCTTATGCCAATAAAACATGCCCCATATATAGCATTGTCTATAGAAATGGAATTCTAAGATAGAAAACTATCTTGCTCTTTAGTATTTACATCATGTCCTCTGGAACATGGCCCTGGCTGGGGTCTGCTGGGATTCTCAGAACACTTGTTGATGTTGTATGAAGAACACTAACAGGACTGTCTACCTGGCCTAAATACCAGAAGGCACTGGTGCAATTTCTTAAACATTTTAAAGTTCTTTGTTTTAAAAATTAACTCATTATTAATTATAATACACATGTACTTGGATGAGTTTCTGTATACCCCATGCATGCAGGAGCCTATGGAGTGGAAGACATCTGGTTCTCCAGAACTGGAGTGGAAGGTGGTTGTAAGCTACCTATGAGTGCTGAGAACCCAACCCCAGTCCTCTCCAACAGCAGCAAATCCTCTTAATGACTGAGCCATTTCTTTTGCCTCTCTTGAAAAAGTTTTTAAACTTAGCTTGAAGTGTAAAAATTCCTCTGGTGCCCCCAAATAAAGAGGACAAATGGAGCAATATTTTAAGAGGTTGGAACACAGATAAACCACTAGTAAGTTCAAATATAGGTAGTCACTGAACTCTAGTACTGGAATTCTGAGAACAAGAGTCTTGAGGGCCTGTTACTGAGAAGTATCTCTGAAGAAGAGTTGTTACTTAAAGAAAAACTTGGTTCCTTCAGGAAGTGGACACAGGCAAAACGGAATCGAAGATCAGACAGACAGAACTAACAGGTCCACGAGAGTCCAGAGAGAGGGGGAAGACAAACAGGCAAGCTTTGACTAAAAGCCATGTGAGAAATTATCATGGCGACATGGAAGGCTGAGCCCAGATACTGAGTGACCAGGACAGAGAAGGGATGGTTTACAGTGGTGTTTCTTTTAATGGAAAAATTGCCTCAGTGTTCTAGATGGCATCTTTGTAATCAATTCTCAAGAAAGTCTTAGAAGCTCATGTCGGAGACACACTTTCTTCTTAAGTGTCTGCTTTGATTTTCATATTTAAGACACTTCTGTCTGCAGGATATTCTTGCAACACTATGAAGGAGAGATCTAATTTTAACTTTTGATATCTTTTCTTCTTAGTTGTTCATTGACAAGCCTATCATTTCTTTCCTTATTTGGTATCCAAGCTCAGACAGAGCTGCTTTAAATGGAGCTTGTGTACGTGTACATGTGTGTGTGTGTGTTGTGTATGTGTGACTCTACATGCTCATTTGTGTATGTGCACATAGATGCTCATCTCTCACTAGCAACATTAACATCTCCAACATGTGATGAATATCTTCAAGTAGAAAATATAAGCTATGTGCATGAAAAAAACTCACTAACACATCTAAAGATAAGTGTTGCCTTTTGTGGGAAGAAATGTGTGCAGCCTTTAGGATCAGGTAGACTAAGATTATCACCATGTTAAGTGTGAGAAACCAGGTCTATTTTACTAAAATAATGGAGAAAGCAGAACAGACATTACCAGATAGTTGTGTATAGAACTGTCATCATAGTGATGTGTGTGTGTGTGTGTGTGTGTGTGTATGTGTGTGTGTACTCCACAAACATGTCCACAGTGCTTCCCACTGTGCTACGAACTTGAGTATTGTTGCCTATTTTTGAGACCTAGCTTCAGGGTGTCTGAGTTCACCCACACTCATACAAATAGAAAATGGTGGTTGCCAAGCCAAAGTGCTGTCTCAGGCCACAGCCTCTGCCACTCAGACACTATCAGCTACATGGCGTGCTTATGTAGACAGTCATCTCTGTGGACCTGAGTCTTTGCTTGCTTTATTTTTGGTTCCCAGGGGCCGACCACATTCTAAAAACAATAAATGGGAAAGCATTGAACTAACTTATACATTTTTAGCTGTGTGTCATTCCAAAAACCTAGCACCACCCAATCCTATCCCTTCAGGAATATAAACCATCCATCCCTTTGTCCTTTGTATCCACAGGGTATAACTCATCAACCCACTATTTGCTTAGCACCTATGTGGCATCATATTCAACCCACAGTGTTTGTGTTTTCTTGTTACCTGACATTTTTCAATTAATAATGACACCAAATAACCAAGGAGTCATAGAAGGTTTTGTTAACTTCTTACTGTGCCTAAGTGGAAATATTGGATATTATAGATGTTTAAGAATAGAAAAATAACAGAAAGTATAATATTTGACTCTAACCATACTTTGAGCCATCTTCTGGAGATTTGGTGGCAAATTTTTCATGGATAAGGAATAACTGTGTAGATATATATCTTGTGTGTATTGTCATGATTGGCATAATTTGTAGATTAAATCTGAATTTTAAAAAATATTAAATTTGTTCTTTAAAACTCTCTCTCTCTCTCTCTCTCTCTCTCTCTCTCTCTCTCTCTCTCTCTCTCTCTCTCCCTTTCTCTCTCCCACTGATGCCAGGGCATGGGAAGGCTGACCAAATCCCTGCTTCTTTGGAGCTGTTTTTTGTGAGCATCACTCAGTCCTTCTAATTATCTTGGTGCATCATAATGAGTGCATCTACTGTGTGGACCACTGTGTCCATTTGGCAGTTAGGGGCCTTCTTTTTTGCCTATAATGACAATCAAAGAAATGAATGACATTGTGCAATTTCCCACCCTCCTGGAAACCAGAAATGAGTAAGTGAGGGTCTCAAAAGCAGTTGTTTTTAGGAGCACATGCTTAGAGCTGGAACTCCCTGGGTTTATATTTCTTCCTTCCATTAGTGCCTGACCAGTATGTAGATCTGCTTTAATTTTCTCAACTACAAAATAAGGATGGGAGTGGGCACCTCAAAACACTGTGGATGGCATTTACTGGAATGCAAGATCAGGTATGGGGGCAGGTCAGTATACAGTAATGATGGATACTACAGGCACTGTGGTGTTTCCTTTCAGTTATACTGAGATCAACTTTCCTTGCTTAATGCTGTATTCTGGTTTTTTAAAATGTATTTGTATGAAACAAGAACATTCTGGATTAAAATATCATTTTGCACTGGGCGAGCAAAGTCCAAAAACATATTATTCTGAAATTTTAAATCTGGTGATTTTTTTTAAACCTCTTTTTCCCTACAGAAGTACATTAGCAATTCAACCCAGAACAAGTTTAATCCATGTAAAGATAATGTTAGCTTTCAACTTCAGACCACTAATTCTTGTTTTTTTGAGTAAACTGTATCTACTGCACTCCAGCCTCCCCACCCCAATCTCATAAAGAACAGGGTTTATTTTTAGAACGTCCAAAAGAAAAGAAACAATAGATTCATAAAAGGACTGGACTAAATCTCTGCTGGATAAGCCAGTCCCGGGCCAGTGCAGTGCTTGGAGGGAATCTATTGTTCAAGGGTTAATTTACGGAACAAAGTTTGAATTTGCCCACATTAACCACCCATGGGAATTACTGTGTTATTTGTTATTTTTTTCTCTCTCTCTAAAAATGATCACACAGCAAAAAGAAGTTAGGGTAGCAAAAGGAAGTCAAGGAAAAGACAGGTAAAGGTGAAGTCAATGCGCAGCTAACATTTTTGTTTCAGAAGTATAAAGAACAGAGATTTCTGCATCTTGTTTGAAAAGCTCAAAGTTTGAGCTCCCTGCCAAGGAGCCCAGCGAAGCTGTCAACCCTGATATCTCCCCTGCATTCCCTGGTTTGGGTTTCCATGAAAATCCTGGAGACTCTGGGCAAGGGAAGACAGTGGAGCCTTCAAATAATCAGTCTTTCAATTTGCTCCGTGTTATTTCCACAGGAAACCAAAGTGGGAACTGTAGCCGGCAGCCAGCAAACTGCCTCCTTAGAGCCCTCCCTTCTCGGCTTATCTAGGGTTGGGATTGAGATCCGATAGTGGCGAGTTTTGGTTTTTGGTTTTGTTTTATTCTTTTTCTTTCCTTTTTTTTCTTTCTTTCCCATAGGCCCCTTAGCTCCTGAGGTTCACTCTGGAAAGCAATTAAGAACAAAAACAAAAACAAAACAACACCTCCCGCCCCAACACACACACAAAGAACACAGATGGAAAGAAAGTGAAAAATTACTTCTAACATCAAGTGCTTATACACTTTCTGATTTAGATTTTCATGCAAAAGACTTGTCATTTCTCTGCCTAGTGGTCTATGCATGAGAACGGAATCTCCCTTTATAAAGGGGAAGAGAGAGCAGACAGAAGAAGCTGCATTTAGCAGGGCTGCCTTGGTGGTGAGTCCCCTCATCACCCCTTCCTCGGGTTACATCCAGGGAGCAGCAGCAGATCAGCCTCCAGGGCTGCACCCTTCCTAGCGTGCCTCTTCCAGGTTACAAAAGCTGGACAGCTTCCCACAGGGGCAATGTGGAGGCGACTCAGTATAGAGGGAACATACAGACTGCTGGGGGATTTAAATAGTTTGTAAACTTGTTTCTTGAGGAAAAATAGTATTTAAAACTTTCCCATAGGACAGGAGGACATCCAGCTACATACATGTTTAATATAGATAATCTGAGTGGCTTCAGCAAAGGAAGGTTTGTTAAGGAGAATTATATGATATTAAATTCCAGCAAAATGGCATAAGAGTCTCACCTTAAATGAAGAAACAATCAGAATACAGTAATTGAAAATCAGTACACAGGCGTGGCCCCAACTGATAGTATTACTTTCCTTTTGACACCAATTCTCTGTGGTATTTTTTTTAAGAAGGGAGAAACATTCTGTTTTACTGTGAAATGAAAAACATTAGAAAAGAACTCATGGAAGAAAGCACTGGAAGTGCATATTTTTACAGTTTAAGCAGAGAGCGATCCATCAGATACATGCTCATGCCAAAGAGTTACCCATCACATGTCTGGTCCCAGCACATTATCAGGACATCTGTATTCCCCAGCTTCACCTTCCTTTCCATTTCCACTTACAGCAGCCTGGACATCAGCAGAAAGACCTGGGGTTTCTTTCCAACTCTATTCTAAAAGCACATTATAATTTTTGCATTTAATTTACTGTTTAAAAACTTGGGCATATTTATGACTAAAAACAGGGCTCTTAAAATTGAGTTCCTTTTCCCATCGCCTGGGGGCATTGGCGTTCAGATATCTTGCTTTTAAAAAAAAAAAAAATCAAAGAGGCGGACATTTTTAGTAAATATATATCTGTTTCTATGTGAGATCTAAATTTTTGAGAGAAGTCAAGCTTTGGGATTGGAGCAAACCTAAATATAAGGATTGAAATGTGAGAAAAAAAAAAATCTTCCATAACAGAAATTTGAGATGTAAAAGGAGCATGGGCTCATAATGGAGAACAATGACTGCTTACGTGTCTGAAGCCTGATTTTCCTTTCAAGTGTCTGCAACTGGTGCTTAAATAGGAATACAACCATGAGAACAAGGCTCTGCCTGCCTCCTCCTCCTCACCCATAAATGCTTTGACCATTTGTTCTTTATGGGGCATACATGAGGAGCATACTCTGATAATAGTAGAATCCTACTACCTACCCCCAATTAGATAGCACCTTTACCTAAGGCCTGCCTCCCTCCTTCTCCATACTTGACATAATGTCTAATAAAATAGAATGTGCCAACAGACAGGGCTGAAAGGACAACATCAAAAATTACAAGCAGAAACAGTCAGGTACCAAAATGGCCAGAGAGAGGGCAGAATGGGATGATGGTGGACAAGGGAGGATTACCCCTCACCCACCCCCTGCCATTAGCAACACATGTGATGGCCTAAGAGATGCTGCCTGTGAGAGAAAAACTATATCAACACCCAATATCTTATTAAGCAGCCCATTTTGTAACTTAAATCATTAAACCACATATCCATGGACTCTTCAGAGTGTCTAAGAAAAATAATGGATAGCCTGCAAACTTTTATCTTGTCTATTTCTTGCCTCCAGAGTTGTGCTCTTTAATTATTAAAATGTGGTATTAATGAATCATGCAATCCTGGAAAGAAAACTATTTTATCATTGCTCATGAAAGGCAAAATTTAACATCCATAGTATACTGTATACATAGTACAGATGTACTTGCATCCACCTTCTAAACAGACAGCACTCCCAGATTTCCCCCTTCCCTCACATACAGCTGCTCCATCTGCAAGAATGTGTAGAAGTAAATTTATCTGAAATGGCCACTATTGTTCTTGATTCTGATTTGATTCCAAAAAAGCCAAATAATAGAAAGCATTTTGAACATTTATTTCGTGCACCTGTTGTGCCCATTATGAGCTGTGATGATTTCCATTTACGTCAGATCTCTTGATATGCCTTTCATGCACCACAGTGTTGCTTTGCTCAACAAAAATTCAGGATGCTAGAAACCAATGCTTCCCTTACGTTATTGACAAAATGGCAATGGCAAATGCTATTGAATGATGGGATGGCTTTTCTAGGCCAGGGGAATTTAGCTCACATGACTATATTTCAAATAGCTTGAAGGCACTTGATAAAAATATAAGATGTTGGCATTGTTAATGATGCTTCTTTCTCGGCAAGCCCTCAGATATTCACAGATTTACTTCTTTTTCTTGTTGCTTTTGGTCTTAGGAGGTGAGAAATGTTTTTCTGCTCAATTGTATGTAGGGGCTGTTATGTTTTGTTTTTGATAAACTCCGGAAGGCCTGGGATAATGCACCTGCCACTTGTAACCTGAGTATCATCACTCTAATTTGCATTTCACAGTATGGCTCTGATAGATACTTCTATGTGGTTTTTGGTTGACTGCTTTACCTTGGTCTCCTTGTGCAACGACTTCATAGCCTTATGAGGATGCACTTGTCAAGAGATGTTGGTAGTGATGCTATTTTGGGGACTTGTATCTACACCTGCACAGCATCAAGGACAGATGGGATCTGTGATTAGAGAATGTCCAAGCCTCCTTAGCTGTCTTTGGGATTTATTAATGAGTATCATGTGATGAATGAAGCCCAATAAATGTTCCTCATGCCATGTATATTACAGACTTTGTGTATCTCTTTAAGATAAAATATGCTGGACTCCATTAGTGGCGTTAATGAAATATGATGTTTTCAAAGTTGACTCCCTGAGGCTTGGACTAAGAAATTTTCAGAATACCTCAGGTTCTGTCCTGATATGTGTACCCAGGCCCTCTTCTCTGCCTTTAACAGAAAGTCTGCCCTATTCTGGCTAAACATCTATGGAAGGCCTGGACCTTGATCAGAGATTGGTCTGCTTTGTTTCAGAGCAGTTCTGGAGGCGAGGATTCCTATGCATTCAGTTGAAATCAGGTTACCAAGGCAAGGTACAGGAAAAACAATGCCAGTCAGCCACTTTCTGAGCCCAGACCTGTGCACTGACATAGACCCATGCTTGCTTTAAAACCTTGTTGTTAAGTCTTGAAATCTTTCTTTTTTTGTAGAACAAAATGTCCTACTTTGGGTTCTACTGTTTTGATTAAACAGTACAACCAAAAGTACCTTGGGAATAAAGGAGTTCATTTCATCTTTACCTCCTGGATCATACCACATCACTGAGGGTATTCAAGGCAGAGACTCCAGGCCAGAAGCTGGAGGCAAGAACTGAAGAAGGCATGGAGGACCACTGCTTTCCAGCTTTCTCCTCATGGCTTGCTCACTTTGCTTTCTTGAACAGCTCAGGACCACCTGCCCGGGGTGATACCACCTCTAGTAGGATAGACTCTCAGCATCAATCATCAATCAACAAAGTGCCCTGCAGACTTGATGTCTTAGTGTTTCTATTGCTGTGATGCAACATCATGACCCAAAAGCAAGTTGGAGAGGAAAGGGTTTATTCAGTTTTCACTTCCATATTGCTGTTCATCACTGAAGAAAGTTAGGAGAGGAACCTAAATAGGGCAGGAACCTGGAAATGGGAGCTGATGCAGAGACCATGGAAAGGTGTTGCTTACTGGCTTATTGCCCATGTCGTGTTCAACCTACCTTCTTATAAAACCAGGACCACCAGCCCAGGGACAGTACAACCTACCATGGGCTGGGCCCACTCCCATTAATCACTAGTTGAAATAATGACTTATAGCTGGGTCTCATGGAGCTATTTCTTCAGCTGAGGCTCCCTCCTCACTGATGACATTAGCTTGTGTCAAGTTGACAAACCTTATTGTTTCAAAGCTTCAACTCAACATTTCTTCCACCAGTTGGTTCATAAACTAAGCTATAATTTAATTAATTTGTCCTTTTGCAATAAAAAATTAAGTATTTCTTAAATGATCAAATACATGAAGCTATTTGAAATTATATTTACATAGAAAGTATTATCATTACTATTGACATTAGCTACAATGTTCAGGTTTAAGGGGAGAGTTGTCCCATTAATCTAAATGTAAGAAGTAGAAATTATCAGAAATTTTAATATCATATTTTCTGAGTAAATCTGAATGAAATTTCTCTGAGACACTACTCATTTATCAAACCTTTGGCTTGTATGTCACACCAACGGCAGTTAGTGCCTAGGGTCTGGAATTTGACTGTGGAGTTCTCTGACTGGTGATTGGAGAGTTTCTCAGAAAGTGAACATGCACTTGGAAAAGTGGATATTTGACAAAACGCATCCATATTTAGGAAAGCAGCTCACTTACTTCCCTGGGGAGACAGTGCAACCCATTGGAGAACTGCCCAACCATTGTTGCCAACCTGGCCCTTTGATTTCCTCCCCGGCCTATGCTGCATGTCTGAATGAAATCTGGATATGGCTGAGCCAGTTCTTTGGGTATTTGAGACAGCCACATAGTCAGAACACTGCTAACTGCTGATCAGTTTAGCTCGCAGCAGAGATAAATTTCCCTCACAACACCATTTCTAGGCAATAGCATATGAACATTGTCTCAATCAGTAAGTTTTGAGAATAGGTTGTGTGAATACTGGCTGGCCTGGGGCTGTAGGTCATTAGTAGTACAACCTGTCTGACATGTGCAAGGCCTTGGATTGAAGAGCAGGATACTTGCATGTAATCTGGTGTCAAATGTACAATGTATCCTTGTGTGTAACTATGCATTTTTGAAGAGTCATGTAAGGAGAGAAAGAGTCATATTTTTCTAGAAAATATTAATTTCATGTGTGGAATCAGTTGGGATGAATGAGATATTTTTACTGCCTTAGTCCAGACTACAAACATGTGGTATTATGAAGAATATTAAATTCAAACACATAAAGAGATTGTCAAAGAAAAAAGTGAAAGGGGATTGAGAACAGAACATGAGATGCCCAAGACACAATGTTTTAATTTTCTCTTTTAACTACACATACACAAACACACAACATACACACACATATTCACATGTGCACACACACATTTGGAAACACATACTCAGACATACACATGCTTAGAGACACACACAGATATACATACACTTAGAGGCATGCAGACAAACTTACCTCAGAGACACCCACATAGATATAAATACACACTCAGACACACACAGAGAAACACACACAGAGATATACCTACATAGTCAGAGACAAATATACACAATCAGATATACATACACACTCAGAGGCACACAGAGTTATACATAGCCCCCCCACAAATCTGTTTAAACAGATATACTCATACACAGGTACACACACGCATATACACACACAGAGAGATACTTTGAGACCCAGATGTACATATACATACTCGAACACATAATCAAATCTACATATACACAGAGACATACATACACACAGAAATACACAGACTTACAGACACACACTTTTCAGAACAGAGACTAAGCACTTTATGGTGTTGAACTTTTTTTTTGCCTCTGCTGTCTCTGTGGAACAGGGATGGTAGTTAGAATGAGAAAGGTGAAACATATAGATAGTAGAAGGGCTACCTGGTGTCATCTTCACGGTAGAGACATGACCTACTCAATGCAGATGTTCTACTGCACTAAGACTCTACACGTGAGACTCTTCTAAATTACTTCCATAAATGAGTGTCCTGGAAGCTGGATGTCTAATTACCACCCATCATTGGCCATCACTAACCCCTCCATTCAGCAAGTAGCTTATAGGTTAAATCTGTGCCCAATGTCCATTTTCTATTCTAAGAGAACAGCCAAGCCTGGGTAGATTGTATGAGAAAAGAGGTTCACTGATTCCTCCTCTGCAGGATGAGAAGTCTGAGAGTGCTGGCAAGGGCCTTTGCTGCTTCAATGTACAAAGGGAATTGGAAGGAGGACAAGCAGGTGTGTAGAAAATACAAACACAAGACTCTGTGCCTTACAGGTAGCAACACAGTGCTCGTCTAGTCTTACGAGGTCAGGAACTCACTCTCTCTCACCCATCACCTCTCCAAGGTCCTACTGCCACCACAGTGGCACCTAAACTTCCATATGCAATTTTGAATGGAGACAAATTATAGCAACATGCATATTAGCTCACACTGTATATCCTTTGGTTTTATGAGTCTGGGTATGTTTATTTAACCCAGAAGTCTCCAAAAAGAGACCAGTATCTCCTCCATATAATTTTTTTTTCTACGATGAGTGACAGAATCCCTATGGTTCAAATCAGCAGAAAACTACCTCCACACTGACATATTAACTTGCAGAGATATTCCCATTAAGTAAAAGACCTTTCTCTCAGGTGAGAAGATGAGATCCCACAATGAGAAATTTTCACATTTTTTTTTACTCATGTCTACTTTGTTTGGCTGCTAGCACCTGGCAGAATGCTTACTTACCAATTGCTAATCAAATCTCTCTCCTTTCTCTTCTTTCTTTGCCATCATCTCTTCCTTCCTTCCTTCCATCTGTTTGCCTTTTAGAAAAGAGAAACAGTGCGCACGCACCATGCCCCAATAGCCATGTCATTAAAATGTCATGTGCCTGGTTGCTTTAATTTTTACTTTACTGAAAAGCAGACTGCTGCATGATACAAGATATTGGTTTCTATGAATCTCAGAAAGATGTTGGCTTCCCAGGTGGAAAACATATATCTTTGGAAGGTGTTTCTTGCCAACAAAACTGTCTCTTCGGAGCTTTCATCAAAGTGTTCAGACTGCCCCAGATAAGAAACAGAAGAAATATTTCCAGATGATCCCATGATCATTTGGGCAAATCCTGAGCTATGTGGAACAGACCTGCATGCCTTTTCTTTTTCTCTCTCTTTCTCGTCTGTCCCCGGATCAAATGGAAGTTTGAGCCTATAAAGGCAACCAAGGTGAACTCACTCATTCACACAACAGGGTAGATGGCTCGCCATGGGGTGCCCTTGATGGTGCTCTGTCCACTCTAATTTTAAACATTCAAGCAATGGGAGTCCCACCACTTCCCTCGCAAGATTACCCTACAGTCTAATAGACCTCAGCATTAAGAAGATTTTCAATTGGTAATTGGTAATCAACCTAAATTTCCCTTTTCTTAATTTCATGCCATTACTCCAAACCCTATCCCCTGTTCCACCTTGTTCCTCACCCTCATTAGTGTTTACACTCTCCAAATACTAATAAATAGCTGGCAAAAAAAAAAATCTCTCAATCATCTTGTAGCTAGATCACAGATAGCTTTTTGCAAAAATTTCTCACATACACAATGTTTATTGAAAAACTTTCCTTAATATTAAAGATCCAAGCATTTTTCTCAAGAAGCAAAACAAAAAAGTCTATAAATGGAGAGCACAGCAGTTTGTAATGGGCTAGAAGGGAATAAATGCATCCTTAATGTGGGCAAGTGATAATGGTATAGTTAGAGACACCTTCTTTTGCCCTTCAGACATGAACAAACCCTTGAACCATTTGGGTAAAGTTTTTGTTACCTAATGTAGTCTATTTTATACTCATTCTTCTTTTATACATATATTTCAGTACTATATCATATTAAATACTATACACATAATAGGTATATTATGCCATATAGTATATACAGTGTTACTAAAACTTGTATCATCCTGTGGTTATAGAAAACATTTCAAGGTGATCTTTTCATAGGGATAGACCTCTGTTTATACTTCATTTATAACATGAATTGTTCTTTTCAAAGTTTATCGCATTTCATGCATTTGGTTTAATGGTACAGCCATGTTTCCTCCTTCTAAAATCTGTGGTCTAGTTGCAACCCTTCACATGTTTTGTTTTAGAAGTTTAGATTTTCATTCAGCTGTCTTCAATAGTCACAAGCTTTCTCTTTTATGGCCATTTCAGAAGTAATGAGACCTTCTCCTTCCTGCTGATCAATCTAGATTCATTTAGTAGTGGCCTAAGTCAGCCTGAATCCTTCAGGGATATGACACTCTCAGGTCTTTTGCCTGTTGTCATGAGTTTTGTTGACATTCAACCTGATGCATGCTTTACAAGACTAACCATGCCATTGGAGCAAAGCATCCTTGGGCATCTTGGGGAAGTTATTGTATAAACTACATTCTGGAACATTTTTATGCTGTTACAATGGTTTTCAACCTTCCTAAAGCTGTGACTCTTTGATATACTTCCTCACGTTGAGGTGAATCCCCAAAGTTATTTCATTGCTACTTCATAACTATAATTTTGCCACTGTCATGAATTTTAATGTAAACATCTGATATACAGGGTATCTGATTTGTTACCTTTGCGGGGGTTGTGACTCACAGGTTGAAAACTACTGTGCTATAATGTGGCAGCCTTTGGCTCCCAGGTAATGACATTCCTGGTATTTATTTCATCTTCTAGAAATTTCTGATGGAAATCTTGAAAATTTGCCACCATTACCAGATTCAACAACCCTTTTGTCTCAATGCATGTGCAAAGACCAAGTGAGCATTCATTCTCTCAGTTTTTTCTCCCTTAAGCTAAATGGTAGAAGGTCTAGAATGTTACAGAAATTTCTGAGAATTTCTTGTTCACATGTTTTTGGCATCACAACTCTCTTTTAAGTTGAAAACAACTGAAATAAACTTTAGCCAACTTAAGCATAAGGGAGGGAATTGGCTGAGATATGCTCTGGCATTTCAAAGAACACAACATGAGTTGACCAAACAGGTCTATGGAAGGAGAAGAAAGCTGGCCAGCTTCTAGCTTTCTGGAACAAATGTAAAATGTCTGTGTCTTCTGCCCTGTCACTGAAATGTACCCTGTTCCAACAACTCCAGCAAGCCAGCTTTTATGTTTACATTCTAAATTCTCAGGATGGAGACATTGGCTCTATTTGGGCTCCCCATTGAGCCTGGTACATAAACTAGACCATAGATTTCAAGACCAGACATTGGCAATATAGTTGGACCCACTTTTGTGTGCTAAATATCCCTTTCAGAGAAGGGTAACTTGCTGGGAGAAATTCATAAAGCAAAGACATCTGATTCCCTGGATTTAAAGTTACATTAAAGAGCTGTTGAGAAGTTTAACTTGTCTTATCCAATTGATTTTTATTCCGTGCACCTTTCCTATTGTTTGTTTATTTTTTTTTTATGAGATTGACATATGCGGTCTCGAACAATTTTTGTTTTTTTGAGTCATTGAGCAAAGACACAGAGGCAGAAACCTGAAATCTTTCAGATGTAACTGACTTTCAAAATCTCGGTCACAACATTACTTATACTTAAGATGAAAATGTAACTGGCTTTCTGTGCTTTGGTTGGAGTTCATCTAGACTTCTTCCCAAGCTCTCAGTCAGTCATGAGCGAGAATAGGAGAAAGAAATTAATTAAATGGCCAATAAATTTTGAGCTACCATGTCTGATAATTTCAACTGTCTTTCTCAGCTGGTGATCATTCCTTCATTTGGATAAAATACCCAGACTTAAGATTTATTTCTCCACTTCTTCTTTTCTTTAAGATGGTGTACTGGAGGGTGGGGAAGGTACATTATAG
Source organism: Sigmodon hispidus (assembly GCA_004025045.1). Classification (NCBI taxonomy): domain Eukaryota; kingdom Metazoa; phylum Chordata; class Mammalia; order Rodentia; family Cricetidae; genus Sigmodon; species Sigmodon hispidus. The sequence goes on along the minus strand of PVIH01001088.1, from coordinate 94,214 downwards.
ATCTAGTTATAGATCTTGGTGGCTATGGGAACAAATAGAGATTCTTCTGTTCACTTAGTGTTTTTGCACCATTTTTACACCTTGTTACTTAATCTTCTCTCTTAAAAAAGCTTAAAAGGTAATTTTATTTTATGTATATGAGTATTTTCCCTACATGTTTATCTGTGCACCACATTCATTCTTGGTGTCTGAGGAGGCCAGAAGAGGGTATTGCATTCCTGGGAACTGGAGTTATGAACAGGCTGTGAGTCATCATGTGGGTGCTGGGGATTGAACCCAGGTCCTCTGGGAGATCAGCCAGTGTTCTTAACCACTGAGTTGCAGCCCCCGCTTCTTATGTCTAGGTAACCTAAATGGGCACTCATGAAATGACTCAAAATAAAGGTCATTGTTCTAAAAACAGACATATAGTATAGCAAGTGCTATTTGTAAGAATCTGACCATTTATTTGGGTTTGGACAGACTGACTATGGAAAATCAGCTCTCTCTCTCTCTCTCTCTCTCTCTCTCTCTCTCTCTCTCGCTCTCGCTCTCGCTCTCTCTCTCTGTCTCCAGGACCCTAGCATTCTAGCACGAATTCAGTTTAACTGCCATTCTGTGCTCATGCTTGGCCATTTTGCCTGGTGACAATAATACCTGTGTTTTACACAGCCAAGGGTAACTACTAAAACTCAGACCAAGGGCCTCCCTGTATTTAATCAAGTAACAAGAACAATCTTCAATAGTTCTGTGCACTTAGAAGACAGACTGACACAACTCCTCTTTTCTTAGAAAAAACTGTGGAGAATAACTATGCATCTCTGGAATTTAAAAATTTATGGCCATTCCCATGAGATAAAATACTGTGTTCTAAGATCATCCCAAGCACATGGAGGTAAGCTCTGGTTTGCAGGGCCTGCCTCTCACCACACACATTGATCTGACTATTCAAGCCCAAGACACATCTTCAAGAGCAAAATTGGTTGTGATATTGTTCAAAGACTAGTTCAAGCAAATCTTGCTCTAATCGCCCAAATTGTGGGAATTTTCCAAGGTTGCCTAATTGTAAAAAAATGTATCTGGATGCTTCTTCATAGAACTAATGGATGTAGAATGCTGCCTCTAATTATTACAGACTTCTAAATGTGGTGGTTCTTTTCAGTTCTACTGGCTTCACCCATGAAAATATAAAATAAATAAATTCTATGTAACTGTTGTAGGTTTTTTTAAAAAATCAATTTTTTTTTGTTTGTTTCTGCGATGGGATGTTTTCTTTGTAACTGAAAAGTAGTCCCAGCATATAAGTCAATTGAACATTTATTATGTTTTTCATAGTGACTCCTTCAGAAAATGTCATAATTCTTCTTCTGCCTGTTAGAACTGTTCTTTAGCTACATTTAGCCATCGAATATACAGAATCTTATGATTTTGATGACCTAATTAAATAATTTGGGCACATTATGGTAAGTATTTCATTGGGGAGCGCACAGGCCTGTGAATAGGCCTAGTTGGTCTCTAGAGCCCACAGAGGAGAATCTGTGACTTTTCGATTTATTTTCCCCACAAATGTTGACCCTCAGGTGGTATGAAGAGAGATACTGTGGAATGTATTCACCTTCTTTCTCTCCTTCAGAACAATCTCTATTCACTCATTTCCTCACTGAACATTCTTAACCCCAGCTATGTTCAAAACTGAAAGCTCAATAGATGGGTTCTCTTTAATTCTTTGCCTTTGTCCAGAATTTCTGTGAAACTTTTGTTAGTTGTCCTTCTTTTGTACTGAAACAGACCCAGATGATAAAATGTGCAAGGGTAGATAATGCTCATCACAAAATAAATAGGATCCAAGCTCAGTACCACAAGGGATTCCATTATAGTTGTTATCAAAATTTTATTTCAATGAATATTTTAGTCCCTGTGGGCACCCAGAAGTGCCATGTTTATGGGACACAGGAACCCAGGGGATGATATCCTTCAGGCATGGCGAATACCAAAGGTGGGGTACATCACTCCATCTCAGGAGAACACACTATTTCTATACTGAGTTTTCTCATGTCCCCAAACTCATGGTTACTTAAATCATATCGTAATAATTTTTTCTTGTAGATAGAGTCCAAATGAGTTTATTAGTTAATAGTATTCTGTTGCTTAGTACTAAGTGTTGGTACATATTATATTTCCAGTGAACTAGAGTTTATAATTGTCTACATTTATCAACCTTTATCCTCAATATAATCTTGCTGACTCTAGTTAAATGAATAATTCAGCTTCTTTCCATATTCACATGTATACATATACATCATTTAAAAATATTTATACACTCATATATACTCAAAATGCATACATTTTTGTTACCGTATCTTACATATTTATTTTTATATTTAAAATATTCATGTTTTAATTCTGATCATTTTCAGACATCATTCTTGCTTAATAGCTGTTAATTTAAAGAAAATTTATATAGTACTTAGTATATTTTACTTTTGAAAACATCCACTTAGTACTGAGAGTAACTAAAAATTCAGTAAGTGGCTGCTGAAAACACATGAGTTGGACAAAAATCAAATTTGTATTTTGTTATCACTAGCTGCTAGGAAATAACCGTGTAGCTATAAGAGTTAGGCTACAGCAAAGAAGACACTCATTAGTGTTAGGTACCACCTATCTCTTGAGCAAAACCTTCAGGACAGGCCTAGCATTGCTAGCATTGCCATGCTCTTCTTCACGTCATTGGTACCTGCTTTCATATTCATGTTGCAATTTCACATCTTCAACATTTAGTTGGGTCTTCAATTTGTTTTACACCAGAACATAGTAGAGATCTCATCACAAAGGACTGACTGAGCTGTTAGAGTGTCTCCTCCCCACCCAAGGTTAACAGAGGTAGAACTCAAGCCTGGTGGTGGTACAGCATAAACACCTTGTGCTGTAGGGGCAAAGAGCTCACCACTGAACCTCAGCAACACATCAAAGAGGTCCCCTTGGGTAAAAGACTGAAATATTTGAGATTTCAAAAAGTTATTTTCTGACCCTGTACAAAGTTACATGACATGACCTACTTTGTGTTTGCTTTGGGGGAGGGAGTAAAGTCCCTGTGAGATTGTTTGGTATTTCTATCCATTCATCCATCTCCTAGGTGGGATTACTTATGCAGAACTCCTGAGTCTGAATAAAGTGATTCCCTGCTCTCCTCTTAGGCAATTTATTTTTCATTTTCTCTATATCCATTTTAACCAGTTTGATATAATCTAATTTAGATTAATGATATGCCAATATGTAAACCAGGGAGAAACACATCTTTCCCTCTCGGGCACCTTATGAATTGGTCAAGGGCAATGACAGTTCCAAGGAGACATTCGGACTTGAAAACTGAGTTCCCAGGACTGCCATCCCCCTGGCACTTTGCCATTGTGTCTCTAGCCTCTGAGAACATCACAGCAGGTTGTCCCTTGATCACCAATCCATGTTAGAAAGGTGGGACAAGTTTCAGAAGAGCCTTGACACAAAAAGCCTCTCCTGAGATGATTCCAAGTGAAGGTCATTGTTCAAAAGAGAGAGACATATTGTGCAGGATGCAGGCAAACACCGCAATGGATTTGAGGGAAAAAAGCCTACCAAGATGGTGAACAATCCAGTCCCCTCGGAAGATCGTCTTTATTTTATATTCCCCCTCTTTCTCTAAAAATGGGCGATTGCTTTTCTGCCAAGGCGACTCAAAAGGACCATGAAAGCTAAAGTCCTTCAAAGCTGTTAAACGCATCTTCAAATTTACAATAAAATCCAGCATGACAAATTTTCCAGTAAAATCTCTGGAGCATCAGAGCAGCCCTTAAACAATTTCCCTTTCAGTCAGTATTTTAGTATTCAACACCTTGAGAAACATGGAGAGCCAATGTGGAGTGAAAAGCAAAACAAAACAAACCCCAAAATAGAGACAGAAGAGGAAAAAAAAAAAAAAAACC
>PVIH01001088.1:76192-90173 GCA_004025045.1 Sigmodon hispidus | reverse complement strand
TACCTTTCTGGCTTGCTGGTTCTGTCGACTGAGACAAAGCAGTCCCATTCGCAGCGGGAGGCCAAATCAAAATGAAATTTTATTTAGTCTGCACTGTCCCCAGATTGGGTTTCAGAATGACTGCTTTAGGAGATAGCATGGATGTGGCTGATGCATGCTTTGCATATGAAACTGCAGTAGGAAAAAAAATCTACATAATCAAAAAAATCTGTGCTCTGTGTGTGTGTGTGTGTGTGACAAAAACCCTGGACTACAGTGATTTCGCTGCTGTGTAGGTTTCAAGCAGGTCCTTTCAAGGTGAAATTCACTTTTAAAAATTCTTAAGTGATATTATTGACACATATTAATAGATCTATATTTTTTTAGTTTATGAGGATATGTAGTTTTCTAGATACAATTGTGGCACCTTGAAATAATTGCTTTCTGTATACATGTGAGCATATCAAAATTTGTATGAGAAAAAGAAATTGAATTTTCAAACATGTACAGATTATTTTGAGGAGGGTGGGGGGCTTGTTCTGACAATTACTGTGCCTTCTGAACCTTGATAAAATAAATTAAAAGCCGAAGTTGTAAGCAACACTGAAACGGGTACTAAGAGCCTCTTTGATTTTTTTCCCTGGGAAGGCACTTAAATAATTCATATTCAGAGACTATTTGTAAATAAGGGGAGAAAGTCCTTTATAAAGAGCTTTAGATGTTAGCAATAATATTTTTAAATCAAGTGAAAAGTCTCCAAGCTGGATAGAGAACACCCATCGTGGAATCTGTGGGTATCTGTTTATTACGCATGTGCACTTACAGAGTGTACACATACTGATTCTAAGGCAGAGATACTGCCGGCCTTGGCCAGGAATGGGAAAAGATACAAGAGGTCCTGTGAAATGAGAGGGCAGAATGCAACTTCTTACTAAATAGCCATCATGAAAAAAAAAAAAAAAAAAAAAAAAAAAAAAAAAAAAAAAAAAAAAAAAAAAAAAAAAAAAAAAAAAAAAAAAAAAAAAAAAAAAAAAAAAAAAAAAAAAAAAAAAAAAAAAAAAAAAAAAAAAAAAAAAAAAAAAACTTACGATACTTTCATTTTTATAGATAAGTTTCTTGAGGTCGTGAGCTGTCAATTATTTTCTTGAAAGATAAAATGAAAACAAATTTGAAAGAAACTTGTATAAAATGGAAGTAAAATATTCTAAACTTGAGACAGCCTTTCCCACTCTACAGTGCTCTGAAAAACATGGGCAGTCACTGTTTTGTGCTATAATAGTCCTGGGGACCTGAAGAGTATGTCATCTGTCCTTCAGCTCTGAGGGACTATCCAAGCCATGACCCACAGCTGCACAGAATCTCAGCTTCACAGTGAGATACAAATGTCTTAAACAATATGCTTCTTCCCCATCCTGGCAGCAGCCATCAGCAAAGGAAATGGGGAAACCCACACCCTTTAGTGTAGCAGCCCAGATTCATCCCCCTCCCCATTTGGATTTGCATGTCATTTTCTTAGAAAAGCCTTCCCCTGTTCCAACTTAGATTGGCAACCAGTCAATAATAATGTTTACAAATGTAAAGGTCTCCTTCAATTGATCATTTTGCATTAGGTACCATGGCATCCTGTGTTCGGCAGAGCACACGGCCAGCATAATTAAAGCCTAAAATCCAGCGAGAGCAAGTGGGATTTGTCCCTTTTATGCCCCTGAACTATTGCATCCATGGCTCTCTATAACTAGGGCAGTATGTTGGCTTCCTTGGGGCTTGTAAGCTAGACTGACCCTCTTTGCCTTGCCTATGCGCTATAATTATTCAGATGTTCATTAAGCAAGAGTTTTGCCTGAGTATTGTTTTTACTGTCAGGACACCCCGTTTCTGAGGAAGAGAAAGATGAGACTTCTTAGCAAATCTCCTACCCCCAAATTCAGCACACCTGGCACTCACTCTCTACCTAATAAGCATCCGTGAATATGCAAATGTTCAGTATCTCAGTAACCTCATTAATTTATTCCTCAGGCAATCATCGAATGTGAACCCGTCCTGTGCCACTAGTGCTGGAACTGGTGTGATCAGGGCTCCTAGAAGCAGCTAAAAGCTCTGGCTGCATATTGAAATACTGTTTCATCTTTATTCTGTCCTTTGGCACTCCAATTCAAACAAAGACTCTTACCTTCCTCTACTAGCTGACAGCCAAAAGCAGAAGTGGAAAAAAAAAAAAGAAAAGAAAGAAAGAAAAGAGAAAGGAAAAAAAGAACAAGAAGAAAAGGAAGCCCTTAGGGTTAATAATAAAGATCTTCCCTTTATCGCCAAATACTAACCAGAGGTGATTCATGGCTTGAAGAGAACCTCCACTGCAAACCAGCCTCCCAACAGCCCAAGTTGTCTCATTTAGTTATTTATTGGGAGCTGGGTGGGGGGTGGGACTGAGGGCGACCTGCTTTCTATGCTGCAATGCAGTTGAACAATCTTTCACTTTGCCCACATTAAAAGCCCTGAATAATGTTTATAAAATGTTAGGGAATCCCGGTAGGTTTCCTATTTAACAAGCCATGTATGACAAATCACAGTGTAATGTACTACGTTCTTAATCTTTAATTAGAATGTGAATATCTGCTAGAAACGCTGTTAACTTTGACACGTTAAATCTTCTGGTTAAAGTGTCTTACAGAAGGAGCAAAAGATGAAACACTGTAACAATCTCCCCTTCTCTCCATTCACCCAGACGGTTGGGGAAAGATGATAACATCTTGTAATACCTGCTCTGTAGTAATTAATCGCTGTGGTATTTAGGACCATTCAAGTAGACAAATATGACAGAGACAGGGACAATTAGAAACCTCGTTCAAGCTACATTAACTTTTCCAGCTATTACAGCACAGCAGCTCAAGTTTGCTTGTAAAAGCTGCAGAGGGATTGCTATGCATTAGCCGTGCGATTATTAATGAAAGAAAAGGAGAATTGTGTTTATTGTAGTTTGAAAATTGCAAATAAATTTCAATTATCTGCTATGTCATTTTGTTAAACATGCACTCTGGAAATGCTTTTGTATTCTAAATCATGAGCTACTTAGAACAAACTAATACCAGAACCCCTCGGGGGGACAGGAAGGCAATATTTTTGTAGAACTGGACTTTTTTTTTTTTTTTTTTTAAGGAAACTGGAGATGGGCAAAACTACCTAAATCCAGATAGAAAGGTCTACAGTGTCTTGGTGGGGATCTGGCCACTATGGACCAACAGGGTTTGAGCCAGGTGTCACTGGTGGACATCAGGACAATCAGAACCATGGTGCTAAAGGAAACCTAAGAAGTTCACCCTCCTTTAGGAGCAACCTCGAAACAATTATAAGAAATCAATTATAATAAGTAAATAACATAGACTGCCTCTCCTTTTTCTAGTAGCAAAGCCAGACCCTGGGAAAACAGGAAAATCTACAAGAGGTTCTATTCCACTGTGGAGGCGAAAAGGAGTCAATGTTTTTCGTGGATGGGCCATACCTATTGCTTTCTTGAATGTAGCTGCCAGTCACTTTGAATGGCAGACTCGATGTTGAAACACACACAGGCACATTCACACACAGGAAGCAGAAATAAGCATGCCCGTTTCTCTGTTGTCTTTCAAGAAACCATTCATCACACAGAGCCGGTAGCCACCCAACCCTATATCTTCTACCAAAATCATATCACACAGTCCCTTGTGGGGGGGCTGGTGAGTTACCCTACGGCCCAACAAACATCCCTTGTCTAAACTTTTAACCCATCCTGCCATGTCCCCACCTGGGCCAAGCTCATGTGCCACTTGTACTCAGTTTATTATTTGATATGACTGGCCATCAGGAGCTGAATATATAAAAATAATTCTGGTGTTCCCTGGAGCTGGGGACCTTATCCAATTGTCTTCTGTAAATCAAAGAAAGACCAGCTTAGCATGGCACAAATCTGCATCCCCACCCCAGAATCTGTTGTCTCATACACACACACACACACACACACACACACACACACACACACAAAACCGCTCAGTGCCCAAGAACAATCTCTCCTCTCAGCCGCGCTGCGATGATGTCAGCTTTCTGATTACAAACTGCTTATTTATGCTTCAACAGCTGCCAAGAGCAGCGAATAAGTGGCTAAAAGAGTGTCTAGACCAGGCTTTCAGGCCGCTATTGTCTGGGGGTTGTTACCTGGTTGACAGCGATGGGTCCAGCTGCCTGGTGTGAAAGGCAGCAGAGATGGCGGAGATCGTGATTGACAGCAGGGCCCTCTGGGTCAGCCCAATGGCCCCATGTCTTTATATTCCTGGCTCCAAAGGGAAAGCCAGGGTCCTGCCTAGAGGTTGGAGGTGAAAAGAAATGTTGGAGGGTAATGAAAAATCTTTTGGCCAAATTTGTGATCATGAACACTTACCCTGGGGAATCAAAGCAAGTCCAAGTGGTCATGAGGGAAACCCAGAATAGGCGCCTGGAGCCCAGGGAGGGATTCATGACTGGTGATTCCCCAAGGTCTTGCAGTTGTGGAGGAGGGTACCTAGGCACACACAAATTCACTTTCCTGCTCTTTATTTTATTTTAACTCCCCCCTCATTTGTTCTCTGATAAAGGGATAGAGTACCCCTCATCTCATCTCTGGTGTTTTAAACTCTCCATCGGGGTAGTCAGCTGAGAGTTCAAAAGGCTTCTTTCTCAGTGTTCTTGGTAGAATCTTGGCAGAATACGAAACAGCCCAATATTTGGGGGGAAACTAAGAAGCTTTGCAAGCTGACATAAATGCTTAATTAGAATTTACAACCTTTGAATGTTTCTTCACGGATTATTTCCAGTTATAACCTCTATCTAAGATTCTAAGTGCAGATTTGGATGTTCCAAAAGGATGCCTTTTACCCAGCATGTCACTATCCATAATATTTGATTGACACCAAATATCACAGCCTCAATCTTATTCCTTTCCTCACCTCCATTTTCTAGTGTAGGGTTCTTGGGGCAAGAATACTGTTTAATGTGATCACAGATGGTTCCTCATTTGAATACAGTAGTCAGGATGGAGTGGTGTGTTGTGCCTTCCATTGGTCAGCTTTCTTTCACTACTCACTCCTTGTGAGGAATTGGAGCATTGGAGCAGACACCATTGTTCTGAGAGGAACAATTAAAGAGTCCAGCGGCCATCGAAGACAGCCATACTCATGCATTCACGTTCTTCTATTTATTTGCTTTCCTTAAGTATTAAAACATGACTCCCCAATGTGGATCATGGTGGCCATGACCTAGGATGCAAAACATGATAAATACAATTGTTCTCTACTTTTTAAAAAAATGACTGCACAAAAAAAAGCAAAGATGGAGAATAAGCCTTGATCTGTGTGAAAAATACCATCGATATGAAATCATGGCACACATCCTGAGCCAGCAGACTTGAATGAGATGCAGGAAAACACCTGAGGAATCAAAGCTTAATTTGTGTATACAGTTGGCTTTCTCTGTAATATCTGATTCAGACTCTGTAACGAAAATGAAATCATGTTAAATTAACTGTAAAAAATAAGTTGATTTAATTAAGCGCAGAAAGACTTAATAGATATAATAAAATGTTAAAAAGTCAAATGATGTGCAGTTACATTTCAGTTAACACCGCTCAACAAATGTACTAAATTTATTCCTTTCAATAATGATGTGTTTTGAACATTTAATTAGATAAATAATGTCTAATCACTTCAGCAGATCTGAACTGGAAGGGTTTCTTGTCATCAAAGGTGATTCATGCTTGATATGCCTTCCTTCTAAGGGAGAGCAAAGCCCATGAACTTCGGCTCTTTTCAAAGAGATGGGCAGAAAGTAAGGTAAAGACTGCCTTTCATGCCTCATTAAAATGCAGGGTTTACTAAACAAAACTCTATTTACAATAACAGGAGTGCTATACAGAATAGACTTCTACTTGTTTGCCCTTCTTCAAGCATCACAGACTATAAGTAGCTGATAAGAAAAGGTATTCAATGTGAGATGTCCTATAATTCATCATAATACCATTTCCTTTAATAACTACTTTGCTCAAGTGATTGGCATGATTACAAGAAAATTACTTCAAATTATTCATCTCTTATCTTTCCTGTAAGATGTCCTAAGTTGGATGATAGTTAGCATAATGGGGCCCTATTAATTACTAATGTGGAAAGTCCTTCAAATTTGGGTAGAGTTTGTAGCCCAAATAAAAAAATACTGCCAGATTCAAACCTCTATCATGTGTTCCTTAAGATGGTGCCACCCACTGTCTATTAGATGGAATGTCAAGAACATTTAATTCTTCATTTGAAATTTGCTAAGAAAAGCCTAGGCTGTATATGAAAAACAGAACTACAAAGAGCATTTATGTGCATATACATATGAGTGAATGCACACACACACACACACACACACACACACCTGCACACAGACAAATGCACATACACTTAAGAGCACACATTCAATGCCCCAAAGTATTGATGCCTTTTGAAATATAGAAAGGATTGACATAAAATTACCACTTCAAGCTTATGGTGTTAATTCATCAATATCCTTCCGGAAAGAAAGAATTCTTGGTAGAATATTTCCATTGCTAATACTGCCTTCAGTAATATGTTAGGGGGCATGTATGTATACAACCATTTCCTTTCAAGCCATCATATAGTATAAAATTACTTTAAACGTTGACAGTTTTGAATTTATAGATAGGTCTGTGCTCTAAAAACATGTTCTATGTCCTCTCTTAAATTAGGGGAGAAGAAATGCATAATAGAACCCCAGTTATGGAGTTCAATTCCCCCAGTTATGGAATCCAATCCCTTTTTGTATGCATTCTGTGCATTTGTCCCAATTTGGTTACATTTATTTCTATACAAAAAGTATTTGTCTTTTCATGCTGCTTAATTTTTATTTTTAAACATTTAAATAAATATTATTGTTATGAACACTGAGAATATGAAATCACATATATTGAACCATAACGATGTTAGCACTGGAAAGAGCAATTAAAAGGTCCTTGAAAGTTTGTATCTTTTCCCTCTTCATGCAAACATTTTAAGCTGCTTTCAGTTGGATTTGTAGGAGGTATACAAACACACTCTCATGTTTGTAAAGTTCAACATAAAAATAGAAAAATGCAATGTGACCCATATACTCAGGCATCTAGAAAGTAAAAGTACTAGCGAGATGCTTCTCTGCTGGGAAAAGCCTCACTGTGCTCTCCCCACGCCTGGCTCCTTAGAAATCTGCCCATTCTGCTTCCAACCCTGCTCATAACCGGCTGATGCAGTGCCTTCTATCAAGAGCCTGTGACCCTTCTCTATGCTGGGGACTATTTTTCATCTTGTTTCACCGCTCATCTGGCTAAGCCTGGAGTTTCAGGACCTGTCTTATTTTCTACCATTAACTTATTTCTTTGTGTGCTAGCCTTCTGTCTGTTTGGGGATTTTAATTGTTAAGGCCACTTCTCTCGGCATCCAGTCTTGGTAAAATGTTGCTCATGTTTCTTTTGGCAAAGGTCAACCTAGATTTTAAAATATAAGTCATCCATCACTTCCCACTCAAATGTATGGTACTCCCATGTAACAAGCTAACTCACTGGAATTGCTTTGTTCAGACCTGTGGTATTTAGGAAACAGATTTCTAAGACTCATGGCGACTCTGGATTGCTTGTGTTTTAACATATATGATTGAACTTAAAAGTTTCAAACTTTCAAAAGAAAAATATTTGCATCTAATAGTAGTTTCATTAAGTATTGGTAACAATGACTAAAAAATGTATACAGGAGGTAAAAATTACGTCATCTTGCATTGTGTACAAACCATTATACAATGTGACTTTAATTATTAAAAAGTGAGAGGTTTTTTCCTTTGTCTGTGTGCCCATTCTTTTCATTTTCTGTCTCGTTTGCACCTATTCTCAAGGATCTTACATAGTGAAACTTGGAATTTTGTGCTTACTTGCAAGCCGTTTAAATTTTCTATTTAAAATTCAGGAAAGTAGTCTTGTTTGGGTGGCTTTCTCATGTGTGAGTTGCATAGTCTGGAACTTGGCCCTTCTCCGGAATAAATTAAATTCCAAAGGCCATGTGAGCCCTCCTTAGTCATGAGTGTCCCAAGAAAACTGCTAAGTCACTTCCTACCTCAGTTTCTTCTTTTGCAAACGATGTTTCTGATCCAAACTATTTTTAAAACTTCTACTTACATGCTTTGGAGAAAAGACAGGCCATGCTGCTAAGTCTCACTGTTTTAGAATGCAAAGACCTGAAGAGAAACTTTAGAGAAGTGGGTTTTGTTCTTTGAATGGCAAATTTCCATTCCTTGGAGATTTTGCCCATGCTTTTCGTCAATTAAATTTCTCACAGATATGAGATGATTTAAATGCTCAGAGATATAACATGAGATGATTTAGGGTCAAGGTAGTAGGTTGAGTCCAACAGCTTGAGAGTTCTATGTAATTGGATTTCCCCTTTGAGGAGGAGGGTATAGGCTCTTGTTACCAGATGAAATGAGTCCCCATACCCACATTCACCTCCTGGAGCAGAGAGCTAACTGTGCAAATGTGTCCACTGACTTATACACATGTATTGTGATGTAAGATCATGTTTATGCATCAAGCACATACAAAACAATTTTAAGTATGAAATTAGATGTCACATTAGTACAGTATTATGTCAATATCATCATAAAAAAGAGTGAAGTTCATTCTTATTACACTAAAAACACACACATACACACACACAAAAAAATTAAAAAACATGTGTACCCACTGGGAGGTGGTGGCACAGACCTTTAACCCTAGCGCTTGAAAGACAGAGGTAGGTGGTTCTCTGAGTTTGAGGCCAGCTTAGTTTACAGAGTGAGTTCCAGAATCCAGGGCTACAAAACAAAACCCTGTGTTAAAAGAAGAAAAAAAGGCAAATGTAAACAAGATCACAAGACGGTGTTTAAAATATTTTTGCTGCCCAGATCAAGAATTTGGAGTATACAGTATACACAAAATAATTATTTGTTTTTCTTTCAGGGTTGGTTAAAGAATTACTTAAAATAATCGTTTAAAATTGTATCTCTCTCTCTCTCTGTGTATGTGTGTTTGTGTGTGTGTGTGTGTGTTTGTATGTGTGTGTGTGTGTGTGTGTGTGAGAGAGAGAGAGAGAGAGAGAGAGAGAGAGAAAGAGAAAGAGAGAGAGAGACATATGTCATAGGATGCATGAGGAAATCAGAGGGAAGTAATGTTGTGGAGGATTAGTCTTTGTATTGCATTTATTTTGGTCTTCCTTTGCTACTGTAGATGGCAGGATAGCTAGGCTATCAGCTTCCAGGGATTCTCCTATATCCATTTTCCACCTCAGTGCAGGTATGTAGATGTGTAATAGAGGTGTACTACCACATCCAGTTTGCCCAGGGTACTGGAGATCTGAATTTAGGTCCTCAATGCTTCATGGCAAGCCCTTTACCCAATGCTGCTATTATGGTAAAGAACATGACTAGAAGACAAAGAGAAAGTGTGAAATTATAAAAAGCAGACAAAACTATGAAATAGCATGACCTTTTATGGCAGTTTTATTTCTTCAACAGTGAAAATACACTTCTTTCTATTTTTTTTAAAGTCATATAGAAACCAATTACTTTAACATACACACACACAGAGGAAGGCAGGAAGGGAAGGAGGGAGGGGAAGGAAGAGAGAGAGAAGCTTTTTCTGATAGTAGAATACACATATATAAAATGAATTAAAATAGAATTTCTATATATTGGGGATAACGAGACACTTTACTAGAAGCTCTTACTAGACCTTACTAGACATCTCACTAGACATTTACTAACTAGACCCTTACTAGACATCAGAGACTAATAAATTAAAAAAGAACAATTGTCAGAAACAGATACTTCATTTGCAATTGACCATAGATTTCTAAATAGTATAGGCTATTGTTAGTGCTCCTGATTACCCTACAGAACTTGACAAGACCCACTGTTGAAGATACTGCACTCTTGAGTGATAGAACATAGAGAAATCAAGATAAAATTGGCCTGAATTCCGGTCTTTATTGGCTTTCTTTTATAGTGCAGAAGAAAAGTAATCACCAGTCTTACTCAGCTGTGAGCTCTGCAAGCCTCCCCTACCTCAAAAAAAACATGCCCACTAGTGCAATAGTGGTATGAACATTATGGGAGAAAACAACCACTTTCTGAGTGGATTTAAGGCAGCTTTAAAAGATTAAACCCATACCTAGTTATCATTATAAAACTAAGAGCCTAGACAGGTCAGTTCATGTGCTGTAGGTGAGAATTTACTGTTATTTTGATAAATGGACATATAGTTAAATCAACTCCTAATGACTTATCGTCACACTCAGAATAAGGCATCTCTATACTGTCCTCAGTGAAGTGTCACTTAAAGTAAATGACATATAACACAGAGACCCAGAACTGGCTAAAATGCAAGGGAATGAGCAACTACAGAATACTTAGCACCAAACAGAACATATACACCATAGTCCCTCCTCTCAAGGTTCAGGCAGAATCATTTCAGAAGAGAGAGAAAGAAATGAAGGAGCCAGAGATGGTGCATCGTTATAAGGAAACAGTGTTTCCTGGATTGAAGCATCTCTGTATATGAATTCACACAGCTGTGACAGCATATTCAGGACCTATGTGAGCTCAAGCCAAGTCTCAGAATGGAGAAGGGAATCAAATCTTGAGCTGAGAAAGCATTGTCAATTTTTGCCCACTTGGAAAGAGAGTCAGTTTCCTCTAGGAATGTGTATAGCCTCTGGTAAGCTAAACACACTCCAGCAGACAGCCACACATCTAAGAATATTTGGGCAGAACAAATTGATCTTGATAACTTAAAAATCATGACAGAAAGTTGCATGGATGAGGAAGGGAGGTGCTAGATCTAGGAGGGGTTGGAAAATAGGGTGAATATGATCCAAACATTGTATGAAACTCTCAAAAATTAATAATTTTAAGAAATAACTTCTTAGTATTTCATACATGATTAGGGTTTTTTTTTTACTTCCAATAATAAGAAAAAACAATGCAAATAAATTATTTCATCAGTTTCCAGTGTGTGCATTTTATATGGAGCTATATCTATGGAGCTATGGCAACTCAGAAGAGGGAGCCCTCTGAGCATCCCTAGGAAAATCTCTAGCTTTAAATTCACAGAAGGCAGTCTCCTGGTAGGCACATGGAGTCATATTCAGAGAGATTGGCAAGAGCTCCCCGGCTGCACATGATCATTTTGATTAAGAAATTCAGAGTGGAGAGGGGTGGAGGGCTGGAGAGATGGCTCAGTGGTTAAGAGCACTGAATGTTCTTCCGGAGGACCTGAGTTCGATTCCTAGCATCCACATGGGAGCTAACAACTGTCTGTAGTTCCAAGATCTGACACCCTTACACAGTTATACATGCAGGCAAAACACCAATTCACATAAAAATTAATTAAAAAATAAAAAAAAGAAATTCAGAGTGTTAATTTTGCCTTGTTGGTAAAACTGAGTGTTGCCCTCATATAGACAGAACCTCACCAATGGATGCTGTTTGCTACAGACTCTTTTGCGAGTGGGGCAGCTGTGAGAGCCTTTGGGCTGTGTGAACCCACGTAATGGGCTACCTACATATACAGGGGGATTCAAGCACTTTATCCCCCTGTATGAAACTCTGCTTTCCCGCCCTCTTATATTTTGCCAAGAGGATCTGTAGCCCGTCCGTGTCGTTACTGAATCTGCCTCCTTTCTTCTTTCTAAAAAGTTTTATGGGAAGTTGAGAAAGGAAGCAGAAGCTTACAAAATCAAGGGATTTGGACATTAAGCATACGAAATAGGAAGGCAATTGGGGAAGGTCTCCTACAGGAGGCTGTTTGTAGGCAGAGAAAAGACTGTAGCTGTGGGAAAGCCTTGTCTCCTCAGATGCTACTCTGGGTAAAACTGCTAAAATAGTGAAGTGAAACATAATGTCAGATACTGAAGACTGCTGCTGGGTCTTGGTGAGATAGCCCAGGATTGAAGTCAAGATTTTGCTTCCACAGGTACCACTCAGTCTTAATGTCTCACAGATTGGAGAAGTTTGTGTAAAGGAGAACATCAAGAGGGAAAGAAGCTAAGAAGTGAATTAAGGTAACACGTTCTCATCTTCTTGAGTAATTTGGTTGCTTAGAGTTTTTGTCTCTTCTGTATAAGTCATGTGCATCAAGTGATATATCAGGTTTTTGGGTTCTTAAAAAATAATCTTTAGCTGGGCACGGGTATCACATACCTGTAATTCCAGCCCTTGGGAGGTAGAGGCAAGCAGTTCAAGTTTGAGGCCAGCCTGTTTTATAAAATGATTTTAGGACAGCCAAAGCTGTTACACAGACATAAATAATAATGCAAATATATAATGTATATTGTATATTATATATAATATTGTATTATGTGAAATTATACATATGTATACTATATTTCCATTTAGTTTTATGTTTTAAAACCAGTAAAGCTCACTATACTCTGTCCCCTTCCTTCCCATGCCTGCTTGACAGGTTTTGTTTGATCTGGGTAGATGCAGACTGAAAATACTCTGTATCCTTCATGTGCTACTCTTAGAAGTTTGTGCGGTTATTAGCAGATTGTTGATAATGGACAGGAAGAATAATATATCAACACTGTATATTCTAGCATATCTCATGGTATCTGCATGTTAATGTTTGTGGTCCTTGGAGCCTTGAGGAGTTGATTGAAACTATTACCTTTACTTGACAGTAGCATGAGGAAAACCTATCACATGAGTGCAGTGATTTGACGGTAAGGTTTTGTTTGTTTTCCAACTCTAACAAGTAGGTAAAAAAAAGGTGAACAAAATTGTCTACTGTGACATTTTGTGTTAAGTTTGTGAGCAGACAAAGGTGGCTGTGGAAGCTTGAAATGGGAGTGCCTACTTAGGTTTCCTCTGATTAGATGGTAGATGTGTCACTCCCTAAGGGGATGGAGAACAATAGACTCTTGAGGTGAATCAGAACCAAAAGATGCTAGGCTTGTCTGCTTACACCTGGAGCTGGGAACTGACAATAAATAGGAGCCAGAGAATGAAATGGGACAAGAGGGGTTTGGAAAAAAACAAAAACAAAAAACAACAACAAAAAAAAACTTCTACCCAAAGCAAAACAAACAAATAAAACTGGATTAGGCCAAAATAGAAATTAACTTCCAGGCTCAGAATGCCTGGCCTTTGTGGAGCTCTTTGTGGATCAGATGCTCATGGGGAAGCTTCATGACTAATTCTACAGCCTTCTGAAGAGGATGGAAGAGTCCAGAACACAGGGAAATGAAAATGAAGGCTGAGTCCCACTCTGGGGACTATGAAGTATGTTTATTCTAACTTAGCTGTTGTCTCTATGTCATGAAATTATAATTGGGTAATGTGTGATTAGGTGGGTTCCTTAAGATAAGACAACATTCTGTACATGATTAACATAGGAGGAAACTGAGGCCCTCAAGGACAAAAGCTCAAAGTCACACAGCTATGAGAAATCAGGGCTATCTCTGGATTTCTCTTTCCTAACATATCTAAGGCTTCACTAACATCATTTGAAAGGCAATTTTGACACCATTGGCCATGTTTTAATCTAAGAATAAGGACCTGGGTTAGCACTTTTAATGGTCCAACAAACCTCCTCACAGGAAGACCTCGAGAAGGTCAGCCCCAGTCTGCTCCGTGGATCATGCACCTAAAAAGGACCTAAAAAAGAACAGAAGGTGCAGAGAAGGTATCCATGAAATTCCTCACATCCTGGATATACAAGACTCAACTGAAACCATAGAACGTAGGAAAAAAAGAAGTCTTCCTTATCAAAGATAGCTGTACCAGAAGAATCCAATGATCATAGCAACATCTAGACTGGTTATGCTGATTCCTATATACTTTTTTTTAGGTTAGAACTTAATTTATCAATCAGGCAAAGCATAAAAGATGCCTAGCTAGGTCCTTCTCCTGCATTTGTAAGAGCTATAACATTATTTAAAAAAAAAAA
>PVIH01001088.1:31192-71192 GCA_004025045.1 Sigmodon hispidus | reverse complement strand
TTAAACACATAAGCCTCCATGATGATGCCCAAGTAAACCACAAATCACTATGATTAGACAAGGGGACCCTCCCCAAAGAACCCACATGGAAACTCCAAATCACCACCAAGTGCTTGGAGTGGCTCTCTTTTCTTTCATATCGGAAGTCTGACTTTGGATGTGATGATTACTCTAAGAATAATCTCTTCATTCCCAGCCTCATGTTCACAGCCTGGAAGGAATTGAGTCCCCAGTGGATGAGCCTTCCCAATCATCTTTGTTCTCCTTCATGGCTTGCTTCTCCAACCTGATTGGTGATGCTGCTATTGTCATTGGTGTCTGATAGATGATAATGAAGGTGCTCAGTGTTCATGGTGGAACAGGCCACTCTCAGAGAGCACTGAGCAGTTTGACATGTGAACTCTACAAAAGGCAAGCAAACATAAGGAATCCTGTCTGGTATTGTTTTTTTTTTAAAGAATCATTTCTTCTGTAAACTTGGTACTTCTGGAGAGAGGGAGATAGAGATAGATAGACAGAGAGAAAGTGAGTGAGTGAGAGAGAGAGAGAGAGAGAGAGAGAGAGAGAGAGAGACTGGAGTAGAGATGGGGTGTTTGATTAAAAGTTAACATTGATCTGCCTTCAGAGAAAAGGAAAAGAGATGTGTACAGAAAAGGCTAGAATATTCTATATATTCAAAGAGAATCCTGCTCTTACAGACTGGAGGAAATAAGATGGGGTGTCTAGAGCCAGAAATGGGAAGTAGGCTCTTGGATAACTCTTTAAAAGAGTACAATTCTAGCTCTTGCTCAACAGACATAGATGGATGTGGTGACAGCCCAAATTCTGTGTTCCTGTGATCTTCTCACAGAGGAAATTGTATGGACAAATGCAGAGAAAAGAAGGTAAAAATACTCACAGAAACAAAAAAATAATTTTTGATTCCAGAAATCAGCTTTTATCACACAGAATTAAAAAGAGGTAGACCATGTTATCGTGGTGTGTGCATATGTGTTTGTGTGTGTGTGTGTGTGTGTGTGTGTGTGTGTGTGTGCGCTTGCTGTCAATTAATTATCTCCACTCTGCTGAAGGGCCTTCTATCTTAGACTAGGGGCTATTCTTGCAGAGTTCTCAACTATAAGAAAACTATGATATTAAAATGCTCCTGCAATGAATCCCATGGGATCTGGGGAAGCTATGCTGCAAATGGGATTTTGCACCGTGTGAATTGCCAATCCCCAAAGATTGTGAAATCCTGTGGCTAGGCACAGGTTCTACAATATGTGCATTTGTGAAAAGGGAATGTCATCACTACATATTATTTTTACCTTTGGCAAGAACTTTATAAAATTTCAGAGCATCTCACACTCAAAAATACTTCTCTAAGGGTGGAGAGTAAGTGGAAATCTCTGTTGGTGCCAGACTATTAAGCATTTATTAATATTTTTTCTCAAATTGTTTTTGATTATTTGACCTGGAGAGTCAATGCACACTGTCAGCTGCTTTTCCTGTAAATCCAACAACCCACTGAAAGCACAGGGTAGTGAACACTTCCATGGACTTCAGAAAAGGAAAGAGAATGTTATTTGAAATATTGGCAGCCAGAAGAAAAAAAGTACAGGGAATTGCAAAGTGGGGATGCATGTGTCCTTTCTCTTTTTAGCTTCTGTTTGAGGGCTGAGAAGGTGAGAAAGGAAAAGACACTGATATGGAAAGAGTCGGTGGGGAGAAAATAGCCAGGGTCACAAGGTCCCTATAGAAATGTCACAACACAAAGGGAAGGGACAGGAAGCTCTGAACTACCCATATTACATGATTTTTCTTTAGAAAGGAAATTGGTCGAATCTGGACACAGTAGTTTGTTTTTTTTCCAGAAACCAACATCCAAAGACCCAGTCACCATTGTGCATTTAAGGCTTGTGGATGAAGCTCACTGTCCACCAGGGGGCAGAAAGGATCCCATTGACTGATCAGAGATGTCTAGACTTCAGCGACAATTTTGAATAGTAATTTGCATAGTCTTTGTAACATCAGTATTATCTTTTCTGTCATTAGGGACTTATATCTAAAGAGTTCACAAAAGCAATTCCAAAATTCTGTGTTAAACTCTGAACTTTTCTGTAGCATTGAAACCCTTTAATCTGATGCCGGTAGGAGGCCATGACATGACACATCAGGTCTGGCATTTAGTGATTTGTGCATTTCTATGCCTTAGCCTTTTGAGACATGGGATGTGGTCCTGAGTCCAGAAGATTCACTGGAGTATAGACTCCATCTTCGTTTAGAGGAACACAGAAGCAATTTCATCATTTTAACACCTACTATTTGATGTGGACTTTCTCACAGAAAAAGCTACATTCTTTACCCCTCTGTCCTCTTTGCAGGACGTGTTTGCTGTTGGTGGTATCTTCTGTGTGTTTTTGTTTGATGAGTAGCTTCTTAGAAAAGGAGAACTCTCAGTGTTCTAATGGGATCTAAAATTACGTTGGGCAGTTCCCATCCTAGCCTGTTGGGTTCAGGAGTCACACCTTTGTCAGAGGCAGCTATTTCAGAAGAAAGACCACATGATGGAAATAATTAAAATAGCTTCAACTGATACTTACTCAGGGGAGCTATAAAATAGAACTTTCCATGCTGTTGCCAAAAACATAACTCAACTGAAATATAATCCTGCAACATCTGAACAAGGAAGAAAACCCAACTAAGGATCGGCCACTGGGGCTGGTTGTTCCCATTTCTAAAGAGTACATCTGTGGACCAGCCCCCAATCCTATTCAATACGAGCAATCTGATGAGTCATCACAGTTTGACTAATAACTGTAAAATGCATTGACTTTAATTAGCACATTCTTACTGGTCCATGTTGAGGGTTTGTCATTTAGGGAAGGCTAGAACAATATTCGGTAGCACAAACACTATGGGAAATGGAGATTTGAAAAGAAATCATAATAAGAACCATGAGGCTTGTGGAACTCCATGAAGAAGCCAACCACATGGAAGGAGGTAGCCTAACTAGCCTGGCCTGGAGACTGCAGCCTTACAACCTAACAGAGCAGCCATGCTTTGACTGCTGACTCACAGCTGATAACCCTGGAGCCTTGCCAGAGAAAATAGAAACATAAAATGAACCCAGGTGGATTTCTATCCATCCTTCTTCCAAAGCATGGTGATGATAGAGAATATGCATGAGAACAGTGGTGACATTCTCTGGTAGGCTGAGAAGGTCCCGCCCTGAAGGCCTGGTAATGGGTCCCTCTGAGCAGCATTCACATTCCCCTGTGGTCCATCATCTGTCCTTGGATGTTGCTTTGACTTGGCTTTGTAATGACTCTGTGGGATATGTATGGAACTGATTAGAGGCGCACTGCCTTACTTGACCATGGTGTTAAACTGGTAAAATCCACTGACAAACCCTGTTGTAAAATTCATAATAAATGAATCCTCCAAAAATGCATATGCAAGCAATATGCTAGTAGCTCAGTGTGTCTTGTGGTGTATATTCTGAGGCATGCAAGAGACGGTAATTCTAAAAGGGCTGTCTTAATAATATTCCATTAGCCCCCTTTTGTCATAAATATAATTCTGTTCTTACTCTGTTCAGCTTTGTGATTTCGATGATCAGTCTTATTATTTTTTTTAATGATGAAAGAGAAAGTTCTGAGAGCTGCTTGTATGTGATAACAATGCTGTGGGCTGTAGTATATGTGCTTTGACTTGTTTTCATCAATATTGACTCATACTGACCTTTTGTGTTTTTTCTCCTGTCTGGTCCCTCCTACGTTCATTTCAACTATTGCTTTTTTCCTATGATAACATATATTATATTGTCAGTAACAATGCTATGAGTATTTGTGACTTGGCCCCAAACAGTCTAGTTTGCTAGCTTAAAGCTCAAGTCCACCATGGGTGTCATACACATCTTAAAACACCCTTTCCCTAAATATCAAAGTCTTGCTTAGGACTGTATTAGATACTACAGTGTTCAACACCATATTTTAAAATAGTATTGTTACAAATTCATCTTTTGAGTTTTTTTTTTAAAGATAGTTTTTCTCTTTGGAAGAACAAATTGGGCATGTCAAACCAATTGTATGCACAGCTGTCTAATTGCTTGCACATTTGAGGCCACTAGGAACCAACTGTCACTTTAAAAATGACAGACATAAATCTGGCCTTTGGTATGCTGTGGCAACAAGAAAGCCATTGTGCTGCGGACTAACCTGCTCAGCTCTGTAGACCCATGCCTTAACCTGCCATCTTGGATGACTGCTGGGTTCTTAGTACCCACATTTTACCCAAGGAAACACAATTGAAAACCTCAAAGGAAATGTCTTATTGTTTTAAACACAAAACCAGCTTGAACCACTGCCAGAGTTAAAAAATACAACAGAATCAAAGATGATGTGCTGGGGTGACTGAAACTTCCCAATTGGGTACTGCAGACACCAGAGGAAATCCAGATACTTTCTGGTTTGCTGTATAAGTTAAGAATAAATAGCTCAAAATTGTATTTTAAGAGGCAATATTGATTGCAAAAAACTCAAAGCAAAGGCCTGGAGAGTTGACTAAGTGGTTAAGAATACCTGTTGCAATCCAGGTTGTGATGGTACAAACCTTTAATCCCAGCACTTAGAGGCAGAGGCAGGATCATCTCTGTGAGTTGGAAGCCAGCCCGGTCTACAGAGAGAGTTCCGGAACAGACCCCAAAGCTACACAGAAAAAAGAGAAACTCTGTCTCAAAAAAAAAAAAAAAATTAAACACCCCCTCCACCAAAGAACAATAAAATAAATCCAACAACAACAACAAAACACCTGTTGCTCTTACAGGCAATTGGAGTTAAGTTTCCAGCAGCACATGGTGGCTTACAGTCAGTCACCTGTTACTCCTGTCCAGATGGGTATCCAACACCATCTGATGACTGCCTCAGATACCAAGTTCGTATGAAGTATATATAGATGTATGCAGGCAACACATTCATATCCATAAAATAATAAACAAATCTAAAAAAAGAACTCAGCAAATGCATAATTTGATTATTATTCAAATTGTAACATGAATGATGCCATTAGGCGTTGTTAAGCTCTTCATGTACTTAACCAGCTAAAGCTGGTTTTCTAAATGGGCAACATAGACTCCAAAGTAATGTTGGAATTTGTCTTGGAATATCATATAACCTCACTTGATTCTTCTGATCCTGTGGTGTGCCCATCTGCCTGCTCAGTCACCTCCCACCCAGTCATATTTCCTTAATCCCAGGATAGCAATTATAATATCTAAGTGGAGAAACTAAAAAAAAATTCTAAAATTCTGCAATTTAATCTAAATTATGTCTAAAATTTAATCTCTACTTTCTCCCTTTGTCTTGTGAGTTCTGATGTACTTCCTCCTGACATTTAATTCCTCATGCAAACAGTTTGGTGCTTATTATCTCTACCTAACTTCAATTTGATGATTTGACTATTCTTCTTTAATTTCTTTTGGTGGCGTGATCGGTGAATTCATTAGTAATCGATATATTTTCTAACTGCATGTATGTGTGTGTGTGTGTGTGTGTGTGTGTGTGTCTGCTGTCATACACAGCATTCTGGACAACATATCTTGTTACTCATGGAGCAGTTCCAAATCCTGATTATTTAAATAAAAGCAGATTTTTACCTCTGTAAGTCTTTACAAAGATTAAAAAAGAGAGGCAAATGGTTATTTGGTTTCAATCTGGCCTTAATAATTTTCTTGCATCTATTTTCCATTAAAAAGGAGGTGGTTATACAATCCAGTACAGAATATGAAGTTTTTTTTTCAAACCAGTACCTTTGATATGGTATTTATTAGTTCTGACCATTTTGCCTCCACTGTGATACAAATTGCTGTGCAGCTTTGTTTTATTGTGACTCAGAGCCTTGGTCATAGCTTTAGTGTTTAGGGGTCTCCTTCCTGTAGGAACCCCTGTTAAGGTACACTGATAAATCTTTGATTGCTTAGAGAACAAAGTTGCAACATTTCTCACTTTGGGAGCACCATGACAAATTACAGAGCATTGTTGTTTAAATTAAATGTTAAAGTAGGTTAGTCCAGACATTTATAATGGGGCATGTAATTAGTCCAAACACAGATGAAATATCAACAAATTAACTGTTTTTGAAAAAAAAAAAGTAATACTGAAAATACACTAGTGCAAGCATTGGTGTCTTTAAACAAATGATGTCACAGGGTCTGGGAAGCTTTGTCATGTTCAGTAAATTAGCATGGCCTAACCACAGCAGAAAATTTCCTTGAGCTGCAATAAAGACTAAATGCTTTCAGACTCCCACGGTCCTTTGTAGTCATCATTTTTAAAGCAGTGCCTGAGCGAGCTGCACCTGTAAAGTTTTCTTTTGAGCGGCTGTGAGTTGATTAGATCTATTTCAGCCTAGTAGTGGTAATAGGCTCCTCTCTGGGAAACTGCTTACCCTCTGCTCCCCTGACAGCTGGAGAGACTGGAATTAATCAGGTCTGCTGGGGACTTCCTCAGCGGCTCTGCAGGCCCACGACTCTGGAATCATTTACCGCAGAACCTGACTGTCAACTCTTTGTCATTTAGGCTTTTGATTATGCTTTCTTTCTCTCTCTCATTTTCTTTCCCATCTTTTTTTTTTTCTTATCAGAAAATAAAAGTGAAGATGGATGATGGATTAGTCCAATATTCTATTTTACTACTGGCTTACAGGTATATGTTATTACCTTGGATCTACAAAAACATTGGTTTATAATTAAGATGGTAAGGACTTGCTATGGAAATTAAAATTGACTTTTTTTTCCCCAATGAAGGTAGATCCAGCTAAAAGCCAGGCGCTCTCCTAAATACAGTGTCTTTCAGGCTGAAGGAAGACGTGTTTGGAGCGCTGTGTTTTTTGGAAGTCACAATATCCAGAAAGTGCTGCTTTGCCTGTGTCTCCAGCTCGATTCCTGATTCAACACGTACGGAATCACTGCTCAAGACACAGAGCACATCAGCATTCACAGCAAAACCCTTCTGAGCATCACAGAAATTACCAAAACACAGATCGGAGTCCACATAAAAACCACCGAATCTAATTTCAGTATTTGATTTTCTCAGATGCAAATATCTTGATAATTGCGTTGTATGATTTTATGCTTAAAATTTAAAAAAAATCTCATAATGCTATAAAAAATAAACTACCTAAATCAAAGTACAATTTTACATTAAGGATTTTTATCTTGGGGCAAGTTTTTTTCCCTCCAATTTAGCAACCGAGAATATTTTTGTCTTATTTGAGCTTTCTAATTGTT
Source organism: Sigmodon hispidus (assembly GCA_004025045.1). Classification (NCBI taxonomy): domain Eukaryota; kingdom Metazoa; phylum Chordata; class Mammalia; order Rodentia; family Cricetidae; genus Sigmodon; species Sigmodon hispidus. The sequence continues at coordinate 63,925 of PVIH01001088.1, read as the reverse complement.
TGACAGGGTTCTCTTTGAGAGAGAAACACAAACTTAACAGATAGCATAGAGACATTTAAATATCTTCTCTAGGGTATAGCCATAATAATTATATGGAAATGTTGGAACTTAATGTTTCTAAAATTATGATACATAATATTCTTGGATAAATGTAATCCCCTTAAAAGTATTTTAGCAAACAATATTTTTTTTCACCTAATTTGTATGAAGGCCGTAATGAGTCAAACAGAGAAATACTGTATATTGTAAATGCCAAAATGTAACGAATACATCAGTATCACGTAGCCCACACCAATATATGTGTGTTCCTGAAGCAGACTTGAGACTGAATGTGTTTACCTTATGACATGAATGTCTTGCTTTCTGTACGTTCTCAGGGCCCTGCAACAGGTTTCAACCAAGGCTCTGTGAATTATGTTGGAGCTGTGTACAGGTACAGTGCTCCACACAGAATATCACTTTCCATTTGTTCTTTTCTGACACTGTTTATGTCTGGTTGGACTGCAAATAGACATAAATACAGCATAGATCACAGGGGTTTCTGGGGAGTGTGAAGGGTGGGTGGAGGCTGGGTATCCTGTACCTTCTTAGAAGAGGAGGGAACCAGAGGCAAGCCCTAGAAGAAGGGATGCTGTAAATAAAGAGTGGAGTTATATCACACTGAACCTTTGGGCTTATACAATCCTAAGAATTGTATTATTTTCCAAAGACCAGGATTTCAGCCTTGCCTAAGACTATTCAGCCTTGCTTAAGACTGGGTGGGAAGTGTGTATAGTATATGGCTGAATGTACAGTGTATACGGTGTAATTGCTCCCCCCCCCAGCTCTCCTGAGCTGTCTGTCTCCTTGTTCCTGGAGTCTGGTGATGGTTGTCATCCCAACACTGTCTTCTGTTTGCATGGGCAGGATGCCCAGGTGCCTCTCAAGGGTCCTCACCTACACTCATCATTAGCCACCCTTGGGGCGGGGTGTCCTGAGTCAGTACACACCATTGCCTGTCGTCTGAAATGAGGCCTGGGAACAGGGACTTCTCTGCTTCTTTCAGGTGTCCCAGTCATCAGGGCTATAAAGGGATGTTGATAGGCTAATTTGGCACTGCCTCTTTCTAACAATGCAGTATGCACTTGGCAAAATTCAATGAAAGAGAGAGAGAGAGAGAGAGAGAGAGAGAGAGAGAGAGAGAGAGAGAGAGAGGCTAATTGAGCTATTTACCAGCCTGCAGAGCTACCTGGAAAGCATCCAGTCATGCTCAGTGTTTTAACAGTATAGCTTTCAGAGTCATTCCAGGGAAGAGCCTTCTTATATTTGTTTGTTTTATTTTCATTTGTTTTTTGGTGTGCTACGAGAAGCTGCGAGGGTGTTCTGTGAGAGCATAGAAAAGAAGGAAGATACAAAAAGTGGACAAACTATAGAGCATATGTAATCCCAGATATAGAACTAGGCAAAAACTAGCTGCATTCATTCTATGAGGGACCAGAAAATAATTTACAATGGTTAAAAAAAAAATAATTACATTTAAAGGGTTGGAATTTTCTTAGAAGTCTGCTCATCTTTATGAAGTTTTCGTTTTCTTTCCTTGGAATAGGTCACCTTCTACTGTACTGGTGTATTTCTTTGGCCACTTGTCAAAGCCATGTTGTGATGGGGGCTGGCTTGTCTCGCGCTTTGCCGGCAAGGAGGGGCGGGCGTCCGGCTGGAGCTGTGCACACACTCTTGCACGACGCCTTGCTTTGGGAACCGCCTTGGACAGGGAGCATTTGTTGATTGGCAAGACGGCTGGGTGCAAAGGCTTTGCCAAGCCATACCCCTCTTTTCTTTTCAAACTTGGCTCACAATTTCCTTTTTCCTGGAAGCTTCTTAGGCCTGCTCTCTCTCAATTTTCTCCGTTTGGTCCTTTGTGTACACATCGTACACCCGGGCGTTCATACTACAAGTGTTTCATGCACTGAGTCCTTTTCTACTTAGACTTCAGCAACTTGACCAGAATCTATGTCTTTGCCATGTGGGAGCTATGTATTCAGATTCTTTTCATGATGCAATATTTAGAATTCTGTAAGCATTTCTTCAGGGTTATTCGCCAAATGTCTCTGGGAAATGGTCACTGTGAGACAGAACTTTTCTTTCCAAATCTTGACTAAGTCATTAAAACTCTCTCATGTTTCATTTTATCAGTATTAAGAGCAACCACAATAAAGGATGTCCAAGTGTTCTATGAAAATTAATGGATAATTAATGGCGACAGTGCAAGATAGTGATTAACAGGGCTGGCTTTGGAGCCAGGCTGCTTGTTTTGAATCCTGGATCAGCTCTGACGAACTGTTCAGTAATTATAATGCTTGAAATGTGCCACTCCGTTTGGGTCTTCACAGTTACCAAATGTGTACTCAGAGCCGGCCACCGTGACAGTCTAGAACTTCATCACCAGGACACCCGTAGGAGAGAGTTGTGGGTCTCATTTTGCACAGGGGCCAGGCCAAGCGCTCACATGGTGCTTGGGATGGGTAGTCAATAACGACAAAGTCAGAATTAGAAGACATGGATGCGTTGTCTGGTTTTTGCTCCCTCCGCTTGCCCTGCATCTTCTGCTTCGTGGAGCGACGCAAACCTGGCAGCCACGGATTCCGCCATGAGCACAGTTTACAGTGAGCTCAGAGATAAACAGAGTGAAGCCTGCCTGGCATTCTCGCCAACCCTGCTTTCACTGTGCGCCACATTCCTGTTACAATGTCGCAGCCAAGGGCCCATGAAAGGGTTTACCACTGAGATTGGCTGCTCCTCAAACTGTCAGAATTATTGCCAAGTGTTTCTGTCAAATAGTGGCATATCTTTCCCCTCTCAGAATTCTGAGATTCTCTACAGCTTAAAAGAAGAAGAAGAAAAAAAAACCAGCCCAGAGTCCATTTGAATGTGCGTGTTATTTGCGTTACTCTCTGTGTGTTCACAGGCAGTAGAGGTGACTCATGTTTTGGTCTAATTTATCAGTGCTGATATCAGAGACTGAGCTTGTCTGAACACATTCAGAAGTCTAGACGACAGCAGGCAGCGACTGCAGTTCCCAAACTGTATTTTTCACAGTTCAGGATTTTTGATGCCCCTCTTTTGTAAGGATGACACTTTTTTTTTTTTTTTTTTGGTTTTAAATTTAAGTATTATGTCTTATGTTCATTATTGAAAATAGTCACTTTATTCTCTAAAAGGTTTAAGATCTCTAAAACTGAAGATTTTTCCCTTACTAAATATATGTATTTGCCATTGACATTCCCGGATAGCTACAGGGGGCCTACAGCACTAAAAGCAAATGCAACCGTGATTATTTTCTATACTATAACAAGAATATTTTCTGGAATAATGAATTGAATCCTTTGATTCTGAGGTACTTAATATTTCATTTGATCATGATAAAAGGTGGAGGAAGAGCGAGCATACTATTGTAGAGAAGGTGACAATGAAGGGGGGTGGGTGACCCCAGCTGGCTGGGCCACATGTAGGCAGTTGCTTGTGTGTGTGTGGTATGTCCATATGTTTGTATGTATACATATGTATATGTGTATATTTTGTGCATATTTATATGCATACAAGTAAGTTCTTTGTATGTATATATGCTTATGTGTATATAAATGTATGTGCACGTATGTGTGTGTGTATGTGTGTGTTAGGTGTGATGTTTGTGGGAGTTGGGTACATGAGCATCTGTGATGACAAGTGCAGAGGCCAGAGAAAATGTGTGCCCTCTTCTGTCACTCTATATTGTGTATATAAGTGGTGGCTTGCTGGTTTTTCAGGCAGGCTAGCCAGCAAGTCCCAGTGACTGCTTTGTGTCCTCTATTCTCCTGCACTGGCTTATAGGTGTGCAGCATCATGCCTAGCTTTTTATGTGCATGTTGGGAACCTGAAGTAAAATTCTCATTCTCCAGGGGCAAACATTCTTGCCATGGAGCATTTTGTTAGCTCTCATTCCCTTTTCTCTTGGGGATTTGGTTGCAGGACACACACAAGGATTACCAAATCTGAGGCTACCTGAGCCCCTCATGTAAAGTGCTAAAGTATTTACATCTAACCTGAGCCAATCCACTTTAAATCATCTGCAGATGACAATGTAAGTGCTATGGTAACAGTGCACAAAAATGACAATTAAAAAAATAACAAAGTAATAGATGTCTATATATGTTCAGTATAGACACAGTTTAAAAAGGGCAGTTGTCTGTGGTTTGAATCTCCAGATGTGGGACCTATGAAGAAAATGTACCGCTCGTGTTCAGACAGAGGCAGAGCTAGTTACAGTCTTGGGCTTTGCCTCTGGTCTGACCTTGCGACTGCTGTGATCTCCTGACATTTGAGCCTCACAATGAATCATAGGAAATTCTTATTTTATGTACATAATTGTGTTTGGTCAGATTATTGACAAAATATACACTGCTTAGTAAAATTTAAATTTTGTGAGTAATGTACCCAGTAGCAAGAAATATGGGCTGTATTTATACTAACACTCCTCATTGTTTGTCTAAAATTTACCTATACCTGGATGTGTGTTATTTGTGTTTGCTAAATCAAGCAACCTTAATTTGAATGCTCACAGAAAACAGGCATCACCTTTAGTTTGTTCAAAACCTAACTCAATGTGTTTATGTATTTTGGTGGCTGGTGTTAGCCATTGTTAGTATTGTTCAAGGTCATGCCCTCAAGTCTAGATCACTGAGATATATATTGGGAAGCACAGAGCTATGGGTTTGACCTGAGTTCAATCTAAACAATTTTCTCAGTTCAACAACATAGGGCAAGCTCCATACCTCTGTTTTTAAATGGCCTTTCAGGCCTACAGTTATAGGTGTGGTCCCCAGTATGACACTAGAAGAAAGTATTGGACCAGTAAGAAGTGGGCTCTTCAGGATCATCTTTGGATCATTTTGGTACAAACATACAGAGTCTTGACCTCCATGTAGCTTCCTGGCCATGTAGCAAGCAGATCTGCCCCAGCACCTACTTGTTCCATGGTGTATCACCATTTGGCCACAGCAAAGAGGCTAATGGACCATGAAACTGTGAGCAGAAATGAAGCTTTGGCTCAAGGATTCATAACAGGAAGTAGTCTGCTCATTGTGAGAGGGGTTCTTTATAGCCCCAGTTAGAGTGAGAAGAAGCTGCAGAACTCTGGCTGCGGGAGAATGAGGAAATGATTCTGGTTCTGCCATTGGTCCAGACACTGGTATTTCATCACACAGATATGAAGGTGATTGTGTGATGACCTAGATCTTTGTGTTCAATATATGTCAAGGGCTTTGTGGCTACAGATAGGGGCTAGCCTTTGGACTTCGTTGGCACTTGCAACATTTCTTGCTGAGTATACAGAATGGACCCTGGAATTTGAATTATCAGTGTTACAATTAGAATTCCAACGACATCCTAAATTATACAAATTTGAAAAGTTTACTCACTTATTTTTGAAGTTAATTTTATCTATTCCTTTTGAATGTGATTATTAAAACTGAAGATTACATGTGGCTTATTCCTGTGTCCTGTTTTGTATTCTCTCTCTGTGTGTCTCTCTGTCTGTCTGTCTGTCTGTCTGTCTGTCTCTCTCTCTCTCTCTCTCTCTGCATGTGTATGAAATTGCAGATTAAACTTAGCTAAGACCTGGCTCAGACAGGTGCTCTACCACTGAGTTATACCCTCAATCCTATTTTATGTTTTATATATTTTATACAAGGTCTGGCTAATTTGCTCAGGTTGGCCTTGAATTCTCTTTGTGACTCACGAAGGCCTTGTGATCTCCTGCCTCATACTCTTGAGCTGCTGTGAAGATGGGCCTGTGTTATTAGGCTTGGCTTCTTGACCTTTGTATCTATTGGAGGGTATTGCCCTAGAGAACTCAGGCCACATGCCAAAACTAAAATGTAATTCCAAAAGCCTTTTGTTTCTGATCATTTTTTCTATATTTTTTAAAAAATAAGTCTTAATTACACACACACACCCCCAATATGTAAGCATCTACATACACACACAGAGACTCACATGTTCACATACACAGACAAAATGTATTTGACAAACTGAATGTAGGAATGAAGATGTAGCAAGAATAATATAGGATGTGAGAGACAAAATGAAAAATGGGAACAGATTTCAATCCATGGGGAGATGTCAATGGTACTGTGAATATTGTAAAGTTTTAACCTGGCCAAAAATTTACATCTGGACCCCTTTCCCATCCTGACACAGCAAGATGTCTTTAATAAACAAAACAAATTGTGCAGAATTCTGAATGGGATGCCAGCACCTGGACATTTGCTAAAATGCTTGGAGAGTTTCAGCATTGGCTTAGCTACTGATTTTTCTGAGAAAATAATCTAATATGGCATATGTGTGATTGTATGATTCCCAATTAAAATATTCAAGGTCTGCAACTGAGATCCAATATCAGATACCTTTTCCAAATTTTATAGAAATATGTAGAAAACCTGGAAATGTCTGAGACATATTGCATGGTGTGAATAGGTACTATGGTAAGCTCTATTACTGGGCAGGTGGCCTCCTAATGAAACATTTGCTTTAAAGAATAGGAGCACTACAGTTCTTTTTCTGTTTTACCTCTAATGTAGTTGAATTTGCTACTCTAAAGATTAATCAAAGTCTATGTTTACAATCAGTTGGAGAATGCTACTATAACTTTGCATTCATGCAGTATGATAGGAATCAATTTAACTAAAATAAAGTTTAACTACACATACATGTAACTACAAGTTATATGAGCTAGTGTCATGACTGGTGTTTAGAACTTGGAGTGGGATATGGTTGATATTAAATATTAATCACAGTATTTGATTTGTTTTTTTCTTTTAAATCTCAACACAGCTGGCTGGAGAGATGGCTCAGAGGTTAAGAGCATTGGCTGCTCTCCCAGAGGTCCTCAGTTCAATTTCCAGCACCCATATGGTAGCTCACAACTATCTATAATATTTTTTGGTGCCCTTTCCTGGAGTGTAGGCAGCATTTCAGGCAGAACACTACATCATAATAAATGAATAAATAAATAAATAAATAAACCTACCTTCAAATCTCCAGACAAACAGAAGATAATTATGGCATTGACCATCCTCTCTGGACATTCTAGTTCTAAGACATGAGCCCCTATGCTGACCACCTTTCTCTGTCTCCATTAATTCTCAGCATAGGCCTAGCTCCTCTGAGGGTGGGTCAAGTTCAGATGAGCAGAAGACTGTCATAGATACTCTTTTATGTGTGGTTGCCTCTTGGCACTGGGAACATGGTCCTGGTCTTTTTGGATGTTAGTCATCTCTAGGGACCGCCCTCTTTGTTTGCTGTGGAAATTCCTTTAGGAATCTGGGAGCTTGTTTAAAGAAATGCAGTTCCTTGAGAGCCAGTTTAAACCATGCTTTATAATTTTCTAGCGTTTCTGTTCTCCTTCTAAAGTGAAAATCATTAATAATTTCCCCCACCTTTCTTGACTCTAAGGGACTGTGGAATGAGGCAAATGTACATTACAAACCTATTACACTACTCAAAGCAATTCTTCATCTCTTATTCCAGAAGCTTCTAGACCTGTTTATCCTCCAGCCCTTATCTTTCCAGACTGTCCATCTCACATTTTCTAGAGAATATTGACATTGTATTCTCTCTAGCAGTGACCCTATATAGGCATACATCTGAAAACTCACAATTTCAGATGACAAGTTAAGGACAATAATGTCCTTGTAGACACTTGTGACCAAACATTGCTTCTCATTGGGATATTTTTAGTTGACTTTGAAGAAGAGAGGAACACATCTCTCCTCTTTTAGCACTTTCAGCATATAGGCTGACCCCGTACAGCCCTTCTATCCTCTACTGCACAGTCTTCTAATGCAGATGGAGGGGAGGCAGTGCTCACGTGGGAGGCCATGACCAACATGGAGGAAACACTATTGTTTTGCTTCCTCTTAATAAACTGAGGACGGTGTCTGATCTCATTGGTTGTATTGTTTCACCTTTGCATGAGTACCACTCTCTAAAAACATAATAGAGCACAGGCTTGCTACCTATTCAGAACAGTAACAGTTTAAAAGGAACATCATTTTGAACAAAAACTAACCTATTATACCATAGTGATCCAACCAGCAATGCCTACATGGAAATAAATCTGTGGAATCTCAGGTTTCAAACTGCTTCTTAAATGCCTCTGGGCTAAAAGTTACCAAATTGAATGGGCAAGTAAGTATGGTCATTAAAATCTAAGCAGATGAAAATTGGATAATTGCATGCTGCTTTTTATCCCGCCACACATTGTATTAAAAGTTACTGTGTCGAACCATCTTCTCATGGAATAAATAGACCAGTTAAACAAGAGACTGTTTCCACAGCCCCTGTGAGAGACATGCCATTGAATGGCAGGTCCTTCTTGCTCTTCTCCTGTCCAACTCTGGGTCTTTCACAAAACAGCCTCTCAATAAAGATTTTCTGAGTCTATAAAAATATGAATGTAAACAAAATTCTTATCTTTCCATTAAAATAAAGGAGCAGTGGGGGATTATTTTAAAATGTAGTCTAGAATCAAACATAATTCATCTCTTCTTCACTTTTAATTAGTAAGAAGAAAACACTGTTATTAATTTTCAAATATGTTTGATGGTCATAAGAGAGGGTAGTTGTAGTACAAATTAATGTGAAAGAAAAGTCATCCACTGCTGCATTAATATGTTTGTGGCCCTTTACACATGGTGTTCATAATATCGTTTTAGAGGTCCTAAGGGACATTTTGGAGCTATAAAACTCCAATTGGGATGTCTTCTTTAGCTTCAAGCTAAAGTAAGTAACTCATTATTGAATATTTGTGGTGGCAATGTTCATCTGTATGCTGTGAAAATCATTCTGTAAACTAAGAAACTGTTTTGGCCTTGGTGAGCACCATAGAAGTAGGTGGGGAAATTGAGGTTCAGGTAGGAAGAGTGTGGAGTCAGACAGACCTGATCCAGTCACCAAGGAAGAAGCATGTAGGAATACAGCTGAGCTACTGGGTCACAGCACTGGCCTCATTGCCAGGTAGATTAAGGGAAATGGATCGAATTAAGATGAAAGATCGAAATGTGTCTGAGACATAGGCCAAACAGGATGAAATTGATATAAGGATCTGAATCATTTTTTTTGGGAAAACTGGTAGTGGACAGGTTGAACCTCTGGCCTGGAAGGGGTCAGAAACACTTGCACAACAAATATACAGCCAGTCAAATGTTTGGGGTATAGAGTTGTTGGAGATTGCTTATGTCATGTTGTTTTATACTCAGTAAATGCTTCTTGACTGGAAGATGGATGGGCCAACCATAGAAGACAGCAGTATAGTCATCCATTTGTGATTGCCTGGGAGAGTGTAGACAGTCAAGGCCAGCAAAAATCTCACACTGCTGAGTGGGATTTCACATAGGGCTTTTAGCATTTAGCATTTAGCAATGTGCTTTTTGCATTTGGAGACTTGTATAAAAAGAAAAAACTGGGTGACAGTGGCTCAAAAAATGGAATTTCCAATATAATGATGTAATTTAAAAAAATATTTCCAAGAATCTCTAAGGTAATCAAATAACTCAGCTTAAAATCACAGGAGACTCTAGTCACTTACCCTTTTGCTGCTGCTATGAAGTCTTTAGTTCCATAGGCATATTGCATGTTAATGTGTCATGATATTTTCAAGTTATTTCTTCAGGAAGCTTATCTTTATGCAGTCCTTGATACAATGACGATTGGAGGTAAAAGAAGGGGTGACATTTCTAGTCAGCCTCACAGAGACCTTAGGACAGCTGGGACAAAATATTTGATGTGAGGTTGTTCTACTTTCTGATAGGCTTCCCAGTCAGTATGCCAATAGGGCTTTGGGTTTGGACTGAATAATGGTTTGATTAATACAGCAAAGGCACATAGTTAGCAACTAGCTGTGCTGGTCAACCAGGCACTGCTCAATAACCATTTAAGACTTAAGACTTCACATCACCATCAGCAGATTTGTTTCTTTACTAAGACACAAGAGCTGATGCCTTATGGTTGCCAGCTTAGAATGCAGCACTTAAGTATTGCCAGGTCAAAAGGTGACTTTGTCAAGCTGGTCTCACTTCAAATTTCTGCCAAGGTTAGGAACTTGTAATAACTATGAGAGAACAGAGAAAGGAGGGTTATCAGGAAAAGCGTTTCGTTAATTCATACCTATGTATTATTTGTTGATATCTAATATTAAATTTCAGAATTTTATAAGGTGTTTGCAATCTTGTTTTTGGTGAGACAGGGACCATGGGTGACTGCCCACATCATTCTCCTCACAATATACTGAAAAGTCTAAGTCACTCTGAATAACATTGAATCTTACATATTCCTTTTTACTTAGTTTTAAGAATAGGCATTGCTATCAATGACAGTCATACCATGTAACAGATCATGTGATTTTATTCCTCCTTCTATCTTTAAATCTTCAACCTAGACCAGCATGTCTATAGCCCTCTCCACTTCCACCCTTTATAAACACTGTTTCATTTTTTATTCTCTATGAGTTTAATATTTTAGGTTCCAGGGTAGGACAGAACATTTTGTGCCTGGTATATGTTGCTTAGCTCAGTGCCCTCCAGCCTTGTTGGAAATTCTGGACATGGCCTATTTTGAAGGCGAGGAACAGCATGTCACTGTTGCTGTCCCCTTCCACTGTTCCCCACCATTTTTTCAGTGCTTCACTGAAGATGCTTCCACATCTTGGCAATGAAGAAGAGTGCTGTGGGGGAGTGCTCTGTCACATACTGACTTCTCTTCCTCTCCTCTATATGTCCATCTGTAGTTAGTTTGATATGTAATGGTTATATTTGGACTTTATTTTTTTTAAAGGAAGCTCTATACTGTTTCCATAACAGCTGCACGAATTTACATTTTCCCAATGTGTTAGGGTTCTCTGGTCCCCACATTTATACCAGGACTCATCACCTCTTCTCTCTTGGATAACAGCTATTCTTACTGTGGTAAATTGCTGACTCATGGTAGCTTTAATTTGGTTTTCACAGACAATTAGTAACATTTGTTAGTTTTTCTTAACGTATTGCTGAACAAGAGGGAAACCATGCTTGAGACTGGAAACCTAACAAACTACCCAAGGCTAGTGAAGTATTTGATCTAAAAGGAGAACCCATAGCTACCATTTACTAATCCAGTATAGTTTCTGCTGTGGGATGGTCTTTCTGTACATTGTGAATATGTGTTGCTACATTTGGTTAATTAAAAAGAAAAGCTGTTCTGGCCTATGGCAAGACAGGAGACATCCAGGCAAAGAATCCAAGAGAGATAGAGGGAAGAAAAGGGTGGAATTAGAGAAGACCCTGTGAGCCACCAGGTAGTGAGATGTAGAGAAACACAGATAAATCCATGAGACACATAGATTAATAAAAATGGGTTAATTTAAGATGTTAGAACTAGTTAGAAAGAAGCCCAAGCCATAGACCAAACAGTTTGCAATTAGTATTAAGCCTGTGAGTGCCAGGCTGGCAGGCCAGAGAAAGGCACTTATCTACAAGTTTCTAACTACATTCTAATTATTTTTTCTTATTTCCACTGATAAGTATAGGTCTCATCCCTTATCAAATAATTATCTCCTTGAAACAGATGAAGATTATTGCAGAAAACCACAACTATTCAAAATACAGAGAATAAATGAGCATATAGTGCTCAGTCCAAAGTAATACATATCTAACACAACACCTGCTCCTTAAGGCTCAGACACCGTCATGGAAAAAGAGACAGAAAGATTGTAAGAGCAAGAGGAAAAGAAGTTTCCTGGGAGACTAGAAATGTCAGAGAAGCTACATGCCTGAAATCTTGCTAACATGGTTACCTACACACAAAGAAGTATGACACTATAAACATGTTAACTGAAAGGGAGGAGCTCATGAGTCTTCAACCCTAGATGAAAAACTCAGGTCACCAAAGGGATGCTGTGAGGAGAAATATTCTCCCCAGGGAAAAAACACTCAAATTGGTTATGTATACCAAATGGTCAGGCTTAACATCACACATACAAGTAACATTATATGGTCTGGTAATATGTATACATTTAGAAATCTCACAATATAATATTACACATACAGACAATTAGAAGCATAGAAGCCAGGAATTTGAGAGGGAGAGTGATGAGGGGTGATTGGAAGAAAGGAAGGGAGAGGTGATGTAATTTTATTTTAGTTAAAAAATGAAAAAAATACATAAAAAAACAAAAATCAATACATATTCAGATGTTTGTACCCAAACTCGGATATTTCCTGCCTTTTGAGCTGTTTAAATTCCTCATGTATCTTGGATATCAATCCCTGCCAGCTTTTGGTTTTTAAATGTTTTCCTATTCTTTATGACACCCTCATATATTGCTTGTTTCCTGCGATGAGCAGACGCTCTTTAGCCTTATAGTCTGATTTTGTACTGTTGCATACTTTGAGCTTTGGTTTGGGATGCACACTAAGACCACATTTTATGTGGCTTGGTAAAATGACATGGGCAGGCTTTAGTGTAGTGTTCCCCTTGCTGATACCTGAGAATTTTTTTCATTTGCCCAAATTTTACTCCTTGTTTCTCCAACCATCCCATTTCATTTCCATAGGTAAAGTCTATGTCCAGCCCAAGCTGGAAGCTTGGGAAATTGACAGGATTCCCTGGACAACTGCAAATGACCCCTCAGATCTCAGCTCCAAATCTTCCCTGTTATCCCTTGGCTGTGTCAACCAGGTTTGTGTGGCCGTCAGGGTGGTAATGCAGAGAAGTGGTGGAACTTTAAATAAATGGGGGCTAGCAGAGGGTGATCATCTTTGAATGAGATTGTGGTTAGTTAAATGGGATTCATAGAGGCTTTCTATAAAAAGTGATCTTGGCTCCCAAATCATTTTGGCTTCTTGTGTCATAATATGACTGACCTCTTTCTTTAGGTGATTCTGACACAGTGACAATATGATGTCCTTTGCAAAAGGCTCCTAGTAGAACCCAAATGGATGAGGCTGGCTATTATTAGAATTATATCTTTATGAGCTAAACAAACCTCTTTTGTTTATAAAGCATGTGGATGTGGGTATTTTGTCATCGCAACCAAGTCAATCTAAAAGATTCTTCTTTTAGAATCTTCCTTAGTTCCAAATAAGACCCAAACTAAAACTCACAATTTAATAATATAAAACATCTTTAATTTCTTACTGTTTGATTATGGATGTATTGGTGGATATGTGTTTAAAACAGTTACTTCATTTTTCCTTGGATCTGTAGGGCTATGAGTGATAATGTTGTTATATTCACTAATGACTGCCAATGCATGAAACATTATTACAGTAAAATACAGGTACATGAGGCGCTAGCATTATATAAGCTATCTGAACAGCTCCATGAAGTGGGGCCAAGCTATCTGGGATCTGAAGGAACCAGACTCAGAAAGCAACCATGCAAAGGTTTCCATAGATGTGACAAGTGGGGTGACTGCTGTTCAAGAAGCTGCAAAAATTGCAGGGGATGTAGGGAATGGAACAGAAGGTCAGCTGAGTGAAGACTGTCCAGTTAGATCGGGGCGCCAGTGCCTATGACCCCCTGTGCTTTGTACCAAATCCACCCAGGTAAAGGGAAAGAAAGGGGAGGAAAGGGAGGAGAAGGGTAGAAGGGAAAGGGCACTGAGGACAAAAGCAGGGTGCGGGGGGGGGGAAAGGAAGAGAGGACACAGTTGTGGGAGAGACTGGGTTCATCTCCACAGGAAAGGACACCTTCGGGTTTGGATTTGGATTCTGGAACCTTCTAAAGTGAATTTGGACTGTCCTTCAAAAGTTCACTTAGTCTTAGGAGGACTATGGGAGACGTGTAGGTGATCAGGGGAGGGCACTTGAAGGTGATTCTGGGCCCATATACTCTTCTATCATTCTCTTTTCTGATTCATGGCCATGATGTAAGTGGTTTTCTTCTGCCCTGTGCTTACAGCATGATGTGCTGCTGGCCATAGGCTTGAAGCAATAAAGGTGTTGATCTTAGCAGCTGATTTTAATCAGGTATTTACTCTGTGTGAGAAGTGGCTGATCATAAGGTCTCTGTGTTGATTACCTCCATTTAACAGATGTGCACACTGAGTCAAAAGAAGGAAGAGGTTGAAAGTAAGGCAATCAATTGAGATGGTGGATTTCTATTCACTACCTTTGGCATCCGTTGCCCTGGAAACACTGGGACGAAGCAAGGAGATGCTAATACAGGCTCTTGTGTTAAAGCCAGGGCAGCAGGTGAGCTATCTCAGGGACCCTTTGGACTGAAGAGACTGGGAGGACCAGGGTGAGTTCTAAGGAGTGAGAAGAAGAGAAGTCAAAAGGTAACCAGAAAAAGGCTCTTCCTAGAATAAGGGGAAGCTCATGAGGAAGATCTGCGGAACAAAAGACAGGGAAATGTCCCAGATTGGTGGTCCCACATGCCTTGACAGTTGACTACCAGGGAGAGTCTGTCATCTCTATGGACAGGAAAGCCAAGGATGGCTTCCTGTCAGTGGTTTCTCATCCGCTGGAAGGAGAAAGCAGCTGACCCAGTTTAAAATTTGCACACACCAAATTTGAATGCGGTTAATTACTTAGGACACACTGGTGTCTCTGTTTCCACCTTATTGTGCGCCACACGTATAAGCTGAAATTTAAGCATGCACTTAAATAAGATTTCTCTTTGACTAAATTGTCAATCTCCAGAGAAAAATCTGATAAACTAAATTTTAATTAATCTCTGTTATACTCATCTCATTTTTCCTCAAATGAATTACTTTTTTCCCATAGTAACTTAATACCGTATTCATTTAGACACTCCATTTTGCTCTAGATGCCTTACTTACTTTTACATTTTCTGTGCATTGATTTTTTTTTTTAAAGCATGATTTCAAACATAGGTGTTGCTTTTCTGAAATCCAGGTGATAAGCTATTAAATTCTCAATTTTTTTTCTTCGGAATCTTTCTTAAGTGTGTTTTGTGTGCTGGGTTTCAGCTGACAGAGAACCTAGACATTGTCTCTGACATTCCATCTGTCAAGTGACCCAAGAAGCAACTAAGCAGGTGAGTGTTAAGACTGTCTAGGAAGAAGATGGTGGATCTTGGGTAGTTCTTGGTCCCACCAGTGAAGCTGGCGGCACTAATTGGATAGTCTTTGAAGTGTCACTTCCCCCAGTTTTGAGGGCAGGGAACATGGAGGCAGGCCGCTTCCTGTTCTTGAGCAGCTGATGGGTCCACCATTCATGGTCATATCTGTTGGTCTCTCACTCTCCTTAGCTACTATGCAGTCACTTCTGTCTCTCAAACTCCAAGTGTCAATCAACTGGAGACAATGCCAATCCCATGAGAGGATTGGTTCCCAGACCCTGTTCATGGTCCTAAATCCAAGGATATCTATGTTTGTCCTGTATCATGATGCACATTGTCTCATCTGCTTTAATTATATATATATCACTTTTAATACCAGATACTGCATTAATGCTCTACAAGTCATTCTCTTGTTATATTGTTTCTAAAATAATGGCAAGAAAAATATTTTGTATATTTACATCACATATTTATTTTGAAGCATTTCAGTCCTTGACTGATTGGCTCTAGGTGTTAAGTGAGCAGATGTGGGGACATGGCATGTACCGAGTCTACCAGCAGCCTAGAATGCCAGCTACACACCCTTTGCCACACTAACCCTGATGATCCCCATATTGCTAATCCCCTCCTCTGTGTTCTGTGTCTTTCTGCCTGATGAGAATTGGAGGTATAAGTAGCAGGAGTCTTAACATCATCTACTTAAATATAGTGTCCCATCATCAAAATAGACTTTGCATTACTAAGCTGAATTGTACTTACAATATTGGGCCAGTGGTTAGGGATTAGGGAAGGGAGAAAACCATGCAGACAAATAGAAGGCTGAATGAGGTTGTGGTTAGCTATCAGTGTTGGGCTGAACTGGGATTGCACACAGGGGCATCACAAGGGCTTTAAAATAATGGGGAATATTTATACCATGGGAGAATGGGCCAATGCCCAATTAGAGCCTGTGACTTCAAAAAGGCAAGGGGGAGAAGTAGAAACATGGGTGAAATATGAAGGAAGCCACATGTCTCCAATGTGGTGAAGTGTCAAATGCAGGATGTAGCATGGAAGGGTCGCTGTGAGTTGTGTCTGTCAACTGATCTTGGCAGTGAGGAAGTGGTGGTAAGAAGAGACCTGTTGATAGTGTGGTAACAATACAATCCATTCAGTGAGAGTTTGGAGCACTACGGCGAGGGGTGGTGGTGGTGGTGGTGGTGGTGGTGGTGAAGGACCAGGGTTAAGGAAAGGACAGTGATCTGCAGATGACTTTCTGTATCTAGGGGAGAAAGCAAGAGAGTGATCAGCTCTTTACTGGGAGTGATACATTCCAAGCATATTTTCTCTTTCTCTCCTTTTTTTGTTTGTTTCATTTTATGTGTAAAGGATTGAGACTGTTTGCCAACAGAATGGAATGATGATTGAGAAAGGAGACTATTTGGTAGAATTGTAGTTACAAGAAGTGATGACGGCAAAGTGGGGGAAATGACTCAGAAATGTGACTGGAGAAACTTCCATTCCTGGGGCAGTGGATGTTGTTGTTACCACTGCCGACACTGCTACTGGTGGTGGTGGTGATGTGTGTGTGTGTGTGTGTGTGTGTGTGTGTGTGTGTATGTGTGTATGTGTGTGCATGAGTAGATATATGTATCATTATTTGGAAATTCCACATTTGTGAATTGTTTTGCTTGCTAAAATTGATTTGTAACCCCTAAATCAATACCCCCTGAGCATTCATGAGGACTTGTTAGACATGCACAGAGTGGCAAAAATATGAGCCACTGAGTCAATGTGTTAGTACTCAGTTGATGCTGGGCACAGTTTTTGTTTCAGCTTTCACACTGTACAGTGCCCTTCATATAGTCTGTTTAGTAACAAGTTTTTCTAATTTGGTAGAGTTTACTTGGTATCATTGTTAATGATGATCCTCAAGGGCTGGGTTAAAGTGCTGGCTGGTGTCACGAGGTACAAGAAGGCTGTGATGTGGTAAATGCATACATAAAGTGATACTTTCTAGCATAGGTTATGATGTTGTTGACTATTGAGTTCACAGTAAAGGAGCCAACAATATATACTAAATATGCTATCACTTCACAGAGTCACACAAAAGCAAGCCAGCACTGGTTGATTTAGAAAAATGTAACCAGAGTCTTCCAGCACCTGTAGGATGTGAATGATGTCCTGAGTGAATGTGCACTGCTTGACATGTCAATGCCTCCGTCCCATAGGAGTGGCAAAGCCATCCCTGCAGGAGGCTCAGAGGGATGGCAAAGCCTTCCTCAGGGCCAAATGAACGTTGACAGTGTGCACAGAAAATGTTCACTAAAGCTTTCTGATTTATGATTAAAGCCTGAAGACTGTTCCCCTACAGAGACTGCAATTAGCCAAACCGGTTTTCTTGTCCAGCTGTATGCAATAACCCCACCTCCCTGTTCACTCTACATAATGAAAGTGCTAAACTTCTGGGGTGTTGAGGCTTCTTTATCTGAGTGCTCAGCTCACCCCACTCCAATTTTTCTGTACTTGTATCCAAATATCTGTCCTGTCTTCAGCCCTTTGCCTCCCCAATTAAGTCAATCCCTGGAGCTGTTCATGAAGGTGGCAGAGATATAATCATGCATTTCTACATGGACAATGCTATAATATTTATTGGTTCAGTATTTTTAGTGACATTTTAGGACACTGATAGTTTATATAATGAGATGTATTTTAGCCATGAGTCTACTACACGTTATCATAGAGAACCCATGTATACTATGTGTATTTCACATGTAATAGTTCAACTAGTCTTCCTAGCTTCTGAGAGTGGTAGGTTCTTTTGGAATACCCACAGTATCAGTGATGATTTAGAGGTCCTGAGAGGTGAATGGGTTTCCCAATCCCACAGAGCCTAAGTCACAGGGCTTGGGTACATGCTGGAACAGGGTAGCTCTCAAACTTTGCAGTTAGTTACCCTGCCATATACCAGCTGTGTAAAGGTCTGGATCCAGTAGGTGGCTTAAGGAGGTCATTTCATCAGCATCATCTGTCATCTGGAAACACACACACCAACACGAGTGGGTGGTTTAACTGGCTTAGAGTAGATTGCATAGAAACAAACCAGAAGTCCATCCAGGGTGAGAGGCCTTTGTGCTAGGTATTTTGTCCAGATTTTTCATAGAGTGGAAGACAGTGAGTGAAGAGCCAACAGTTGTAAAGAAACAGTTGCCATCCCAATCCACATACAGGAACAAAACATCATCTGTCAAGTCTCTACCACATCTTACACTCTGCTCTCCACTGTAGGATTAAAATAATTAGTAAAACAGAGTTTCATTCTCATGGATCCCGGAGTGTTTTGTAAATCCCAAGACAGACAGAAGCAAGTCAGTAAACACGCACTTCTCAGGGCCTTCCAGGTCAGAAGAGTTTTCCAGATGAAGTGCCAGCAGAGTTGAACCAAGTGAAAGAAATGCACAACCATGAACCTTTAGAAAATTTAAATTTTAAAATGCTGTTAAATTAAGTGCAGTTGTTAGTGAATGCCCTTAGTTTATTGACTGGAATAGTCAGCAATGGAGATATATCATGTCCCCCATTGGTGGTGCCATTACTATCCTATTATGTAGCCGATGACCAGCAGAACCAGGGATGTCTAAGAAGGGAGGAGAAGACCTAAGCAGATGAAACATCATGGTTCCTGATGGAGGATGGCACTGACAAGCTTCTGTAAGAACAGAGGCTGGCTAAGATGCAGGAGTAGTACTTGATGGTATCCAGGTAAGTGAAAAGTGGCAGGTCTGCATTGCATAGTATCAAGAGAGTACAAATTTTCAGGAAATGTGGAAAGTTGAGTAAATTAGAAGCCCAAATAGTGGGCAATGAAGAAGCTTCCATAATTGTTCTGATCCCTATACCCACTCCTCCATTAAACACTGGGCTCTCATGTCTAACTTTCCATTTGCCACTGGCTTTAACTTCAGTCTAGATTATAATAAAAACTGAGCTGTGTGTGTCATCTCACATCTCTCTGACCTTCCCATACCCAGCCTCCTAGCCACCCAGCCTTCCAGCTGCTTACTCATCCACTTCTCAGGCATTTATTGTTCCTTTTCCTTCTTCGACAAATTGAGAAGTAAGGTTGGAGTACACAAAGGCACTCAGATAAATGAAAAGGAAAGAAAAAGAATCAGACCAAGATAGCAGGAGCATGTAATGAGAAAGAAGAATGAACTCTTATGGGAACATGGATAAGAGACTGGATAGAGGACACTGGGAATGGAATGTGGTGGAAGTTGATGCTTAACTAGTGGTATTTATATGACTCATACCCCAGGAAGTCTCTTATCAGATGATACCATCGATACCATCTTACACTTGGGTATTAGGACATTCTGTGAGTATCCAGGGAACAATCAATAGGTTTCAGGTCACACCAAATGAAGTTGCTTGGGGCAAGACATTAGTGTAGTCAAGACTGGCCTAGAACTCACTATGTAGGCCTGGGTGATCTCACACTTTTAGTAGATTTCTTGCCTTAGGCTCCAAGTGTGAAGATTATAGACATAAGCATTAACCCTAGCCTGGTTAAATTCCTAAGTGGAAAATAGCTATCATAAAGTTTGGAATAAAATGAGAAAACTTCTCTATGTAAGACTGGCAATTGTGAATTTTACCTTGCATGATTAGATTATGTGGATGGTTCTGTCACCCATCACATAATTCAGGCTCAAAAAATAAAGAACCAACATCAAAGGAGGATGTGGAACAGGAGTTGGGAGAGGGTGTTTTCAAGCATCACTGAATCACCACTGGCCACTATTATGACAGCTGGAAGAAACACCTATCTTTAGTGATGAGAAAGATATGGTGATGCTAAGACACTTTTCAAGATGATCAAGTGACTTCTGCTAGCAGAGTCACATGGACCCCTATGTTATACACAACAGATTAAACTATGATGGCAGTACAAACTGAATTAAAGGTGGATCATATTTCTTAGCAGGGATAAAGCAATAGGATGAGAAAGATCAACCTATTTGTACATAAATGCACTGACAGACCAACCATCAGAATATGTTAAATAAAGCACAGCTATAGAAATAGCAATCTAATCACTCCCTCCTTCCCCTAGCCCCCCCCTTCTCTTTCCCCATTCTTTTCTCTCCCTCTGCTCTTCTTTTCTGGGAATGGGGGTACCCCTCACTGTGTAGTTTAAATAGGCTTAAAATCTGCTGTATAGCCCCTCATGGTCTCTCGTTCAAGATCCTCCTGCCTCAGCTCAGTTTACTTAGATCTAGAACTATAACTGTGCGTTACCATGCGCAACATAGGCATGCTAATATCTTAAAAATGATACTATTGTATGGAAGTCAAGGCTGCAGAAACTGATTGGGTAGAAAGATATTTATTACTGAGTAAAGTTCTATGTGGCTTCTATTATATTTGTTTTCTCTCTTCTAATCATTCCAGTGAGTAGTACAGATTAAAATCCAAGATAGTGTCTACACCTGAAAAAGAAAAGGTGTTTTTGGGAAGAGCCTTGTCTTTACAAGTAGATATAATTGAGTGAATGGGTACAAGGTGATTCCTTTACAGGTGCAGCCTTCTATACAACAGTTCAGTACAAAGTGTAATGATATTCCTTATTTTATGCTCCACTAAGGCATATGTGGTTGCATGTATCACTGGTCTGGAAAACTTTCTATTACTTTATATTAATAATTTCTTAATAACTAAAGACATCTGGCATCCTAGAAGATGGTCACTGGTGCTTTCCAACAGAGAAGCAATTAGTATGAGCAAGGGCTTTAAATTCTAGGCTGGTCTGTGCACAAAGGGACGGGCAGAGTTATCCATGGGGAAAAAAATTAAACCATTTGGGTCCTGGGTGATGTCTGTGAGCTGTTTAATGTCAGAGTTGCTCGCTGCCTCAATCATCAAACTGAATGAACCTCTAAGTTGAAATGTCATAAACACTCAGCACAAAGATTTATATAAGCCAGGTATCCGACCTACCACTAAGTCCTGCCTGCGGCAGGAAGTGTTTGTTATGTCTTACTCAACCTTTGGGGAAAAAAAATAAATAAATCCGGAAATGTGCTTGTTCTGGCAATGATCAAACATTAAGAAGCAATTCTGTTATCTGCATGGGATGTTCAGGACCTGTGATAAACAAACCAATTTCCTATAAAAAATAACTTAGATCCAAATTTCTTTAGCTGAAAATGGTTCGTGTCAGTCAAGTCTTTTTCCACTGTGTATTTTACTAGAATGAGAGAGAAACATTTCTTGTTAAATGGAATTCCTTTTTATGAAGTTGTGCTATTCTGCATTCTTTACACTTTGATCCCTCTTAAAGAGCAAACCCATATATTTATCAAAGGCATACTATTCGTGTGTACTATATGCAAATGATATTTTTGGTCAGTTTTTATTTGAAACTTTTTTCTATAAAATATATGAATGTCAATGGTTTAATATATCTAAAAATAGTGTTTTATTTTTTCATTGTAAAAGAGTAAAAGCCATTTTCTGAAACAATGTGCCAAGAGTTGTTTAAGTATCAGTAGCTGTCTCATCAAATTATTCAAGTTATGCTAATTAAACTCTCGTAAATCAATGGTAATTTAAAAATTAAAATCGACAAAAGATCTGAATAAACTCTCAACTAAACAAGCTATGTAAGTAGTTAACAATATGTGAAAGACATCTAATATCTTAGTTTCTAGAAAAGTGCAAGTCAAAGGAATGATAAATATGATATAGATTTATATAGTTGAAATTTAAAATGACTGAAAACACAGGAGGCTCATAAGAATGCAGAGTGCTTATGACACACATCTTTCGCCATAGTGAGGAAGGCATTGAGTACCTGATAATCAACTGGAAGCTCTGTATTAGGTGCTGATATAGGTGAAGAAACATTAGAGCACAGGATATTCCACTATGTAAGAGGCTGACATGCTGGGGAAGCCAGTGAGATGAAGTGATGCTGACAGCTTACATCCCTATAGAAAGTAGAGGGTACCTAGCAGGTATTAAGTCAGACAAAGCCAAAGACAGAAGACAGATCTTTACATGACTTATCTGTTGAATCTGAGAAGATTGAAAAGGATGAGTCAGGGGGAAAAAGGGACTAGATTATTATACACAAATGCAAAATGATAGCACATAGGAGAGTGCTATAGATTTAGGGAATGGCAAACAGCCAGATAGAATTCCAGTAGGTCCAAATGGCAGGCAAGAGACTATGAAAATAGACAAAGGGACAAATCTGGATCTCATGCCAGGTATGATGTCATACTAAAATGTTTAGTCTTCATCCTGAGAGCAATCAAAATTCAATAAGGATTTTAAAGATGGGAAACAGTCAGATTTAGGTTTAGAGAAATGAAGTCTGAGATGAACTGAATGGAATGGGTTTAGGTAAAACTTAACACCAGTCAATGGACTATTTGACTGTATGATTCATAAACAATAATCAACACAGACCTATCTTCCTCCATAAATCTGGATTGTGATATCTAGGGGTTTCACAGGCCTGTTGTCTTTTTGAATGTTTCTCTTTTCTGGAAATTGCATGGGGTATGACAAAACATGAGCCCACCCTCTCCAACCCTTCCCAGGAAGCCCTGCATGATCAGCAGATGGTATTGTCTTAGCAAAAAAAGATCCGATCCAAAATTATATTTTGTCACAAAAAACTACTTCCAGAAGAGGCCCATTCCAACCAAGGCTCTAGGAAGGCTGCTTACACTGATCCTCTGCTCACCCTTACTTTGTAACACATCGCTGCAGAACTTTGGCAAAGAGACCACCAAGCAGACAGGCTAAAGAGTGAAGCCACTTTCAAGCTTTAGCCTACCCGGACTAAAGACAGTTTCTAAGGAGCTTGCAGCAAAACTGCTGATCCTCACAATGCCAACAAGGTTATCAGATGCTACTCGTTGCCATGTATAGGCATGCATAGAAGGTCTGGTTATATCAGCAGAGGTCAGGCAGGAAAAAGCTACAGCCTTATGGTTTATCAGTTCGATACAAAAGCAAGTCACAGAGAAATAGGGATTGAAGTTATTAATATAATCACTGCAGCTATCCAGAGTCTGGAGGGGAAAGTGCAGGGACACATATGTACTAGGTCCCCAGAGATGGAGTCTTTGAAGAAGGTCTGCTGTGTTGAAGTAGACTTCCAACAAACAAACAACCCCACAACCAGCAATGTGAACATACAACATGGTGGGGAATCCATCGATTTCTTCTCTACTCCCTTAAATCACCTACCAGTGTTGACATTGACTGAACCCACCAGAAAGAATGAGTATAGAAGCACAAAGGAAACACTTCCTTTGTCACTGGCCTTGACTTCTATTTACTCATAATATCAAAGAGCCCCTGCTCCTGAGCCTACTCATTTGTCTGTTTCCAAAGAGAAGAAAACAGACATCCCATAGAGACATCAATGATCATAACTCATAAGTGAGGCATGATGGTACCGCTTTGCAGATATATACTTAGTTTCTTGCTTCCTTGAACCCCACTTCCAAGCTCCCATTTCTTCAACATTCAATTTTTCCCCAATAATGAGGTCAACTTGGAGAGCAGCAAAGGCAGTTTAA
This sequence comes from Sigmodon hispidus, assembly GCA_004025045.1. NCBI lineage: Eukaryota > Metazoa > Chordata > Mammalia > Rodentia > Cricetidae > Sigmodon > Sigmodon hispidus. Next base: position 40,271 of record PVIH01001088.1, on the reverse strand, counting down.
GAACTAACTTAAAAAAGCAACTAACGGAACTCCTTTTTTTTCCCAGGAAAACTTAATTGTCTGCCTATTATGCATGAGAAAACAGAAATGTAATTCCTACTCAAAGAACTACATTGTATGTTTGGAGCTATATTTATAAATTTGTATCATGATATTCAGCACTTAGAGAGCCAGGTCTTTTACTTCACCAACACCATGATTAGTTGCTCAGCAGATCAATCATTGGCCTTTCAAGCTCATATCTACTTTTGGACCTTCCAGTTCTTCTTTCTCTGTTCTCCTTCCCCCTGACTGGTCCCTGGATCTCTCCACCTTAAACGATTCTTTCCCTGCATGTTCATTTATATTCTTATCTATAGCTATCTTATCTTTCTGCTTGAATGTGTATGGATTTTTTTTTTTTTAGTTTGACACTATGTCAAGTAAATGAAGAAAACAAAAGTTCCACATAATCTTGACATGTCTGAACCTTCATGGAGTTGGTCAATCATGATATCATCCCAAACTTTTCTAATTAGTTGTTCACTAATAAGCCTTTATTGATGATTTGAATGTAAGAAACAACATATATAAGTACTTGCTGACTATAAGGCAGTATCTCATTTGACTTTTAATTATTTGTATGTGTGTGCTTCTGTCTGGGAGTACGTGCACCTGAGTGCAGGTGCTCATGGACATTAGAGGTATTGGATGCCCTTGACCTAAAGTTACAGGCAGTTGTGAGCCATCCCATATTGCTGTTGTGCATTGAACTTGAGTCTTCTGTAGCAGCAGTATGCACTCCAAAACATTGGAGCCATCCCACAGCCTGGATTAGGCACTACTAAAGATATGACACTACTGTTTTCTGTTTTCTTCACTGTGGCTACTAGGATGCCATATCATTGCTATCATTTTGCAAAATATACAAAAGAAACAAAGGTCTGATGATTAATAGTAAGAGATGGAAATACTCCCCCAGGGTAGACTTCACCTTGACCTCCACACTCTCCTCCCCTCCTCTCCCCTCTCCTTTCCTCCCCTCCCTTCTCCTTCCCTCCATACCTCTCCTTCCTTCCTCTCTCCTCCCTTCCTATTTCCCTTTGTCTCTCTTTGTTTGCAGCCTTTGTCTGATTTTTCTTCCTATTTTGTCTTTTCTTTTTTTGTCCATGCTTTCTTCCTCTCTTCCCTCAGCCTCTCTCCATCCTCTCTCTCTCTCTCTCTCTCTCTCTCTCTCTCTCTCTCTCTCTCTCTCTCCCCTCTCTCCTCTCACTACGTCCCCTAGGCAGACCCCAAACTCACCCTCACTGTCCTTAGCCTCAGAGTGTCTGGGATAACAAGTGCACGCACTTACGTGTGCTTCTTAGCACTCCTGAAAAATGTGCTAGACATTCCAAAACCTGGATAAATGAAGGGACTATGTAATAATCAGAGTTCTATTTCATTTGTCCTGGATCAATATGTTACAATCTAGTCCAGCATTCTTACTTCATCCAGAGTGGAGTACACTTGAGGACACTCAGCTGGTGTGTAACATGGGCATGCATAGACATGATTTGATTGGCATTCAGTAGCTTCCTCAATTCTGGATGTGTGACTTGACAGGAACTCAGGTTTCTGCTGCTTTTGACTCCTATCCTTGACGAATAAAATTGATTCAGTTGTTTTTACATAAGAGCATTCAGTCTCATTTGACTCATGAAAATGGTAGAAACTGCATCTGAAGATAAGATGGATGAAAACCTCTGAACTCTTTTTCTTTCTTTCTTTTTTTTTAAAAAAATTTTGTTTTCTTTTTTACTATGAATAAAGTCACATTTTCTATTTGTGGATATCCTTATTCAAGGACCCTTCCCCCTCCCACCCTTTCAGGTCACTCTCTCTTCTCCACATCTCCCCATCTCATTCCCAGCATGGGCAGGTGGTCCCAAGGTACCAATGTTCCAATGTCTCAATGTCCCAATATTGCTCAGTTCAGCCTCCACTCCTGGCAGATCCAGTTTTCTCCCCCCAACATCGAGACGGAGTCAGGTTGAACTCCTTTTCTAATAGTTGGATAGATAAGAGCCTTGTCATATGCTCTGCAATAGGGGTCCTTCCTTGCAACTGCTAAAAGTACACAGTGACCATGCTTTACAGGTTTGCCATTCAGAGTGCCAGGCACAGAAACAAAACCTCACCTGTATACATCAACCTACTAACTGTTTTAAAGTTGTACCAAAAATAAGAGCGGGAAGCACAGCCAGGCTCTGGGAACTTTAGAAGTTCCTGTCTAGTTTTTGACTAGTTTTACCACTGCCTAGGTGGAACTCCTCAAATCATACCCCTTAGGTGATTTGTGCTACCTTCTTTCTTTTTCTAGCAATGTATAATAGACTTATATGCAATCTCAAAAACTAGACTGGAACTCAGCTTTGCATACTAGTAGGTGGTGGAGTGTGACAGGGAAGAGAGTATAAAAAACCATAAACTATGTGTTAGGTTCTCTGAGTTCAGTCCTCAGCACAGATAGAATGGAAAGGATGCAAGGAAAGACAAAAGAAAAGAAACAAAGAATGAGTGAAAGAGAAAGAAAGAAAAGAAAAAAGTGAAGAAAGGGGAAGGAAAGAAGGAAAGGGGAGAGAGAGAGAGCACAGGAAACAGAAAAGGGAGGAGAGCAGAGAAAGAGAAGGCAGAAAAAAGAGGAGGAAGAAGGAAAAAGGGGATGGAAGAAAGAGGCGAGAAAGAGTGAGGAAAATAAGATGGGAAGACAGAAGAGTGAAAGGCAAGAAAGGGAGGGAGGAAGTGGAAAGAGAGGGAGGCAGGAGCATCTTCAGAGGGAAGGTGGGATGATGAGCATGGCTTCAGGAGCACAGGTGGTCCAGCACATCCAAATGGTGAGGGGAGCAGAGGGAAGCACCATCGCATACTGGGGCCCTGTCCATCTTGATGAAAGGCAGACAGTAGTGATGCAGGAATCAGGAGTAATGCGAGCATTAGAAAGGCAAGCAGTAGCTGTGATAAAGAAGAAATCTGTGGTGGACCAATTGTGATGTGAATGTCTATGGGAGATCCCACCTAAGTAGACACCACAGCATTTCAAAAAGAAAATCGAAATGGCCCCAAGGACCTGGAACTAGAGCAAACAAACAAGCAAAAGAAGTATCCAAAGCTAAATTTAAACTTGAGGCACCAGATGAATCTTAGCATCATCCATTTATGTAAGAAGATAGGAGACGCTGACTTGGAGGAAGGCCATTTTTCTTTCTGCCCTGCGTTTTCTCCTGTTGCAATTTCTCCTCCTCCCTTCCTTTCAACTCACCTCCCCCAATTTCTCACATTCCCTCCAAATCAGACATGGGAGACAATGGTGGTTTGTGTTATGTGATTGAGATGGTGAGAATCTCCATCCAAATGTAATTGGCAATCAAATCCAGGGAGGCAAATATTCTGTATATCTTTAGACGCTGAATTTTCTTTTTAGGATATTGAAAGTAGTCCAAAGGCAGAATTTGAGGGCTTGGGGCGGATGCATGTGGGAGCAATCTTTGATGCAATCATAGACAGCCAGCAGATTGCAGGCTTAGACATCTGAGTGATCTTAATTAGTTTTGACTCTAGGAAAATAATAATGGGGGGAGTCTGTTTATTGTCATATACCTGGAGGTATCTCTGGGACTTCTCTGTGGCAGTTCTTACTAGGCTGATGGATGCTGGGTTCTTCTGTAGGAGAGTAAAGTACAATCATGGGTAACATCAGAAGATGGGCAGTCTCTGTCACACCTGCACTTATGGACAATGACATAGAAGCTGTCCAAATCAAAGCCTTACAGAGTGCAATACTTACCATCAGGCACACAAAGAGGTTTGGGAACCGAAAAGACTGGGAAAGAAGGGCAAGGTAAGAGAAGAATTAAAAAACAAAACAAAAGAAAAACAACAACCACTTAATAAGAGTGAACTGAGAGCAGAGGAACAGGTCAACTCATTAGCCGGGATGTTGTTGAGGACTGAAGATGCATTGTTTTTGTCTGGGAGGGGCCACTGGGGATTTGGATACAGAATTCTAGTGGAATAAGAGAGATGCAATGCCAATTTAAAAATCAGTGACAAGGAAATTCATGAAGACTGTATATTTGGAAGATGCCTCTGGGATAGCTTGCTTAGAAATCAGAGTAAGAGCTGAGGGAAGTCCACTTTTGCTAAGCAGAGAATGCCAGGACTGTTAGTGGTGAGCAGGTAGATGTGCCCCTTGTGCTAACTGTGGAATTTATGCAGTGAAGCTGAGGGCTAAGGATGGGGCAACCACATCAAAGCTGAGATAGCAAACTTCATTATAAATAATTCCATACACCACCCCACCAAGATCGCAAAGTATTTCAGGCTGTCCAAAGAGTTCCATACTCAAACCACAAAATAGCCCAGGGATGTCATGGCCATCTGAGGCTGTATACAAATGAGATTATCCCCTGTGCCACTCTATTCACTGACCCCAGGTCTCTCCAGTAACATCAAATCCCTTTAATATCAGTGGAGAAGGTTCCATCTGGGAGTGTTTAGATGTTTCAGCGATAGCCTTAGGCTGAGATAGATGGTAATATCAACTGAAATGAAATTCACTGTCACAGGAAATTCCAATGGCCGTGCTTTCCTGGGCCCCTGGTCTTCAAACTGGTTCAAGTATGTGATAACTATGTGAACAAATTAGGCACACCACACAGATAATGGCTAGATAGTCAAGAGCATGTTGGCTGCTGTCTAACGTGAATCTCTACTTTCAGGAATGCTGTTTGGGAAGACCCTCTAGCGAATCACAGTTCATGGGCTGCTGATCTGCTATTAATATAATTTCTGTTGCCCTTTGAGCTTTTAGCCCCACATATGTAATTCCTCCAGAATATTCAGAATGTTATCTGAAAGTGCTCTCAATGCGACTGCCTCAATGCAAACCAGACTACACACAGATGAACAAAGGGAATTTAACTTTCATAAGTTGGTTTTAAAAATGCATTTACTTTGACTGCACTGGAAGAATCTAAAAAAAGATGAAAAGCATCTTTAGCATGCCAAAAACATCTGGTTTCATATTTTCAGACCAAAAGGAAATTGCATGAAGACTAAAATCTTATGTTTTGATTTATATTATTATTGGAGGGCTGAGAAGCTGCCACTCACCAAGTGGAATTTTATGATGATAAATAAATAAGGAAAACAATCTGACAAAACATGTCACGGGACAAAGCTGCATTTCAAGTTTAATTAACTGATAACAATACTTATGATGGAAGGACTGTGCCACCAATTATACAGTTAGTAAATGTATGCTTCCAATGAGAAGACGAGACCATAAAACTCTAATGCCCTCCTCCTTGGTATAGAATGGTGGGACATCCAAAGGAAATTTTGCTTTACACAGTATATCGTGTATCAATTAAGACCCTCTCTACCAGTGTACCTGTGGATGTGCATATGCATGTGTATGTGTGCATGCATGTGTGTGCTGCTCTCTAAGAAGTAGTATCTCTAAGTAGCATGTTATAAATAGAGTCATAGTAATGCTTTCTTAATAACATGGTAATGGTAATTCCTGAAAGTGATGGGCACAGGGATGGTGGAGACACAGCAGTAGGAAGGAGAAAGGAAAATCTAGCAAGGATTGACCTCTACCTTTTCCCATTCCTAAAGCTCCAGAGAAAAGCTCCAGCAATCCTTCAGCTTTCACAGTCCTTGGTGATCAAAAGGGCTATAGGTAGAAACTTTCTTTTACCCTAGTTGGGAGGAGTCTTTGCTGTTATCTTTTTATATTGAAAAGGATTATATGCTCAGGTGTAGCAATCCAAAGACAATAAGATCACAGCTTTTGTTTGTGAGGGTGCAAATTCCAGGCTTTCCATCTGCGACAGAGATCATCTTATGCCATGCTGTAGCATCGATTGTATTTTTAGAGGGACACTTTTCATAGCAGATCTTATAAGTTGATTTACTTCAAACTACGGAAGGAGATAAACCGAGGCAGATATGTAGACGATTTTATGTCCAATCTTCCTAAGGCTTTGGAGTGCTGATTGAGGAAATATTTAACTCCCCTGTCTCCAGGTGCATCAGCCATTCTGCTCACAAGCCACAGAATGCATTCAGTAGCAATAACTGTCACTCTGCTTTTGGTCTCTCTGACAGTGAGTCCCACACCCAAATAAGATCAGTTAGCACATTAAGCAATACATTCCAAATATTAGGTAGTTTCCCGATGGAGGCCTGATGAAATTTAAAATACATATATATCTGATATTAAGGGGTAGAGTATTCAATCAAATGGTTTTGTTGGTAAAACTCAATATTCCACCATCAGACAAGAAGCCTAGAGAATGCAGAATAGTTGTGGAAAATTTCTGGAACTTTCAGCTTAGAAGCAGCTGCCATCAAAAACATTCTGAGGCACATTGTTGATTTAAGGGGAAGCACACAGAGTATTTGAAGTTTATTTTCCTAGAATCTGCTCAGATTTGTGCATGGCAATTTCCCATGTGATTTTTTTTCTAACCTTCTTGCATCTGCTTGTATGTGTTTATGAATTAATTTCAGGTGATTGCTTTTTAAAATAGTATTATTAGCCATCAATTCTTTTCACTGGATCAACTAACTTTAGGTGTTTGTTAGACTCATGCAGTAATTATTTCTTGCTTTAGTAACAAAAACTTTGCTTTCTGAGAGAAGGCAGAGCTGGTTCACTTTCTGTCTTCCTGCATGCATACATGTGCATGGGAAAGAGAACATCCTGTCTTCAGTACTGTTGGGAATTACTACTGGCATGTTTTGACTCATTATCTTGAATCTTAATCAGCTGGTAGAAAAAAAAAACTTAGTTTCATCAGCTGATGAAGGCTGAGGGTAATGAGTCAAAACATCCTGATAGGTTTCTCAGCAGCCAGACATGGGAGTGGAGTGCTTTACCTGACATGTGTCTTACTGCTGTCCAACAAATAGTTACCTGGTCTCTGTATTTTCCACCATGGAGCGACCACACCATGGCATAGGAAGGGAGGAGTTTGGCATGTCACAAGCACGATCTCTTTGCAAGATGTCTAGCATGTTTATTCTTATAACTTTTTATAGTGTGAATGTGTGTGCAATGTGAATTTGCAGTTGCAGACATTTTTAGGCACATACTTTGAAGAATTTGTTGTATTCTCAAGGCTGGTAGTGCTTACCACCAACCTATTTCTAGAACATTTTTATCTTGTTAAACTTAAACTCTGTTAAACACCAACTACCCCTTTATCATGCCTGGGCCATTGGGGATTAACAATCTACATTTGTTTCTCTAATTTGGACTTTTCCAGGTGCCTCATATAAGTGGTATCCCTCAATAGTTGCTCTTTCTGTCTGGCTTTTTTCAGTTAACACAATGTCCTCAAATTTCTCCCATGTTGTAGCTCATGCCAAAATTTTCTGCCTAATTGAAGCCAAAAGCATTGCATTGTATATATGCCTATCCACATGACAGGTAGCACTACCAGCCTTGAGAATACAACAAATTCTTCAAAGTATATGCAGTAATCCCATTGAAGTCAGGAGTGACGCAGGATATCTACTACCTGCACTTCTTTTAAGTACTATTCTCAAAGCACAAGCTGTAACAATAAGTCAAGAAAAAGAAATTAAAGGGAAATAAGTAGAAAAAAAGAAGTCAAACAACCCCTTATTTGCAAAGGGCCTGATAGGTGATAGTATACATTACATGATATTCTACAAGAAATTCTAGTAAAATTCCCAAAATTGATTAGTATTAGTAAGGGATGGGGTAGATTCTGTAAGTTTTCCTTATGCAGGGCTCTTCAATATCAATTCACATTAGATCCTACATAAACTTGTATGTTTTCTTAGCTCTCTCCCTTTCTTTTTTTCCTTGTGGGGTGCTGTCTCAGCCCTCCTGGATTCTAGTGTGGGAGACAGCTAGCTTCACCTGCCTTGTGGAGTTCTCTGATTGATTTTTGGGTCTGTGACTTGCTGTTTGAGGATTTTGCATAAATATGCCATTGAAATTGTTTAATCCATTCTCTTTCTTCTACCGGTCGGTCCTTCTTCTGGAGGCTCAGGGTTTGAAATTTATTCACATTTATAACTCCCAGGAGGCACAGTAGCCACTCAATAGCCAGTTGATTAACTGAATTGCTATACTGTAAGAAGTAGCCTTCCAAAAACATTGGCGGAAACTCCAAAGACTGAAGCAGGCAGGATAGATAGCCTTAGGCTAGCCCAAGGCATGTAGCAAGAACTTGCTGTAAGTTTCAAATCTCCAGTTGCTGGGTTCTGGTCACCACTGGCAATGTGATAAGCCAACCAGGCCAAGTTAATACATCCAGGTTTAATGAACAGGGCAAAGCAATCCTGGTGACCCTTGGAAAGACAGGGGAAGAGTGACATGGAAAATATGGCCACTGGGCCTTAAGTAACCTGTAGGTGTGGTCTTAAGCAGCCCTAGGAGGGGCTGACTTTTGTTGGACATTCCCAGGGGCTGGGGTCTGGAATGGGAGGGCAGCTCTAGGGGAGGGGCTGCAGTTTGGCAGCTTTGAAGGAGTGGGATCTGAGAAGAGGTTGGGTCTCCAATCAGTCATTCCAGACTCTTTGGGTATATGACATGGATGGCAGGGACTGAGACAGAACTTGCACCAGAACTCTTGGCTCAAAACAAACCCCCTTGCACAGTTATACTTGCAGGCAAAACTCCAATCCACATATAAATAAAATAATAAACAAGCCAAAGGGAAAATCCTGAGGATGTACCTATCATTTACTTCTATAGTGTAACATAAACATGTCGGAACAGACTTCTCAGACATTCTTTTAATGAACCACTGAATTTTAGGAAGAAAAGTTCACATTTTAAAAGGCTTGTTATGAAATTTATTTGTTTCTAATGCTATTTGTCTTGGATTTTGAAACAGAGTCATATCTACCCCGTGGCTGGCCTGAATTTCGCTCTGTATCAGACAATGGCCTTGAACTCTTGCTTCTGGGTGTCTACATTTCAGGGTCAGGGGTTAGAACATTCAGGCTCCTCCCTTTGTCCCTGAAGGGCCTTTATGCCCTTTCTTTCTCTGCTCATGTGATAGTATCTCTT
>PVIH01001088.1:0-31092 GCA_004025045.1 Sigmodon hispidus | reverse complement strand
CTTCCCTCTCCTCCTCTCCTCTTACCCCGCCTCCTCTCTTCCACATCTTTTCAACGCCTCTCTTTTTCTCTGTTTCTCCAGAGAGCTCTGGGATCTGTGCATGCCAGCCACACACTTCACTATTGAATATAACCCTAGCATCCTACTTCATTTTTATCCTTCCCATTTGCATAATCTTCTACCAGTTATGTCCAACTTTTTGATACTTTTATGAAATGTCATGGTCATCTACATTGTTAACACCTGAGAACCATGTAATCAAGTTAAGAGGAAAAATCTCAGAATGTTTTAAATAAATGTATGGTTTTTGTTGGGCCATAATTCCCAGCAGTTCTTGGCTTTGGGCAGCCTGTGGGCCACAGGGTAGACCAGCCTACAACTCCACGCACCTCTCTTTTTGCATTATAAATTTTATTTTATTCAAAGCTTATATTTATTTACTGGGAGTGAGGTACAGCATGCCATGCTGCATGTATAAAAACCAGAGGGCTGCTTCTAGGGATTCTTCCAACATGAGTTCCCTGGGAGAGGTCTGGACTCAGATGTCTCAGGCTTGACATCAGGTATCTTTATCCACTGAAGCAACTCAGTGCCCCTTATTTATTATTTTTTCTTTCTCTTCTAAAGTACATGAAGAATAAGGAAATAAAGAACTCCTTCTTTATTTTACCTCTGCTGCACCACTCCATTGAAGGCATCTACTAAGTCTGAGGCTGAGAGAATGGGTGCCATTCAACTGTTCCTTGTTCCCTTCAAATCCACACAAACAGCCACCATAGCTGACTTTCTATATACATTAACGCTTCAGAATGGATCTCCTGTCCACTCCTCAAGCATCCCACTCTTGGGCTAGTAAAGTCATCTTTAATACACGATCACATTCATTTTTCAAAATAGTTTCCTGCAAAAGGAACTCACTTTCGTAATGCAAATTAGATCAAGTTTGTGCCTTTTCCTGAGTTTTTACTTTTGGGTTGCTTTGAAGTCAAATTGAAATTGCTTTCTTGTGCCTAGGGTCTCCCCAGCCCCATATTTCTGTAACGGAGTTGTCTCTCTGTTTTCCCAGCCTGCTCATCAGCTTTTTCATCCCTAGGCAACCACTTCTCTGCTCATATTTATAATTTCTATCCTTTCTCAGCTTTCATTCTTACCAGCCAGACTTCATCCTGACTGCTAAAAGTGTCACCTTGTGATAGAAAAACACATTCGTTTATTATGAACTTAGGGTGTCCAGTTTAACCATTTTGTCCGTACCAGGCAGTCATTCAGCGCAAAGTCACTGAGAGCATAGAAGTGACACACCACACTCTGGAGAAGAGAAATAAGGTCTTTGCCATGATTAAGTGATATGGGATAAGTATCCTGGTACTTGGTGCATGTCATGTAAAGATACCACGTCCTCTGTGCCTGCTATGATGGGTAGATAAAGGAGCTGGTCTTAGATAAGCTTCGATGCTTTGGAGTCCATTAGGTCCTCATGTGGCCCTTTGAACTTTCCATTCAGCTTCACCTTACAACAATAGATACATATGTAAAATTTGTATGCACACATCAGTTCCCTATTTTTATATAAACAGGAACTCAGGATTGTATCCTGATTCACATGTCAGCGCTGCTTCTTCTTCTTTTTTTTTTCTTCATCTTACCATGTTCTTAAGCAGAGTACAACCAAGGCTGTGAGAAGCATATATAATTAGCCAGCCATGGGCATTGGGATTTCTACCTGAACAAATTTATTAAGCAAGTAGGTTTTAAAACTAAAGTCAGCTGACACACTGTACATGGCGTCTCTTTAGAGACAATTCAAGGACACTGTCATAAACATCACGTTATTACCCATCAAGCAATGCCAATAACATTGCAAATCTCATGGTCAGCTATAACTATTTTGAAGCTGTGAAATTTAAAAGTTTGGAATTTAAAACATGATAGCATTCTGGGCAAGGTTTAGTCTGGGAAGATGAGTCCTTCCTTTCCATTGCTCAGCAAAGGACATTGGCAATTCCTTCACAGTCTTACAGGTTCTACTAGATTTGAGAGAGAGAGAGAGAACTTGAACACTGTGCAAAAGACTCTGTCTCACTTCTGTGACTTACTAAATAATTTTTTGAGACATATACAAAATGGCTTCTTTCAGTTAAATAATCTGAAGCAATATCTGCTTGACGACTAAAGGTAGACATGTTAGAAAAAGGAGAGCATAATAAACAAATGACCATAACCAAAGAAACCAGCAGCAATTACAGATAGTGCACTTTTCATCAAAACAGGAACAGTCTGACTTCTGAAGTTTTTTATTAAGTTTTATGGTTCTTAGTTGGGTTGGTTATTGCTCAATTTGTTTTACTCTCTCTCTCTTTTTAAAAAGTAATCCTAAACTTTGTTTCTTTTTACTAAATTCATTTTTCAAAACGTATATATTGCTATTTACTAATTATTCACTAGTGTTTGCTGAAAGTCTTTCTATCTTTTGCTTCTTTCTTAATACTACTCATAAGAAGAAATATTCACATTACCTGATAACCACGATGCAGTTTTGTGTTGGACTTTTTTCTTCTGATGGGACCATTTCATCCTTAAAACTCCTAGATAATATTGTTTATAAGTTTGGTATTACATTAAAAACAATTCTACTTTAAACAAATTTGTCAACTTGATTATTTCATCATTTTGGATGAAAAAAGAAGGAAAAGAAACAAAAAAGCCTGTCCATAGAGTGTAGAATAGTTAGGATGCATTGCTGTCTGCTATGTTAATTAAATTAAAAAGGCTAATGACTCCTAATGATGGGCTGCCTGCTGTGGTGTGTGGAGAAATAGAGGGCAACATTCTTTTTCTTGAAAACATTTACCATTGCTTCCATTGCACACATACATATGATTGCTCAACCAGTCTCGAATAGAGTGTTTGAATGTGCTTCCACTTTAGAAGATACCTCTACTGCTAAATGCTAAAGGATGTGCTGAAAGCAACAAGCACTGAGAAGTCACACGTGGTTTGAGAGTACCTCTATTGGTCCTTGGTAGGTGATGGAGGTGATGGGAATCTTTAAGGGGTTGGGCCTCATAAGAAATACTTAGATGAAGGAATGACCTATCTTCAGAGTGGTAGGGTAGACCCTAAATTCTCGGAAAAATGTGTGTGTGTGTGTGTGTGTGTGTGTGTGTGTGTGTGCACGCACACACACACACTCACGCGTTTTCAAGTGTGGAGGACAGAGGTTATGTTCCAACATACTCTTCTTCTTATATGAATGTTGCAGATCTGATACCAGGTCTTCGGGTTTGTGTGGCAAACAAACAACTGGGATTTCTCCTCAGCCCAACAAAAGCATTACTGAGAAAGACAGTGTGGCCCTTCAGTTACTCTGACCCTGCTGACCTGAGATCTCCCTCTTAAATGTTTTCTCACTGTTATGACACAATTATATGTCATCAGATCATCATCAGAAGCCAGTATCATGCCTCTCAATCTTCAGAATTATGAGGTAAATATTTTTATTTATAAAATTATCCTGCTTTGGGGATTTAATTAGAGTAATAAAAAATAGGCAAGTAGTGATGTTTTGATACTTTGTGTATTTCATTTATTGAGGTTTTTACTCAGTCTATGCTAGCATATACCTGGCCACAATGCTATTACTACTAATCTTGATTTTCAGTAGCTCAGCTGAAAATGGTTTACTATGCTGCCCAAGATGCTGACAGTTACATCTTCAGCATTCCAAAGCTTGAGTGACTCTTTAATTAAAGCTGTCTTTGATGGTCCTTTAGGCTTATCAGACAGTCTATTGCACAAGCTGAATTCATTCATAACATCATGGGATTTAAATATTGCTATTGTTGAAATAATTTAAATATGAACTTTTATACTTTCGTTATGAAACTGATGGGGAGCTTGTGCATACTTTTTGTTCTTCAATTTTCACAGAGACATTTTTGGCAAGAGACAAACCTTCCTTTCCATCCAGACAAAATATGCTCACTGAAGCTTCTAAAGCATACATCCTGTATTCTATGAAATGAAACATCTCAACTATCAATTTAAAGAAAAGTCTATCTATCTGAACTTAGCTTAATCTACCAGATAAGAATTTGTCAGCTATAATTGCATTGTTAAAAAAAAAATAACACCAGTTCTCAAATATTTTTCCAAGTATATTTTACTTCCAAATCTTTCTGAAATGTCTAAGCTGTTTTCTAATTGGAAAGTCCTCATGCTCTAGGGAACACTTCTCCCCAGGGGTGGTTGTGTTGGACAGTAGTTTACATGGAGCTAGCTCACAGAATCTTTATAACGCTGCAAACAAATCTTCAAAAACCAGATATTTTTTAAAACCTTGGGATAACTTTGCTTTGCTTTTTTTGTGGTTATTGTTTGTTTGTTTTGCTTCCAAGTTAAATTTCCTTGGCTTTTTAAGAAAATTGATGAGTACTATCATAATTTCAGTCACACAAAAATTCTTGTTTGTAGGTGCTTCTTTATTTAATTCTATTTTGTATCCCATTTATTAATATGATAAAACTATTCTCCAGTTTTCATATTACTTTGGCTAATACCAAACTTTAATTCTCCTAGTGAACCATTAGGCATTTATATGGATAACTATGTCAGCATTCAATCCACTTTTGTTGGAGAAAAATTTACAAAACTAAAAGTAAGAGAAAAATGAGATTTAAACAGTCAGGACTAAAACACCGATAAATTGGAGAGATACAAAGTAATGTGCATCAGGATGTGCAGAATTTTGAAAGCATCACAGAAACAAAAACATGTAAGCAAGGTAAGATCTATATCAATATGGAAGTGATAATCAGGCTGCAGGATTGATTACATGTTAGATTTTACTTGAGTTCTCTGTATTAGTCAAGGTTCTCCAGAGTAGCAGAATTTATAGAACAAATATATCCATCTATATAGAAATGATTTTTATTAAAATGACTTATAAGATGTGGTCCAGCTAATCCAACAATGGTTGCGTATACATGGAAGGTTCAAGAATCCAGTAGTTGGTCAGTCCACAAGGCTGGATGTCTCACCTGGTCATCAGTATCCTGGAATCTAAAAGAATGCCAGTGAAGGAATGGATTTGCTAGCAAGGTGAGAACAAGCAGATGAGGAGTAAAAGACTCCCTTTTGCATATCCTTAGAGAGACCTCTGGCAGAATGTTGGACCCTTGGGTCTTTCTACTTCAAAACTTCTGCATGAAAGCTATACCTTCCCACCTCAAAGTTATAGATTAGAAGTAGATCTTTCATCTTCAAGTTAAGAAAAAATTTCCTCACAGGTATGCTCTGTCATTTGGAAATTTTAGTCATTTCCAGATGTAGTCAAATTGACAATCAAGAACAGCCATCACGTGCTTATAATTCTCCTTTTTCTCACTTTGTATTTTATGAGAGAAATATGCTTTTTTATAGCACTAGAAAAACAAAATTATAAGAATTCAGTTTTTACCCCCACCCTTTTAAATCTTCCAGTTACTTCTTTCTATTCTCTGGGTTGCTGACAGATGCCTTGTTCCTTGAAAACAGGGTCATGTCCATATAAGCACAGTGTTCTTATCCATGAAGCAAAAGAGGTGGGTGTATCAAAGTGACATTTCCTGAATCTAGGTCTTTATGGCTTCATTTCCATAGATACTCAGATGTATCAAGAAAACTTTCCTCATTGCATTTCAAGGCCAGTCCAGGAGGAGGATACACTCAAAAGATGTAGAAAGTGGAGAAGGACTGTTTCCCACCTCAGCTTCATGGTTCTAAAACTGTAAGCCTAGACTTAAGGTCATGAGAACAGAATGCTCTGAACTTCATGGCATATTCATTCATTAGAGCTGTGCTAGATTGTAGCAGAATCTGATATTTAAAGAGGAGTAAGTTATGAAACAGGAAGGCACTAGTTCAGGAGAACACTTCTGAAGCAGTTGATCATCACACAATCATGAATTGTTTCTGACCCAATGAGGTGATACTCTGAAAGAACCAAAATACATTCTGCATGTTTCTGTCAACTGTGCTTGGTACTGAGCCTACTGTGTCCTTGGGAGAAACCAAAGGATGCTAAATTTCTGAGTGACGAGCTCAGGCTAAACTGGCAATATAGAGAGCCAACTAGTGGCTTTCAGCTCTGCAATCTGAGATTCCTAACACTTGAGGCAATTGGTGGAGTTGAGAGGCTCTGTTTATCCCCACAGAATATTGATCATTTTTGTGGATGGGATCATACAGGAAGGTAGAGAGAGTAGAAAATCCGTGATAGATTCTATAATTATACCATGGAGTGTATAGTTGAGTGAGGGATTGAGCAATTTTTGGATTTGATTTATTGGTCTTTTCCTAATGATGATGAACCAAAATGACTTGATTTCTACTTCCCTTTGACATCTTTCTGAGGTTTGAGATAATGAAAGTTTATTGGATTTAGTCATATTTTCCAAGATGAAAGAAGTCAGAATTCTCCTTTTCAAAGAGCAGAGCAGCTCTTTATTGAACTTGGGCCACCCAGGGTGGTCCATAATTCAGAACTACATTTTAGACTTTGTTTTCTCATATTTTCTCCACAACAATGATTTAAAGTAAAAATATGTATTGGGGGGATTGCAGGGCAGCTAAGTGGATAACTGCAGATATTGCTGTGCTTCTAGAAGATGCAAGATGAATTTCTAGACCCTACATCAGGAAGCTCAAAACAACCTGGAACTCTGGCTCCAGATGATCTGATGTACCCATGCACATCTTTTTCCCACATGCACACAATTAAAATTAAAAAAAAAAATCTTTAGAGGAAAAAGGAAATAGAGCTTGAATTTGATATTGAGTTTGCAATGAACTCATTGCACAAAATTTTAGTCTCTTGATCAGGCCCCAAAATTCGGGCTAGCCTGAGTCTACATTCTTACACATACACATCTTAGGTACTCTCCCCTCCTAATGTCAGTCTCTTCACCATTAATGCCCTGTCCTGCCCTATTCATCATGTTCAGACCAGTGACCAGAAAGAGAAGAATTGCATCCGAAACCTTAATTTCTAACACTGGCTTGTGCCATGGTGATTTTTGCAATCAAGACATGAAAGAATGACCTATTTTGGGGTGAACATTTGTACTTAACTGTAATTATTTTCCATTAAAAACCCTATTATCTCAGTTACCCGTTTTGGTTGACTAACTCTTCTGTATTTATCTCCTCCTACCTCACCCACAGAATAATTTCCACATAAGGAAAAAAAAACATTGTATTTTGGGTATGATAATTGGTAATTATATGGTTCCTTTCTCCCGGTTCCCTGTGTGCTTTCCACAGAGCACTGGGGACTAAGCAGTGAGCTCAGAGCATCGTTTGTTGATCAATAGACTTCTAAGAACACACTCCTTCACTTGACAGCACCACTTTCTCCTCACAGCAGGAACCCTGGGTTGAAAGGCAGTGAGAACACTCTCCCTGACTCAAGGCTCATGACCTGGTTTTAGTTTAAAGCGAGTCAGCCTCCAATGGGAGGAAATAATGTAAAAGGTACCAGGTATAGGTTGGAAATGCTCAGCTTGTGTTCAGGGTCTCAAAAGACCTTAATCATTTCAACTCTTTGATCAGGGGCAGCAGGGGTGTCTGGGCAAGCTGTGGTATAGCCAAGAGATTTATATCAACTTTCCTCATCACATGGGACACAGGGTACAGGACAGGCTGACTGTTTGTTGTTCTACCACATCTTAGTAAAGGTAAATTTCTTTCTAAATTGGTATTTTCTCACTCTTCCTTTATCTTACTTTTTCCATTTAAGACCTGTCTTTGTATCATGCCTAATTCAGGGCCATTGTTAGTGTCTACTCTGGCATAAAATTCTTTTTACTTCCCTGCAAAGGCTCTAGTTGCTCCAAGATATTCTATTGTGCAGTAATGTACCTCTTACTTCAGAAAGGGTAGAAATGCCACTTGTACCTAGGCCAGGTGCTAGATTCATTTCATCAAGAGCTATGTCCTCTATGACCATGAGCTATGGTCAGAGAGCAAAGATACATAGGCAAACCGGAACACACATGCCTAGTGAATGCTTCAGCAATTCTCACTTGCAGGCCCAGTAGGAATGTGGAGGTAAGTGCAGTCTTGACAATAACACTGAAGAAATAAATCAGGTGAGTGGTCTGAAAGTTTTGAAGTAATATGTCTGAGGAAAGAGATTCCTGGGCAGTAGTTCCTGGGTAAGAGCTGTTGATGACACCATGGTTTGTGGCTACACAATACTGCCCACTGTTATGCTAGCAAGGTCTAGTAGTCGCAGGCTAACCACTTCTTTCTGGAAAGAAGTCTCTGTATCTTTCTATCACCTCTACTGTGTCTGAAGGCTTAAAATAAAGGACATTGTCTAGTTAGAATCCCAAACAGATGGGTTTGTGTTGATTTTTATAGAAACCCAACGATATCTACAGGTTCATAAGGCCTCCTTCCTACCCTGGAGAATGCTGATAATCAGTCTAACTGCTCTCCCTGGGCGGGGCAAAGAACTAAAGAAGACAAAGTGGGGAGATAGGGTGTGTTAACGTACAAGGCTTCAAAGTTACTGCCCTCCAGTTGCAGAGGAAGTGGCTCAGCAGCAAGAGGGTCTACTGGTCTTGCAGAGAACTCAGGTTCCATTCCCAGCATCTACATGTATAAGTACCTGCCTCTCCCACCAGTTCCAGGGTATATCATACCTTCAGGCCTCCTCAATCTCCTAAACATACATGGTGCACATAAACTGATGCAAGCATACATATACACATAACTAAAATAACTAACTAACTAAATAAATATTTTTTTAAAACCCACTCAGCCATACTTTGAAAACCATGTTCTAGAATCTACATTTTTAAAAGATATATAGGCAAAAGGGCTGAATGGTTGGCTTGTCTATTAAAATGCTTGATTCACAATCATGGGGACCCGAGCTTCAAAAGGATATAGAAATTATTTGTGTTGTAGCAAGCACCTATAATCCCAGAACTGAGGAAGCAGGGATCAGGACCAGGGGATCCTTGGAATTATTGAGCAGCCAAGCTAGCAGAATTGATGAGTTCCACACCAATATGAAATCCTGCCCCTTAAGAGCTATAGTTTATTTCAGATTAACAACCAAAGCTGTCCTCTGTTTTTGACTTGTATATGCACACATGTACAACTGCATGCTTGAACACACACACACACACATACATTGTGGAATGTTAGTTTGAGATGGATTACTTTTGTTTTTGCTGTGGAGCATTTGTTTAATGATGCAAATATGTGTTGCATTCTGTGATGTCGCATTTGTTTAACTCCATAGTGAAGCTGTGTCACTTTGCCTGCTTGGTCTAATAAGGAGCTGCATGAACAGCAGCTGGGTAGGATAGAGAAATAGGCAGGACTGGCAGGCAGAGAGGTTAAATAGAAAGAAATCTAGAAACAAAGAGTGTGGAGCAAGAAGAGGAGAGGATGGTGCCAGGGGCAGCCACACAGCCACACAGCCAGCCAGAGTCAGAAGGAAGAAAGATATATAGAAAAGAAAGGCAAAAATCCCAGAGGCAAAATGTAGTTAAAGAGAGACTGGGTAATTTAATTTAGAAAAGCTGGCTAGAAACATGCCTAGGCTGGGCATTCATAAGTAAGAATAAATCTCCATGTATTTATATAGAAGCTGGGTGGCAGGCCCTCAAAGAGTAAAAACAAACAAACAAAAACCAAAATACAACTACACCCTCCCAAAAAAGAATACAAAGTAGAGCTCAAGTTCAGTTAACATGAGGGTTAATTTTCCATTGCTGGGGACAGAATCCAGGGCCCTCCACAGGCCATAGAAGGGCACAGTCACCAAGTTCATCCTAGGGAGGGCCTAACATGAGTTTATGAGCACATGATGAAGACAAGTTATACAAAAAATTACAAGGAAAAATGACTAATATTTCCGTTAGCTTTTATTTTGTTTAGTTATGAATTAAACTAGACATTTTAGATGATAAGTGGCATTGAAGTGGCCTTTTAAAAAATATTTTTTTGTTATTCTCTAACCCCCAAATGTCTCCCTCTGTCAAGATATCTATTTTGTTCTTCTCCCCTTTGTCTCTCCCCAAAGTAAACCATCCCATTTCCTCAGGTTCTTTACCAACCTCCTCCTCCCTTTCCTCCCATGGTCCCAAACTACTCAGAAGATCTTCTCTATTTTCCCTTCCCATGGGGATCTATAAATGTCCCTCTTAGGGTCCTCTTTGTTACCTAGCTGCTCAGGGATTATAAATTGTAGCCTGGTTATCCTTTGCTTTATGTGTAAAATTCACATATGAGTGCATACCATGCTTGTCCTTCTGGGTCTGTGTTATCTCACCCAGGATAATTTTTTTTTCTAGTGCAATCCATTTGTCTGCAAATTTCAGAATGTCTTTTTTTTTTTTTAACTTGCTGAGTTGTACTGCATTGTGCAAATGTGCCACATTTATTTTTTATTCATTCTGTGGTTAAGGGGTATCTAGACTGTTTCCAGGTTCTGGCTATTACAAAAGCTGATATTAAGGAAATACTCAAAAATCCACAAACTTAACAACAGCTAAGACTATAAAAAAATAATGGAAAAGGCACCTGATCTGATCTTCTCCTGTAATCAAATTGATGACCACCCTAATTGTAATCATAGAACGTTCATCCAGCAACTTATGGAAGCAGATGCAGAGATCCACAACTAAACACTGGGTTGAGCTCCCAGTCCAGTTGAAGAGAGGAAGGAGGGATTATATGAGCAACAAGGTCAAGATCATGATGAGGAAACCCACAGAGACAGCTGACCTGAGCTATTGGGAGCTCACTGAGTCTAGACTGGCAGCTGAGGAATCTGCAAAGAACCCAAGTAGGCCCTCTGACCATGGATGATGGTTGTGTGACTTGGGCAGTTTGTGGGGCTTTTGACAGTGTGACCAGAACTTACTCCTAATGCATGAACTGGCTTTTTGGAGCCCATTCCCTGGACCTTTTTCAGTTTTGATACTGCGGGGAGGGGCTTGGTCCTGCTTCAACTTGATATGCCAGACTATATTGACTCCCCGTAGAAGGCCTTGCCCTCCCTGAGGAGTGGATGGGGTGTAAGTTGGCATGATAGGGAAGAGGGGAAGGAGGGGGAGCAGTGGTTTGTATATAAAATAAATAAATAAATGCTTTTATTTACTATTATTTGAGGAGAAGACTGAAGAATTATAAAACACAGTTAGCTCTCTTGTAACCAAAACCTCAAGGATTCTCTACTGATCACATTTCAGAATTTGAGAAGCTCTTGGTATTGTTAAGAAAGAGTAACAAACACAAACAAGAGATTTGTTAATAAAAAGAAAAGCATTTTATATCAGAATGTTTTTGTTTATGAAGAAGTTTCTTTTAAGTCACAAGCAGCTATAGCGTTTACTGAAAAGACCAGATAATGTTTTAATGTTGGCTAAAAGTATACCTGCCATCATCTTAAGTATGCTAACTTTAGAGACAAAATGTCATTGATAAACATTTTGTCTTTAAAGTATCATATACTTTAAAGATTTTTTTCTATGAAGTTATTTTTCCAGGAGCAGTACTAATAGTTTCCAACACACTACACTACATCAAAATAGAACTCTACCTAAGCTCAAGTATTACCACTGCTGAAACAGCTGGACTCAGATTAGCACAGCTAAATTAGGGTTTCACTGAAATCAGTGTAAACAAAACTCTAAATTCACATACCTTGGAGGAATTCAATTGGCAAACAATTGAAATGTGTGTCTCATTTTGGTAAACATGAGTTGATTCCCATGTTCTCTTAAATTATGATAATTATAGCTACGTTCCTCAAAAGACTATGTTTTCATGGTTGCTATCTCATCTGTTACTGTTATGTTGCTGTGAGGGACAGGTGTAACAGCCTTCAATTTACAGATGAAGAAAGTGAGGTGCAGATGGCCACCCTAGCCGATGGAGATATTGGGCTACCATGCTGGCTTCTATGATGTTGATGTTGAAGTTTTTATTTGAGTAGGTGGGTGGATGTATATACTACATGGTATATGGTATACCATGACTTGACTTGACTCCCTTGACTAACATCTTTTGCCCTTACTTCAGAAATGTATAGAATTGATCAGCTTTTACCAGGTCAGCCATCCTATGGAGGCAACGAGTCTCAACCTTGACTCTTACCTACTAGTGTAATATGAATTGATGGAGGGACCAGCAGCAGCGTGCTTCATTAATCCTCCAAGAGAATTTTACTCGGACTAAGGATAGGAATTATTATCTCTTTTTTTTCCCCCAACAGATCGGAAAAGAAATGACATTAGAGGTCACTTCGATAATTTATTAGTGCTCTTAGTATTGACAGGAGGGGCTGGCCAGGTTTAGGTAGACAATGGGGAACATTCTACAGTGTCATTGGGCATACTCAGTGAAACGTGGAGGACAGAAGAGCAATAGGTGGAGAAAGCTGCGTGTAAGCTTCTGTGTTGTCCACAGCAGACTGCTCTAAAACTAGCAGTCTCAAAGCGCAGCTACCAATTGCTGCGGTTCTGTATTTTGAATTGGGCTTAGCTGGGAAGCTTCTGCCTTAGTTTAGGGATTTCTTGATTTCAACTGGTGTCTTGCCTGAGGCTGTATGATTTAAAGAGGCCTTTACTCATGTGCCTAGAAGTTAACCAAGGCTGCCTGCTAGAGCTGTTTAGCTCTCCTGTGCTTGCTTCAGACAAATAGTCTGGTCCTTATTTTGAAGTGGTGTCAGTATCTCACAAATGTATCCTACAAGCACTAATAGGTCTTTGCTGGAATCAAATCAGCAAAAAGCATCATGACACAGAGTCAGTGCGTGGGGGTACAGTAAGCAGGCAAGTCTGTGCTATTGGTGCCTTTCAGTAACAATTCACACAGCAGTTGCTACTGTTGCTGTAGTTGGGGTGAGGGTGGGAGTGGGGCTGGAGATGGGGATGATGAGATGTACAGGCTTAGAAAGCTGGGATCTCTCTGCCTCTAACATAAACTGGATGCATCATTGTACCTGCAGTTACTGTTCCTTCCTAGGGAAAAAGGCTGTATCACCACCTCCTTGCTTGATATAATATTGATAAAATAATCCTTTTCAGGGTTATTTTCCACACAGTATTTTAGAAAGTGTATGTGAAGATATTATGTGGTACTTTATAATAAGTACAAAGTGCAGATGTCACACTCAGGGATTTTAGAAGTGTGTGATCTACTGGAGAAGATGGGCAGACACAGAAAACAGTATCAATGGTAACAAAATTTACAGCCCATCTGGGAGTTCATAAACATTTTACATACATGATATATTATAGGGTTTCAAAGGAAACCACTTTCTTTTAGAAAATCAGGAAATATTTATGAATATATCAGAAGAGAGCATGGAGAAGTTAGCAGTGAGCAACAGTGAATCATTCTCTTATAGACAAATTAAACAACATTTTCTATAAATTAATCTCATTGCTTTTCACTAATTAACATCAATAACTGTATATTGATGATTATTTAGCTTATTTATTACTGTATTATACGCCATACATCAGCAAAAATTTCTACATGCAATTCATTGCTAATGATTCCTTATAGGCAAATTTCCAAAAATGAATAATTAAATGAAAGAACACAGGAATCCATACTTAAAACCATTTTATACAATGCCCATAACACCAAAGAGCACAACAATTTTCATTCTTTGCAGTGAAGTTT
The DNA here is from genome assembly GCA_004025045.1 of Sigmodon hispidus. Taxonomy (NCBI): domain Eukaryota; kingdom Metazoa; phylum Chordata; class Mammalia; order Rodentia; family Cricetidae; genus Sigmodon; species Sigmodon hispidus. The sequence continues at coordinate 17,397 of PVIH01001088.1, read as the reverse complement.
TCATACACCATATTTCATGCTTTTATTCTGATGCTGTACATCAACTGTTTTTCAAAAAATGTATTATCTAAAATTCACATTTACTTCAGGTCTTTAAAATAGTAACAGTTCATTCCCTTGGAGTTTACCTTGATGTGTGGTGCATCTGAAAGTCTCACTACTTGTGTATGTTTGGGTATACATGTATACTTCTGCCCACATATGCAAACAATTGACATCATTCATGACATTCACTGACTACTTGGTAAATGAATAGGGTATGCTGACAGAGTCAACATAGATTCCACAGTCACAGGAAGTCTAAGAAGAACACACACTCAGCCAGATTCTTTCTAGCAGAAATTTAGGGATCACTCACACAAACTATCTATTCTTAAAAGCATAGTTAGAAAATTGGTTGGGAAAAGTGATATGCTGATCAATGTCTATGAATGCTAGACCAAGAAGCACAAGATAAGTGGGGCGGGTGTGAGTCAAAGGTTGTCCTCTAGGAGTTGAAGATTGTTGGGATGGAGAGCATTGCAAAGAATCAGTACCCCATTGGGTTGAAGGCAATGCTTTGACCTGCTGCTGTGCTGGCCCATTCCACACACTAATGCTCACATTAAGGGTGCATTGTGTATTTGTTCCCCTTTATAATGGCTGTAAAGACTTATACTCTCAGAAACATCATTTCCACTTCCATCCTCAATGTATATCTTCCAAAGCTCAAAAGTACGGACCTGTATTCTGAGTGCTGAACTCTCTATGAGTCTGGGTTATTATTGCAGTGACTTTGAAAAAACAAAACAGCGATTAGGAAGGAGTGAGCATGAAAACAGGGATATCCATTAGTGAGGAGTGTGAGGTAGGTGATGATGTGTTAACAAGATGCACAGGAGCTGAAGACTCTTTGGGGAACTAGAATAAACAGGGCTCACGGGATAACTGTGGTCTAGTGGTCAGGAATGAGCCTGTACAATAACAAGTTTCTAGATGTAGCTCGGTAAGAACCTTAAGAGTTCAGACATATCGCTATGAGAAGTGAGGTGTCCAATGAAGAATTGCCTATGAATTTTGACTCTGAACAAGTCTTAGCTGTAGAGGAAGCAGAAATCATTCTTAAACATAGAGATGAAGGACTGAACCCAGGTATGTTATGAGTCTTGTGCTGACCACACAGCCACCAGGTAATAATATCAAGTTTAATAGAAATCTTAGCTCCCCATTGGTGCTTTTGTCATTAAGAAAAAGAATTTTCATGGTACTATCCTAGGTACAAAAGAGGCTACAAAAAATATGCCATGCTATTGTTTTCTTAGCAGGCACACATCTCAGAATTCTTCCATTATGGGAAATTTTATTTCTTCATATATGAGGGATGCATCCATGACTCCCTATAGATGTGAGTACCTAAGCCTATCCTGGGCATATCATTTTTATTTTTGTTTTAGGAATAATGATTGATGTCTGAGGACCCAGCTGACTGTGTATGGTGCTACCCATAGGGTTGTCCGGGGTCATGGAAGAAAGCAAGCTGAGCACACCATTATGAGCAAGCTAGTAAGTAGTACTACTCTGGGGTTTCTGTTCCAGCTCACGCTTCCAGATTCCTGCCTCAACTTTTTCACTGATTTCTCTTCATGGTGCACTGTGTCCTGGGACAGGGAAGCTAAATAAGCCTTTCCTCCACTCATTGCTGTGGGCATGGTGTTTACTACAGCAAGAAGAAGCAACCCGGGACACAAATGTATCATAAAATTAGTAAAATATCATGTGACAATGGTATTGCCCTCTCAAAATATCTACTTTTGCTACACTCACCCTTCTCCTGCCAATGCGAGATGATGAAATGCCTAAGTGAGAAGATGAAGTGAGGAAATGACATTGGAATATAGCATCAGGCTACTGTGTGGATGTCACCTGAAGATATTTTTATGATGCTGCAGTCATCAGAATCAGCCAGCCAAGCCAGCTGTGGAGTGACTGCCAGTCAGGTAGTACATTTAGCATAACTATATGGGGCATATAGATAAATCCTTTTCTTTGGTGGGTTAGTCATTACAGTGTTCCCTCATGCTCCTTGGAGCAATGTGCAGTAAGAACCTAAGAATTGTTTATTTCTAGAATTGTTTTTTTTTCATTTACCATATTTGACACTGTAGATAAGGAGTGTGACTATACCATGATTGAAGGAGGTAGAAATAAAACTGAACGGCAGGGAATAAATTGTTTTCTCAGCAGTTTGTAGAATATCTGTGAAAATTGTCTAATGTAACAACCAGGATATAAAAATGTAGAGTTGATACAGAAGGTAGAATTACTGCTTGCTTAAACAGCCATTTCCCAGCAACAAAACCTGGCAGGACTTAGGATTCTTGAAATAGTCAATACGGTATTTAGATTTGATTCCTGATCCATCACCATTTAGCTCAGTAAGAGAATGTAGCATTACCGTCATGAACATTGGCAAAGAGCTTCTAAGAGATCCTATTTTTACTTTACAGAGGAAATGTTTACACTTTAGCTTTTATCTCAGAGATTAATATAGAATCTTAAACAAATGAGGGAAACCTAGTTTATGATGAGTTCATCTGAAGAATCAGATGCATCTTTGCTCATCAGGGTCAGGATAATTAGGTTCTGCAGAAAAAGCAGTTAAAATTTTAAAAGTAAAGAGATCATCTCACTGGCATCAGGAATTTAAGAATAAGCAATTGGCCCCCTCAAGAAAATTAGGGTATCCATGCTGTAGACCTGAAGAGTATGTAGGGGACTGAAGGAAAGGAAACAGGATGGACCAGAAATTCTCAATGGTATATGATATACATCTCTTCCTTTCAGGTTTCTTTAGCCAAAATTAGTTGTAGTCCTTGAACTAAGAGCACAAGAAGATGGAAAATGCAGATGGGTATATGGTATCTATGGAAATACTGACCATGAGAGCAGTTAATGGCATGCAACAGCCGAACAGATGGAGGTATAGTAACACAAAGTAGGTCAAGGCATGTGTGGTGAGGAGAGAGTTGGCTAGACCCTATGCCCATCAATAGGATAGGTCTCCTTTCATGGGGGAAAGGGGACTGATAGGAGTTTACTATGGCTAATGTCTGGGCTTTGAAGAACCTTTCACTACAAATGCTAGGTAGAGGGATAAACAGTTTGGGAAGGTGGAGGTGTCTCACTGTCTTCTTCATATACATTTCTAGTTGTTACTTGGGAATAGAACATATTTGTTCTAAGTTGAAAACAATTTTTTAAAATAATACTGTACATTCTTTTATAATTTTTCCTCATATAACTCCTCTCAGATCCTTCTACTTCCTTACCCACACAGTTTCATATGCCTACTTTCTATCTATCATTGAAATATGAACAGGCTTTTTATAAAAATAATAGTAATTAATAAAAATACTACATAAAATTAAACAGAATAGGACAAAACAAACATAAGAAAAATCTCAAGAAACACACATTCACACATATTTACACACACAGAAATTCCATAAAAACATAAAGCCATAGGACCTATAAGAAAATTAAAAAAAAAAACCAGCCCTGGAAAACATTTACCAGACAATGAACCTCCAAAGATGCCAAGAAGTTCATTTTGTGTTGGCCATCTACCGCTGGGCATGGGGCTGCAGCAAGACTCCATTTTGAGTGGTTAGCAATTTGGGATAGCTTCTGAGTTAGGGATGAAGGTTTTGTGTTCAATTCTTTCAGTATTGGGACTCCCATCTGGTCCAGATATGTGCAGGCCCTGAGCATGATGCTACAGTCTCTGTGAGTTCACATGTGAATCAGTCCTGCTGTGTTTAGAAGGCTCTGTGTCCTCAGTTTCCTCCATTTCCTCTGGTGCTTACAATCTTTTCACCTCTTCTTCCAAAGAACTCTTTGATTGCCAAGTGAAGGAAATTGATGGAAACATCTCTTTTAGGACTGAGTATGCCAAGGTCTTTCAGTCTCTGGACAGTCTTTGTGCTTATTTCTGTCTATAGTAGGAAGAAGCTTCTCTGATGATGTCTGAGCAGGATGCTCACACATGAGTATAGCAAAATATTGTTAGGAGTCATTTTATTGTTATGATTCTTTAAAGGAGCATAAGTACTTGGCTTTGATCCAGGTCTCTGGACTGTGTATTCTCAGGTTATTTGCCACCAGAGTAGTGTTGGGGGTGGATTCCATCTCATGAAGTGGGCATAAAATTCAAATAATGGATGGTAACTCCCACAAGCTTTGTGCCAATATTTAACTAGTGCATCTTGCAGGTAGGTCACCATTATAGATCAAAAGTTTTTTTTTTTTTAAAGCTATTTTGGTGTTTACATTTCTCCATTGATGGCATTCAGAGTACCATCCAATACAACAAACACCAATCTACAGGGGCCAAGGTTCTTGGTGGGTACCAATTTGACCATTTTCAATTAGTTATATAAGTGTAGTCTTCAGTACTAGGACCTTAAAAATCAGTTTGTGGAGAGCAAACTATAGTCTTGGAAATAGCCTAAATTGTTTGGATTTTCCCATGAGACCTCTTTGGCTTATAGTATGTTAAGATGCAATGCATTCCTGGGACTGGAAATTTTATTTGATGATGAGAGATGTTTAGTTTGGGATCCATCTACTTTGTTACTTGGCAATTCCATCTAGGTTACCTTTATGTATGTGTATATTTTAGAAAGCACATACTCTATTGGGTTTCCATCTAACTCCTCCACTGGTCCTTAGTTTTAGTTTTCCTCATATTATCTCACTGATCCCTCTCTCTTTCCCTTCTCTATATGACTCTTGCATTTCTGGCCCCCACCAATTTATAACTAGCTCTTCTATTTAACCTTCCTAAAGTGATCAACACTTTCCTTTTGCCCCTCACTATGTTCTTAACCTCTGTGTTTATATGAATTATATGTTGACTATTAAAAATTTAGCAACTAACATCTACTTATAAGAGTAAATGCATACTTTATGTCTTCTTGGTTCTGGGTTTTCTCATTTGAGATGAGTTTTTTTCCTACCATCATCTCTTTACCTGCAAATTTAATTTTTAAACAAAATTAATTGATATTCTATTATGTAAATGTTCATTCATATGTTAATGAATATCTAATCTGTTTTTAATATTTGACTATTAAGCAAAATAGCATTGAACATGATTGAGCAAATGTCACTGTAGTGGGATCTAGAATCTGAATATATGCCAAAGAATGATATAGCTCCATCTACATCTATTCCAATTCTTGAGAAACCTTCATACTGATTTCCATTGTGGCTGTACAGTTTTGCACTCCCACCAGCAATAGAGGAGTGTGCTTTTTACCCTACATTCTTACCAGCATGAGCTGTCATTTTTTTTAGAATGATGGCCCTTCTGGCTCATATAAGATAAAATCTCAGTAGTTTTGATTTGCTTTTCCCTGATGACTAACGATGTTGAACTTTTCTTTAAATGCTTTTTAGCCATTTTTGTTTTCTCTTTTGAGAATTCCCTGTCTGGATCTTTACCTCACTTTTAAATCAAATTTTTGTTTATTTGGTATCTAGTTTCTTGAGTTCTTTATATATTTTGTATATTAGGCCTCTATTAGATGTGTTTTTCCTTAAAATCTTTTCACATCCTGTAAGTTTCTACTTTGTTTGAATGACAGAATCCTTTGCTAGGCAGAAGATTTTCAGGTTCATAATTGTTGCTTTTTGTTCTTGTCTTAATGATATTCTGTCTAGAAAGTTTTTTCCTGTGCCAATGAGTTCAAAACTATTCCTCACTTTTATAAGATTCAATATATATGGCTTTATATTGAGGTTTTTGATACATTTGGAAATGAGTTTTGGGTAGGGTAACAAGTATAAAAGTATTTGGATTTTTTAAATATGCAGCCATTCAGTTTGACAAGCACCATTTGTTGAAGATGCTATTTTGTTCCAGTGTATATTTCTGGTGTGTGTGTGTGTGTGTGTGTGTGTGTGTGTGTGTGTGTGTATGTGTGTGTATGTGTATCTCTCTCTCTCTCTCTCTCTCTCTCTCTATATATATATATATATATATATATATATATATATATATATATACCAACTGTTCATTGCTGTGATTGCTGTGGGACAATGTTCTTATACACTGTAAAGATTTTTTATTGGTTTAATAAAACACTAATTGGCCAGTAGCTAGGCAGGAAGTACAGGTGGGGCAACCAGACTCAGAGAATTCTGGGAAAAGGAAAGTCAGAGATGAAGTTGCCAGTCAGACATAGAGGAAGCAAGATGACAATGCTTTACTGAGAAAAGATACCAAGCTACATTGCTAAACACAGATAAGAATTATGCGTTAATTTAAGTGTAAGAGCTGTTTAGTAATAGGCTTGAGCTACTGGCCAAGCATTTACTATAATATTAAGCTTCCATGTCAAATATTAGGAAAGCAGATGTTGGTTATCTTTTAGTTTCTGGGGGGACAGAAACATGTAACTACAGCTTATAGATGTGTGGACTTATGTTTGGATTTTTAATTCTATTCCATTGATCAATGTGTCTTTTTGTGCCGAACCATGTTGGCTTTATTAATATTTGTCCATTGTATAGTTTGAGGTCAGGGATTATAACAGTTCCAGCAGTTCCTTTTTTATTCATAAGTACATTTTTTTTTAAGTTTATCCTTTTGATTCTCTGGATTTCCTTGGTATCTGTTGTTATACCTCCCTTTTGGTCCCAAATTTTGTTATATTGTATCTTTGCTCACCAACTTTAGTTAATTTGGCTATGAATTTGACAATCTCATTTATTTTTTTCAAAGAACAAATTCTAAATTGATTCTTGTATTTTTTGTAGTTGTTTGTGTGTTTCTATTTTATTGATTTCAGCCATGAGTTTTTTATTTTTAGCTATATACCCTTTAGGGGTATTATTTTCTTCTTTTCTTCTACTGCTTTCAGATAGACCACAAAATAACTAATATGAGATCCCATCATTCTTCTTTCTCTCTCTCTCATTTTTTTTTTAATTTTTAAAATGTAGGCACTAGTGCTACAAACCACCTGCATTATTTCCCATAAGTTGAGTGAGCTATTTTCATTCAATTCTAAATTATTTTTGATTTTTTTCTTAATTTATTTCTCAACTAATTTTTCACTCAGAACTGACTCATTAACTTTTCATGAGTTTGTATGCTTTTTGTTGCTTTTGCTATTAAAATCTAGTTTTAATTGATGGTAACATAGGATGCAGAGTGTGATTTCAATTTTCTTGTATCTGTTGAGACTTGCTTTGTGTCAGAGTACATGGTCAATTTGACAGAAAGTTACATGAAGTGCTGAGAAGATATATTCTTTTGTGTTCGGGTAAAATGTTCTGTAAATAGCAGTTAGGTTCGTTGGGTTTATGATATTACTAAGCACCACCATTTCTCTGTTTAGTTTTGGTCTAGATGATCTGTTTATTGGTGTGGGTAGGGTAGTGAAGTCACTCACTATCACTGCATGAAAGTCATATGTGATTTTATCTGTAATAGTGTTTATTTTATGAACATAGATGCCTTGTGTTTAGTGCACAGATGGTTAGAATTGGCATAGATGTTTTAGAACTAGCTCCATCAGGGTCTGGAATATTTCATGTAAATCAAGAAGGAATGTGTACAATGGACATGATGTCTGTCCTAGAATGATTTTCTGTTGCTGTGATAAAACTCTGTGATTAGAAACCACTTACTGAAGAGAAAGTTTATTTGGCTTATGATTCCTAAGACATGGAGTCCATTATGCTGTGAGGGGCATGGCATGGTGGCATGAGCAGATGGCTGGCCGACAATATTTCATCTTCAGGCAGAGGAGAGAGAGGGAGAGAGAGAGAGAGAGAGAGAGAGAGAGAGAGAGAGAGAGAGAGAGAGAGAGAAGAGGAGAGGAGAAAGAGAGAGAGAGGAGAGAGAGAGAGAGAGAGAGAGAGAGAGAGAGAGAGAGAGAGAGAGAGTTCCTCTTGTAAGGTTCTGCCTTCTACAGGTTCCACAATCTCCCTAAACACTGCCACCAATCAGTGACTAAATGTTTAAATACATGATACATGAGCCCATGAGGGACTTTTCTCATTCAAACCACCACAATGCCATACTTAGCATTACTTGTCAACTTGACACTGCCTAGTACCATTTGAAAAAAAAAGACTTTTTTTTGAGGAGGTTACCTACATCAGACTGGACTGTGTAAATGTTTGGAGTTGGGAGCACTATGTTTTTAATTAATGTAGGAGGGCCTAGACTACCAATGGACAGAACCATCCCTAGATAGGTGGTGGTCTTGGACTATATAACAAAACTATTTAGGCCTGAGTCTGGTAGTGAGCCATCAATTAGTATTCCTCCATAATTTCTGCTTCAAGCTCCTGCTCGAGATTCTGTTGCTACTGGAACCTAGAAATATAAGCCAAATGAATCTTTCCACTTAGAATTTGTTTTTGGTCAGAGTGTTTTATTACAGCAGCACAGTTAAGCTAGGACAAATGATGTTTCCAGAAGCGTGTCATGAGGTGATCTGCCACGATGGACACCATTCAGATGACACCTGAACAACTGTGTATCAGAGAAAGTCTAGTAAGGTCTCTGTAGAGTGATGGAAATGTCCCCCTGGACATTTCTAATTCTTGGATTTATCTGTGTATGTTTTTATTATTTTCTTTGATGATGTTCTTTGTCTCTGAGAATTAAAATGGAGTTTGAGAATGAAAAAGGGAGTCGTGAGGTCTCCTTCCCTCTTTTCCTTCTGTGGTATCATTGCCTATGGTGATGTTTGATGTAGTGGGATTATGATGCTAATGTAAATATTTGCCCCGCCTATGGGTTTAATAAAAGCTGATTGGCCAAAGGCAAACAGGAAGTGTGGGTGGGGCTACAAGGCTAAGAAAACTCAGAAACATCTCAGAGCAGACAGATGCCAGAGAGCCATGAGAGAGACAGAGCCACCACAGACATGATGAGGAGGAGACGGCAGCAGACACAGAGGAAAGAAGCTGAAATGTTCGAGAAAAGGTACTGACCTGCTTGCCTGAACAAGATGGGTTGAGTTCAGATTAAGGAGCTAGCAAACTATATGCCTGGGCCCAAGGTCAATCAATGTAAAAATAATATAAATCTGTGTGTGATTATTTGAGGCTAAGCATTGCTGAGAGTGGGACTGAACATCTGTTCTAGGCCCAAAAAGTCCAGGCCAGAACCTATTACAACAGTTTGATGCAGATTTCTACTCTTCCATGTTAGCACATCTGCAGTCTCACATACAATTGTTGGAATAACCTGTATGATTTGGGTTCTCAGCAAATGTCAAGCATATAGTATGTTCCTGCTGATTGTAGATGCTGTTCTGTAAGGAGATTCTAGAACTTATTTTTCTTGTCCACCACAGATTTATGCCATTTAACTTGTAGTTCCCAGGTTGTCACCTGCTCCCACAGCTCCTGGTAGCAATCCCTATGCTCTCAGCTTCTGCAATTCTACCCATCCATAAGGTCACACATCATTAGTCATCTGTGCCTGGCTTATGCTTCTCATTGTGTGCTCCAGGTCTACTGGAACAGCTACAAATGACACAATTTCTTTTCAAAGTTGAAGAGTATGTCATGCTCACACATGCAAAGATGACGAATTTTATGGAATTTCCAGGCTGCTTTCTCATTGTGACCAATGTGACATAGAACAGAAAGTGCTGGTAGCTCTTTGGCATGCTTATAACATTTCTTTTGGATATATCTACAAGTAGGATTGCTGATTACTATGCTCTCATTTTAAAATTTCTGTTGGATGACTCTACATGCTGTTTGTTATAATGGCTAAACTAGCTTCAATTTCTAATAATATTTACACTAATACTTTTTGTGATTTTTGAAACTTTCCTTCAAGGAAACATCCAGTCATGGTCTAATTAAAAATTTCTTCATTATTAATAAATTTGAGGATATTTTATGTTTCTGTAGCCATTGGTATGTTTTCTTTTGGGGGAATACCTACTGATGTTGAAAATCTAGGTTTTGCACTTTCATGATATTGAGTTGCTTGGGTCCTTCATTTAGTGTAGATACTGGCCTATCATAGTTCCTGTACAGCCTGTGCTGATCCTATGGAGTCAGTTTCTGGGATGAATACCTGTGTCATATAGCTAACATTGCTCACACTGAGGCATCTCATAGGCTACCTGCTCTTTGGGAGGAATACTATTTATAGTGTTTAATCCTAAACACTCAACCTCTTAATGTAGCTAAAAATTTAGCAAAATGATTGGATGATGAAGGTGGCCGCATAGCCTTTCCATGTGGAAATAGCAGGTCTATAAAATTGGAATGCATACAGAGTTAAATTTGAGCTAGATATTTTTATGTAGTCTGTTTCTTGACTCTAGAAAATTTGTATGCTGCCTTTCTTCTGTAACAGGTTAGTTGTTATTGTTATTTTATAGGACTGTATATCATCTCTTATGGTTATTGGTAAAAGAGAGTTTCAGTGTGATGCACTAGGATTCTGGGACATCATTTGTAGGGTTTGCTGTGTTTTCATGTTCTTTACAACCATTATTTTTCTAAATGCCTACATTCTGTTTCCCAAGTTTCTATGTCTGTAACTCAGCAGGGCATTTCACTTCTTGGAGCAGGGGGTCTAGAATGTTAGCTAGTATTTCTGCTTTGTAAATGTAAAGTTTTAAATGTGAGAGTGAATGCTATGGTTCTTCCCTTCGTTGTTAATATACCCACGGTGAGATTTTCAGTACCAACGAGATGAATCCGAGGGAGTATCCAGAAATCTGTTCAAAACAGTGGAGCTCAAAGTCCCAGATCTCTAGACTTCAATTTTCAATAAACTCAGATTATTCTGATGCTAAATATTTCATTTTTCCCAACTTGATTAGCCCAGTTTGCTATTTCATATCAATTTGCAGCTTTGCCTTTCTCTGAGGGGATCTTTAAGAATCCTTTAATTAACTCTTTTATATCTCTGAGAAGGAAGCAAATATTTTGTTTCTCTGTAAAATATGGGCAAGAACAGAATTACATTTTTGATGCAATAGCAAATAAATTAAAAAGCATAACTAAATTCATTTAAGTAGCTTAGACCCTTGAATATAGTACGACCAAAGTCTTCTTATGTCTATTCAATAAAAGATATGAAGTCTGCCACTCACAGTATTCTATAAGTTTGCTTCATTTCCTTTTTCCTGAGGATTTCACTACATATTAGATGATACAGAGAAGCAGACACAAGATAGAGATAGCATAACAGGTCTTGCACTACTAATATAGAAGAGAGGTTTGGCTTTAAGTAGAAGAATGCACAAAATGAGTTTTAAGTAGTAAATAATTTAAATATTGGAACTGGTAGTAAGGAAGGGTAGTTCTAGCTGAGAGTAAAATATGCACCAAGGTTTGAAGTTGTGAAAATATGTGACATAATTCTTTCAAAATAAAGAATGAAGTACAGAGTGATTAGTTACATATTTTAGTATCGAGAGCCAAAGGTATTAAATGGAGTAGAGCAGAAACCTGAAGCAAGAAGAGATCAGTAGAGATGATTACCATCAAAAAGTCCATATACTGTGGTAAACTGAGGAATGAGGGCATGCTTCACAAAGAGAATATGTTCATGAATATGATAGTTATATTCCAGGATGGCAGCACCTGTTTCCTGTCCCTTTATATACCTGGGGTTTGTTATGTAAATAGAAGGAATGTATTCCTCCCAGGCATACCAGCTGCAGAAAGATAAACAAAACAAAACAAAATAGGAGCAATGAAAACAGATTGTGATAAATTCTAGGGACTCTGACAGACTAAAATACAAAGCCAACTCTACATGAAATAATAGATTCCACTGCCAAATCAGGACATCTGGGGAGGGAGAATTAACATAAAGGACCTAGCATTTATAGGTGGTTACACTGTGGAAGACAAGTCAGGAAGTGGTGTGTGGTCCTCAGAGTGCAATGGCATTTCTGTCATGTGCTTCCTGTTATTCTGTTGACACTGCGGCATTTTAAGGACCATATCTGGCACAAGTGTGACCTGTTCTTTACCCTTCTAAAATACACAGCCCTCTTGGTAGAAGAATCAAACTTGTCCAAGAGGACATGGAGGAATATGACTCCATGCTGTGCCAGACGATAAGAGCTCAGAATCTTAAGAGACATGTGCTTAGGATTTCTGTCTTTTCTGCTAATTTTGGGAGAAGGAAAAGGAGTTAAAGAAGAATCCCTGATTTTCTGGAGAAAAAAGCAGTGTTGGCAATCCAATCAAGATGACAAAGAGCATAAGATAAAACAGGTACACTGTCTTCACAATCATTCTACTGCAGGTGGTGTCGACCCAGAAAACAGGACTATCCACCTACTTAATTTTTTATGAACTATGAATTGTGAAATAATTGTAAGTTTGCATGATTGGAAGAAATAATATAAAAAGTATAAATAATGATGACTTAGCTCTTCTGGAATAGCAATATCTTACGACATTAACACTGTTTCCTTGAACTATGATGTCAATAACCACTGCCAAGGCTCTTTTACATCAAAGGAATCCATTTTGTTATCATTTTACAACCATATGAACTTCCCTTATGACACCTCCTCACCCTGAACTAGCCAAGCACTATCACCTTCATCATTCTATAAGTTTGTCATTTCAATGAAGTCATATGAATAGAACCTTATGAGCTTGAATTGAACCTGGATCCATTGAAAGAGCAGTCAGTACTCTTAACCACTGAGCCGTCTATTCAGCCCCAATAATCCTGATTTTTTTTTAAGACAGCATAGTTCTCTGCAGAGTCACTTGGACTCTAACAAGTGACATTCCACTTATTAAGCAACAAGTAAAATATGTGGTCAAGCTGTACATTTAATAATGGAAAAGTGACCATTATTTTGATTAGAGATATGCATGGTAACTAAAACAATGGAGATTTTACTTACAAGTTGCTTAATTGGAAAAAACATTGTCTAAGTTGTTTTTTTTTTTTTTTTTTTTAACAGATGAAAACTTAATCTCACAAAATCTGAATGTGAAAAACAGATTTATTTTTGAGGACAATATGTCTTTTAATTTCAAATCTGTATATCTTTAAGTTTACTTTAAATGACAAAAAATCCACCAAAAGTTTAAAAAAATGAACTCAAGGGCTCAAGTATTTCATAGAACTTCATGTTAATGTCACAGTCCTAGGGTTTGAACTCTGTGCCTTGTGCTTGCCAGGCAAATGCTCTACCACAGAATGACACCCACCATTCTATTTTAATTAAAAAGAGTTAAGCACTGTGTAAGATCATTAATTCCAGCAGGCATCACCACAAGATGTGGTGAATTGTTTATTTCTCTCATTTTTTCTACTCTGTAGGACAATATAAAACTAGCAGTACTTTGGTGGTATCTTTAAGCTAAAAAGAAAATTAAAAAAAATCAATTTCTAAAGTCAATGGTTGAATGCTGAGTCAGTAGCAATCACTGAAATGTAACAGTTTTTTCATGGTAAGTATAGAAAGGCTGGGGTTTTCATGACTCTTGTGTGCCTGAGTTTCAGGTATTCTATTCTGTTCAATGTTTGCTATTAAATAAACCCACTAAAGGATGTGAAAGTTCATGTGGTTTAGTTTTTAATATTTTTATTTGTTGTGTTTTAATATCCCAAATAAAGGTATTTTAGATTTAAACAGTTCCCACTCATCTTGAAACAAGTGCTTTTAGTATTACTTCTTGAAGGAGCACCCCTCCTCCAAAAGCCTTGTAGACTGACAAAGGAGAGTGGAGCAGCCAACACTCACTACCATTGTGTGTGTCTAGAGACTGTGATAATAGCCATCAGGGTGTTTTACATCCATAAAGTAGGACTTGGGATTCTTCACCAGGCACCTTTTTCTTATGCTTTCTTTTCTCTTCTGGAAGGAGATGATGGAAATCCATTGCTAGAGGCATAGTCTCACAGAGATGCCATCAACTTCTGAAAGCTATTATATTTGTTTTTTAGATTGTGTGTATGTGTGTGTGTGTGTGTGTGTGTGTGTGTGTGTGTTGCCAGAGTGTATGTTTATGAATCATATGTGTGTCTGGTGTCTACAGAGTTCAGAAGAGGAAGCTAGATCCCCTGAAATTGGATCTTCGTATGATTGTGAGCTACCATGGGGTTTCTGGGAACTAAAGCTGGGTCCCCTAGGAGAGAAGTGCGTGCTCTAATGCTCTTTTACCATCTATCTATCTATCTATCTATCTATCTATCTATCTATCTATCTATTATTTATCTACCTGCCTCTTTGTCTGTCTGAAACACAAATTCTAGTTGATATTTAATGAAAACTCAGAGCCAGATATTGGGGAAAAGCTGGAATATCAGAGAGAGGAAACAGAAAATGTAACAGTCAATTCTCATTTAGCCAACTTCTCAGGGTAAAAGTCATCTTCCTGAGTTATCAGCCTGGTTCATTGTTTCTACAGAATACTTCAATGTCTGCCTACACCTGCCTTAAATACCTACTTTTCTCAGTTCTTTCACTTCCAGATTCAACTCTGCATCATAATTCTAGAGATAGGATTAAAAGTGTGAGCTACTACTGTTTGATTGTTAGGCTTTGAACTCACAGAAACACAGAAAAAATCTCTCTCTCTGGAATTATGAGATGAAAAGTGTATCTCACCACTCAGTCATTCCTATGCTGAGATTAAAGGTATGAGTTACCACTGTCTGACCCTCTATGCTTGACTGTACGTGATTCTGTCCTCTGATATTCCAGGCTTATTTTATTAAATTTAAAATATATCACCACATCTGTTTATCTATTCTATGTGTCCTTTACATCATATATCTTGATCTCACTCATTCCCTGTCCCTTTGCATCAAACAAAGGGGCTTATGTCATGCCTCACTGTGTGACACTGAAACGTCTATGATAAGATTTCTAAAGATTTCCCTTTTAAATTTAAATTTTTCTCCTTTTCTTTTTCTTTTAAATTTGTTGTTTGAGAGGTAGTAAGTGTTCTTAACCAATGAGCCATATCTACATTTCCTATTATATATTTTTAGGTAGGTCTATTTGGAAATACATCTTTCTTTCTTTCTTTCTTCCTTCATTGCTTCCTTCCTTCCTATTTAAAAGGCTGTTTTTAAATTTTACATACCAACCACAGTTCCCCTTTCCTTCCCTCCTCCTACTAGCCACCAGCTTCTTCCCACCCTACCCCTCATCCACTTCTCAGAGAGGGTAAGGACTTCCACAGGGAGTCAATATAGTCTGCATATCAAGTTGAGGCAGAACTAAACCATCTACCATATGAACGCTGAGCAAGGTATCCCTGTATAGGGAAAGGGTTCCAAAAAGCCAGTTCATGCACTAGACATAAATTTTGGTCCCACTGCCAGAGGCACCACAATTTGCCCAAACCACACACTGTCTTCCACATTCAGAGTGCCTAGTTCAGTCCCATGCAGGTTTCCAACTGTCAGTCCAGAGCCCATGAGCTCCCAGTAGCTCATCTGTCTCTGTGGGTTTCCCCTTTATGATCTTGACCCCTTTGCTTATATAATCCCTCCTCACTCTCTTTGACTGTACTGGGATTTGGGGCCAGAATTCTGTGCCTTTTTAAAGTTTCTGTCACTTAATTTTTCTTCTTCTCATTTGTTCATTGTATTTAATTCTTAGAAGTGGATGGCACAGTAGCAATTTCAAGGGAATTTTAGGGGACCAAATGCAAATGGATACTGGATCCAAATAGTATCATTGTAAGGAAAGCTGAAGATCCAAGACATTCATGCTAAAGATTTCCCCTCTTTCAATGACATAAGAGTGCTTTTGCTTAAGGTCCACTACTGAGTGAGTACATCTCCTGCTCATCCTTCCTGATTTGTGAGACTTTGCTCAGGAGAATATTCTCCAAATCCATCCATTTGCTTGCAAATTTTATTAAATTATTTTTTTCTTACTTTACATAGTATTCTATTGTGTAGATGTGCCACAGTTTGTTAATCCATTCTTCAGTTGAGGGGCATCTTAGGTTGTTTCGAGGTTCTTGCTATCACAAATAATGCTGCTATGAACATAATTAAGCTAATGCTTTTGGGGTGTAAATGTGCATCTTTAGGTTATATGCCCAAGAGTGGTATTGCTGGATCTTTGGGGAGATTGATTCCCAGTTTTCTGAGAAACTGCCATACTGTACTCCAGAGTGGCTGGACAAGTTTAAACTCTTCTGGTAACAGATTCTAACAAATGTCTTGAAACTCACATTTTCTTCAAAATCTTCCACCTGGATGCTTCTACTTTTTGTCCTATATATTTAATGCATGTGCTCTTCCAAACCTACCTCTCTCTGATTTAGCCTTTAACAAAAGAACACTTACCTGCTCTAGAAGCTGCCTCCAGCCCAGGATCCCATCACATGTGAAGACTCAATAGTTATGATCACTCAAGTAATTACGGGAACAGCTGAAGGCAAAAGTTCAGAACACTGGCTTTGTGTCTAAGTCTACCATACAGTTTCAGTATATCTTGATATTGTTCATAAAGCCCGAATTCTGATATTCAGAGATCTTTGTAGCTTCCTCCTATAGAATGTAATTTAAGTCATCCATGGTACCAAATCACTTCTCATCTGTCTGTCCTTTTCTTTCCAGAATCTCTATGAGACACATATCCAGGTATTCAATCAGCTTTCTTTTTGGAACAATGCTGCCAGTAGAAGAAGACAATGGGGAAAGAGATGGGCTAACAGTCCTACACTTGGAGATGTTTATTTTATGAGTAGTCTGAGGACAGTATACCTTCTCCATCTGGGTGACAATGGCTGACCATTTGGTGATGACAATCTCACTGATCTCAAATTTCTCATAGACTCTGTCATCATTTAGACATCACTTTGTATTGATGTGACATCTACTTTTCTAATGCTGTGCTGATTGATGAAGCAGCTTTTAACACTGTTTCTTCTCAAATGCACCTCTCATTGTGTTTGTCTTTCTTTTAACATTGAGAAATGGGGGTGTCAGACTTGGAATTGTGTTCACAACCATGGGTGAATTTTGCTCTGTTCTTTTCATGAAACACTTGCTAGGGAGCTAGAGACATGGCTCAGCTGGTAATGTGTTTACCAAATAAGCATGAGGACACTGAGTCTTATCCCCAATACACACATAAAATGAAAAACCTATGTGATGTGTATCTGTAATCCCAATTACAGTATGGGCAGATAAAGGCAGGAAGATCCCTGTGACTTATTGTCTAGTTAATAAGCTCTAAGATCAGTGAGAGACCCTGTCTCAAAAAATAAACTGGAGAAGAAATTGAGGAAAATACCCAGTGTCAACCCTGCTCCCTCCCCCCCCTCTCTACACACACACACACACACACACACACACACACACACACACACGCACACACACACACCACACATGCTCACACACCAAAACTGCCAAATATC
>PVIH01001087.1:0-262980 GCA_004025045.1 Sigmodon hispidus | reverse complement strand
GAAAACCAATTCAGCTTAAGACTGATAATGGCCCAGGATATACCGGACGTCAATTTACAACCTTCTGTGCACAGATGGGAGTGCAATTGATCCATGGCCTGCCTTATAACCCCCAAGGGCAAGGCATAGTGGAAAGAGCTCACCGCACACTCAAGGAGTGCCTTATTAAACAGAAAGGGGGAATAGGCCATGGCCGCACCCCAAAGGAAAGACTTTCCCTAGCTCTCTTTACTCTTAATTTTATAAATTTGGATGCCCATGGGGCTGCGGCAGCAGACCAGCATGCCAATCCAGGCACTATGCAGAAAGGACTGGTGAAATGGAAAGACATCCTCACAGGCCGCTAGTGCGGCCCGGGTCCTGTTTTGACATGGGTGAGAGGGTCTGTTTGTGTTTTCCCCCAGGATAGAAATGATCCAGTTTGGGTAATGGAAGTCTGACCAGGAAGATTCAATCGGGAAAGGTAAATGAGGTGGGGGAGCAAACAGACCATGCAGAAGCTCCTGTTGCTGGCCCTGATGGTGCAGATAAGTGCTTGCCATAATTGCAGCCATCTCATTGGCTGCCATAGGAGCCATAAGCCATATCGTGCAGATTGTGCAGACTTTGAATGTGGTCTCGGCTAATGTAGTACAGGCCCTAGACATACAAAAGAATCTTATTGCCCAGTTAAAAGGGGGCTTGATGCTTATTAATCAAAGGATGGACCTGGTCCAAGAGTAGAATGATACTCTTTGGCAGCTGGCCGAGCATGGCTGTGAATGGAAGTTTTCAGAATTATGTGGGACTAGTGTACAATATCAGAACTTTATTCATGCTGTAAATCTGTCTAAACAGTTGTCAAGTTATCTTTTAGGAAACTGGATTGGTGAATTCGAAAACTTGACGGCCCAGCTGAGAGTGATCATGGAGATCGTGAATTCTACTGGAGTTGATGAGGACCTGGCAGAAGGACTGGCGTCCTGGTTCTCCACCACTATGGATCACCAGAAAGAGTGGGCGGGAATGGGAGCTCTGGCGAGCCTGATGGTGCTGATATTCCTAGTTTGCCTGTGGTGCATTTGCCGTGTTAGGTTCCTTCAGTGTCACGATGCAGCCACGGTTGTCCAAGCATTTTTCAGCCATTGGAGTCGATCAGTCCCCCTAAGCTTGCTTGGCCTCCCTAAAGAAGAAGCCTTAAGAATGTTTTGCAGGATGCGAGGCTTAGCACTGCACATGAGTACTCTGGCTTATGGGAACTCATGAGGAGTATGTCTGGTTGCATGCAGGTTGACACCCAACTGCCTGCCTCTGTGAAAAGGGTGTCACACGGGTCAGTGATTGTCTGGGTGGATGACACCCGGAGCGATACTTGTACATGTTCCTTTTGCACTTCAGAGACTAGACCTCTGCTTCTGCCTGCCTTTTTTAATAAAGAAGGGGGAACTGTAGGGAGCTGCATTGTACCACGCCCTAAAGATGGCGCCGGTTTCCGCCTTCAGCCCTCCCGAGGGCTAGTGCTCTCAGGAGTAAACAACTCCTTTTTTGGCTGGCAAGGATGGTGGCTTGCTTCCGCGTCCTAGAACCTATGGGCTATGTCCACGTAGCTTACTGGGGTTGGAGGCCCAGAGGGTATTTAGCCATGAGCGGGCTTCCCCCCGGGGTCAGAAGATTCAGAAGATTGTTCAAAGGTCCTGAATAAAACGGCTGGAGAGAAGAATCTTGAGTCGTGTTTTTCCTTGCCGGCGAGGTTGGGCGCGACAGAAGTCTTTTCAGAAAATCCAAGTCCGGCTTGTTCGTGAATTGGAGAAAAAGTTTATTGGGAAGCACGTAGTCTTTATTGCTCAGAGGAGGATTCTGCCCAAGCCAACTTGGAAAAGCCACAGGAAAAACAAGCAAAAGCGCCCCAGAAGCCCCACTCTCACTGCAGTGCATGACGCCATCCTGGAGGATTTGGTCTTCCCAAGCGAAATTGTGGATAAGAGGATCGTGTGAAACCCGATGGCAGCCAGCTCATAAAGGTTCATTTAGACAAAGCACAGCCGAACAACGTGGAGCACAAGGTTGAAACTTTTTCTGGTGTGTTTAAGAAGCTCACGGACAAGGATGTTGATTTTGAATTCCCAGAGTTTCAGTTGTAAAGAAAATGACTGATTAAAGTGTCATTCATAGTAATAAATAAATAAATAAAATCCTATAAGGTATGTTATTCAGTTTATAAATATACATATACAGCTTTAATAAACTTTTCTCATCTGAGCTGATGGTGTTTCCTCCAAGATCTAAAGACCACCTAAAAACCCCTCCAGTATTAGACATGAGATTTTAAGTTGTTAGCCAGGGATGTCTAAGAGACTTCCCAAAACCTACAGCCTACTGCTGTTGCCCTTGGTTACCACCACCCTCCCCCCTCAGAAGTGGAAAGTTAGTCCCTATTGCTGAAGACACCATGCACTTCAGAAATTGGGTCCAGAGATCTCTGAGTTGGAACTGACCCAAGTGCCCCCTCTTGGAGGACTAGTTCTTTTTCATGGTATACAGAAGGTGCCGTGCAAGCTTTCCAAAGAGGAAAGCAACCAAAAAATCCTACCTAGCTATGACATGTATGAATCACATTAATAATCAGCATGGCACCATAACACTAAGGGTGCTGTGGTGGTATGCATACCTTGGTGGTACCAACTGCTCCCTAACAGTACTTAAGACCCATTCAACAGGAAGAAGACCATGCCTGGTACTGGAAATGTAGCTAAACACTCAGTGCTAGTGGATTCATGGCTATTGGAGGAAAGCCTAAAACCACTAAGGTACCCAACTACCACAATCCCTCATGACAATCTATACATTTTCCCATATAGCCATAGACAAGTGCAGTCCTCACCTCACATCAGGGAAACTTCTCTTTGAAACAGAGACCACCATATAAAACCAATAAGCAGAGTTGTGGTACCCAGTCTCAATGGATACATCTACAAAACACTCCCACACTTAAGGCTCAGGAAACATTCCAGAAGAGGGCAGAAAGATTTAAAAGCCAAAGAATCAGTGTAGTGGGCTTGCTGGGACTCCGGCTCTCAAATCATGACACGAAGATTTGTTATTAGTTATGAATGCTCGGCCTTAGTTTAGGCTTGTCCCACTAGCTCTTACATAACTTATTTCAACCTGTTTCTCTTCATCTATGTTTTGTCTCAGGGCTTTTTACCTATCTTTCATTCTGTATGTTCTACTTTCCTGCTTCCGGTGTATCTATCTGGCTAGATGGCCTCCGAGTCTCCTTCTTTTTGCCTTTATTTCTCCCTCTAGCCTAAATTCCACTTGCTGCTTATTCTCTGCCCCCCCCAGTTCCTATTGGCTGTTCAGCTTTTTATTGGACCCGTCTGGTGCCTTCAGCAGACACGGTAAAGCAAATGCAACACATCTTTACATAGTTAAACAAGTACAACATAAACAAATGCAATAGATCTTTGCCCAGGTGAACAAATATTCTATTTCACAACAGACCAGGGAATCTTCTGTGAGACTGTGTCTTCTAGCAACACCAGAAACTGTACCAGCAAAGTCAGACAGACATGACCACCTAAACATGCCCAGCCAAGGCTGACAGTAATGAGCATAGCAAAGTGAATGGAGGAAAGCCCATGAGGCCTCAACACAATATAAACATCTATAGGCGACAGAGAAAAACTAGGAACAGGAGTACAGGCTCTCCTCAGGGAAGAGCATACCAATTGGTTTGTCTGGTGCCAAATGGTCAGCCCCGAAACATACCCACAAAAAACTGGGTATGTGAATGCAACTAACTATATTTGAGGATATATATATATATATATATATATATATATATACATGCAATAACAATTGATAATAAAAAAAAAAGAGGCTATGGATTTGGAAGGGAAAAGGGAGGAAACTATGGAGAGGTTTAGAAAGAGAAAGAGGTGGGAGAAAGGATGCAATTACATTGTAATCTCAAAAATATTTTTTAAAGAGTTAACGGGTTCCCCGATTTGCAGGTTAAGGTACAAGGATATTGGCTACAGACACACACAAATTTCTCAAAAAACCTAGGAGTATATTTGGGTCTCCAGGTTACTTGTCATGAACATGACCTCACAAGGGAACCTTTAAAATGACCAAGAAAAAACTATCCCCCAGAGACACAATTGGAACGGTCAGGCCTCAAGAATGAATAGTTGGCCTTATTACAAATGGCTGTCATAGTAACCAACCAGAAACTTCTGTCTGCCTTGGGGGATGGGGGGTGGGTCACGTACTCAGGCAAGCACACCTGAACCATAAGAAGGAGAGCAGGGGGAGAGGGAGCCAGAGAACCCAGCCCTATAAATGCACAGCTGGTCTGCAGCAAATGTCCTGCACCTTCACTCTTAACCTCTGAATCCTCTTCTGCATCCAGGACCAGCACAATGTTCTCATCAGTGTGTCCCAAACTCCAAGGTCAAGGTCAGTGAATGAACTCTCTCCTGCTATGAAGCTGACCGTGTTGTTACCAGAGCCAAGCATTCTCTGGGTTTCTCAGCATTCACGTCACACAGGGCTCTGTGCATTGTGGCCATTGAGAGAAATCACAGATTTGACTCTGTTAACCTCTCTCTTGCTCAGTTTCTCTCTTTAGAGTCTACCAACATGTCCGTTGTATCTTTCACTGTATCACACATTCCTCTGTGCCCCCGACATATGTCCATCAGGATCTCAGTCTGCTTACCTGCCCTCCTAGCTAGGTCAGATGACCACATCACTTAGACCACAGAGAGAACTCCTCTGTCTCGCTCAGTCCATTTCAGAGTTTGGGAAGGAAGATAACCCAGCTCAATCTTTCTTGCTAAAACTGCCTCCCTAGTTCTGATTCTTTATCAGCAGTCAGGCATGCAAAGCCTTCTGCCAGCTCCCCTGACTGTCCATGGTAGAGTTTGTCTCATTTTCTTCTCGGCCATAGGTGTGGGCTCCTGGAATCTCTCCTACTGTGCTTCTCTGTACTGACCTGTTCATTTTCCCAGCTATCATAGCTCATTACATTTTGGTCAACTGAGTTCTTTGGTTTTCCACACCTTTCCTCCTATACTGCTTGGGGAGGACCCTCCCTCTCTCTGATTGTGTTCTCTCATTTTTTTGCTTTTCCTAAACCTCTGTCTTTCTGTTTGTATATCTTAGTGTTTTCTATTTCATTGATTTTTCCTTCTTCCCTGTGGGAAAGGGAGGCGAGGAAGCGTCTCCTGGCTGGTTCCTTTCAGAGATTTTGGAAAAGGACATGCCTTCCACATTTAACAGGGGATTTTTCTCGGGGCTGAGGATGTTTGCAATGTCTATCGGAGCTAGACAAGAGGAAAGAGTGCTTAAAACAGAAAGCAAGCAAGATGCAGGAACTATCAGAAGAGTATAGACGGTGGGTGGGTCCTCTCTTCTCTACTGTCTACCGCAGCCAGAGCTTGTGAGTGGGGTCCAGACAATCTTCAAAGCAGTCCTTTGATTTGTGAAGTGAAGCCATAGGAAGACAGAAGGAAACTGAAGCAAAACTAGTCATATGATTTTAGTTGGTTCTCTTTTCCTAGGAGTAACACTTGAGACAGCCCATCAACTCAACCCTAGAGTTGAATTTCAGATCTGCCCCACCCAAACCAAAGTCCCTGAGTCTCTGCTGGGGGTGAGGTTAAAGTAGGGTGTGTTGTTTTTTAATACACGAGCACTAATGTGTTTTATTTTTCAGTGCAAATGTCAGCTTTATGGGTCATCTTTAAATGACTACGTTTGGGGAAAAGATTATATATTCAAGAAAAATAATTACCCTTAAGGCACTTAGCTTTGAGTACCAATGTTACTTTACTTTATGCTTCGAATTATGACTCAAAATAAGAATAAATATTTTTCATTTACAAATAAAAGTTACACATATTTTTGCTTTGAAACGTGACGTTTCTTGGCCAGGTGGCATACACCTTTCACCCCATGCTCGGGAGGTAAAGGCAGGTGAAGCTTTCCAAATTCTAGGTCAGCGTGGTCTACACAGTAAACTCTAGGCCAGCCTGGTCTACACTGTGAGCTCTAGGCCAACCAGAGCTACTTAGCAAGAGCCTCAAACAAACAAATTGTTTCTTTTTCTCCTTTGCCTGTTTTCTGAAGTTCTTGAGATTGAAACCAGAGCTTTCTTTGCCCAGAGTAGGCAGTTTCCTTCCTACATCCCCAGTGTCCTCTGATATTCTCACATATGCATATATTGTAACAGGGCTAAATTAAAGCGATCGATGTATTGATCACCTCATAAAAGTATCTGTTTGAAGTGAGTGAGGATGGTTAAAAACTATTTACTCAGAAATTTTCAAGAGTGTATATAATGCATAATCATTAAATGTAGTCACCATGTTGCAATAGAGGTTTCATGAATTTGTTTCTTATGAATATCTCAAGTTGTATGTCTCTAGACTAACTGTAGAGGACCACCTCTCTGCTTTCTGTGCCTTTGACATGCCGTTTTAGATGCCACATATTAATGGTATCATACGCTATTAATGAATTAATTTCTACTTTTGGTTTCATGTGCAATATCCTTTAAGCTTAGTCCATGTTATCCAAAATGAAAGAATTTCCTAACTTTTTAAGGTTGAATTATATTTCATTATTAAATGCCACATTTTAAAAAGCCTGTTGGTTTGTTGATGAAGACTATCAATTCTGCTCCTTAATTGTTATAAACAACACTACATTGAACACCGCACTAAAGATGCATCTTCAACATGCTAATTTAATTTCCTTTAAGTGTGCTGTATTAAATGATACATATATTTTTAATTTGTTTGGGAGCCACCATAAGGTTTAATATAACAGCTGAACTCATATTTCTATCAACAGTGTGCAAAAAAAAAAAGGACCTTTTCTCTACATCCTTGCCAACACTTATCTTTCATGTCTTTATTAAGATTTACTTTTAATTATATAATTTATTTTTTATTTAATTTAGATTTATTTTTAATTGTGCTTGTGTGTGAATACATGTGAATTCTCGTGCATGCATGCCTGTGAGCATAGTACCTGTAAAAGGAAGGAATCGGAGTTCCTGGGGCTAGAGTTACAGGCAGCTGTGAGCCACCAGACAAGGGTGCTGGGAACCAAACTCATGTTCTTTAGAAGAGCAGTGCACATTCCTAACTGCCTAGCCATCTCTCTAGTCTTGGCTGTATGTGTGTGTGGTGGTAGGGGGATTGTACAGTTGAATGCCATGCTCTCAGAGACCAGAGAAAGATGTCAGATCTCCTGAGGCTGAATTACAGGTGTTTGTGTGGTTGTGTACCACCCTATGTGGGTGCTGACAGCCAAACTTGGGTCTATTGTACAAAGTTCACTATCTTGCTGTTACATCATCATTCCCAACTTTCCACCTTCTTTTACAACACCATCCTGTCTGGTGGAATTCATACTGGAGTTACAGCTTTCTTGCCCAATCATTAGTAATGTTGAACTTTATAGTTTTATTTGCCTGTTGACTATTTATCTTTATTATGTTGGGAAATGTCTTTTCAAATCCTTTATCTATTTTTAATCTAATTAAATTGCTTTCTCTGTGTCTATGCAGTCTTATGTATGTATGCCTATGTGTGTGCATGCATACTGAGGCCAGAGATCTGTGTCCGGCATCTTCTCCATTTGCTCTCCATGCTGGCTTTCAGTCTTGCTCACTGATCCAGTCGGGGCTCCAGTAAGCTCTCAGATCTTCAGATCTCTCCTCATCTTAGAAAATATGGCAAGAACCTGAGCTTCATGTTGGCATGAGGCATCTCACTCGGATCTGGCCTGTGTGGTATCACACTTTGTTCTTTTGTAGTCATGAATAGAGATCTCACCCTTAGCTCACCAACTCTCTGCCATCATAATGGAAGGCTTCAAAATTCTTTCCTTCTTGAGATCTGCCTGATACTGTGATTGGCTCAGAGCTGCTTTTTATATTGTTTATAGCATATTTTTATAACATTGGTGTTAATGATAACTCCTTAGGACTTTGAGGAGTCCAGCAAGTATTTACTGCTCTTTCATCTGGTATTAAATAAACTGAAGAAAAGGCAGGGAGAGTCAAAAAAGAGAGGGGTCAGTATATCACCTTCATCAACAACAAACAAACCCACATGGACTTGTGTGTGCCTGCGGTTAGGTAGGTTCATTCCCCAGCCACTGGCAGCACCAGAGCCTTCTAAACAGAGGTAGCACCCACTCAAGAGAGCATGTGTAACAGTGTTCTCATTTGAAAAAAAAAATAAAACCACTCAGGTGACTACTTCCTGTCCTCTGTGGTGAAGTAAAGGAAGTCAGACAATCCCTGTCATGTGGAAGGAACTAGCAAAAATGGAAGAGAGGTGTCTCTCTTCCCCTTCTCTTTCCCCTTAACAGTGTCTACCATTTTCTCCATCTATCTTACGTCTGTGGT
Organism: Sigmodon hispidus; assembly: GCA_004025045.1. Classification (NCBI taxonomy): domain Eukaryota; kingdom Metazoa; phylum Chordata; class Mammalia; order Rodentia; family Cricetidae; genus Sigmodon; species Sigmodon hispidus. The sequence goes on along the minus strand of PVIH01001087.1, from coordinate 254,570 downwards.
TGACCACCTCACATAGCTGATCCTCTGTACAAATCGATACTTTTCTGAGATGCTCTTGGACATTTTGGAAGTTCCTATTATACTTGCAGATGGTTCTGAAATGATCAGAACAATGGTTTGACTATGACAGCACTAGAGAGTTCATCCTCTGTTCTGTTCCACCGCCAAACCATGTGCAGCTTCATTGTCTAAGTATAATTCATCAGCAAGTCTTTAATGAGATTAAACTGACTCATTAAGGGGTATTAACAAAATACCAGCTCAAACACTGTGATGCATATGAACTACTTTGAAGAGTGTTGCTAATTTAAGAGATCACAGATCCTCCAGTCTTTGGCAAGAGAATCAGTACAGTTGTGAACAATGCTTCCTCCCTATGTAGTCTGCAGAGGACACCTGTGCTGATCTTCTGGTTTACCAAACAAATCCCACAAGCCTATGTATGGGATTTAGAACAGTAATGCATGTTGACACCACCATTACTATTGATTAAAACCATGGCATATACACTTCAGAGTGTAAGATCAGTTGCAGAGGATGTAACAACAATTTCTATCATTTAGTTTTTATATTTATACTTATTTTAGTCCTGGAGAGATGGTGTAGTGGGAAAGCACACTGGCTGCTCTTCCAGAAGGCCTAGGTTAAATTCCCAGCACCCACATGATGGCTCTTACAAATCTGTAATTCCAATTCCAGGGGGTCTGACACCCCCTTTTCACCTTTGCAGAGACCATACATGAAAGGAGTATTCAGACATACATGTATGCAAATATCAGTACATATAAAAATTATTTTTAAAACTTAAGAATAATTTTATTTTAAGCATCTATTTATTGTAAATGATTTATTTATCCTTACCTCATTTGTGTTTGGGTTTTGTCTGCATGTATGTCTATGTGAAGGTGTCAAATCCCCTGAAGTTGGAAATAGTCATGAGCTGCCATGTGGGTACTCAGAGTTGAACCCAGGTCCTCTGGAAGTGCAGCCAAAGATCTGAAAAGCAAGCAGATAAGAGTATGCATTACCAAATGGCAATGTAAGGCAGTTAGTTCTCACCTGTTCTCTGCAGTGCCACACACATACAACATGGTAATATTGCTTAAGGCATTTGTCTATAATAGCAAAGATGTCAAAGAACTGAAAAGGTCACCAGGAACCACTATCTTCCAGAATGGCCCACCAGCTCAGACCATCCTCCCTGGAGCAGCTCTTCCTCAAAAACCATGGCATCTCCGTTCCTGGGGACAGAGATTCAGTGACAAAGCTTGAGCAGCAGAGCCGCAGGATGAGGTAGGTGTGCTTTGCTTTCCAAAATCCCACTGGCTGATCAATGCCAATGGTATCCATGGCACTCAAAGCTGGCCAGCACAGAATAGTTATTCTAGTCAGTGAGCTACAGGCAAGCAGTTGTGTGCCCTTTAGTGGGGCTTAGTGAGTCCTCAAGTTAAATTCTAACTTTGTCTTAGGCAAGTCCAAGAATTCTATGGATTGTAGCTCAGTGATGACTTATGTTGTCCAACCATTAGCTTAGTTTCAACACGTCTGCTGGGTGCAGGATCATGAGCCCATATGAAACTATGGTCTGATGTGGTGGGATTCAGGTGTTGTTGAGGGAGACTTAGAGGAGCAGCTTTGGGGTCTCAGGACTCTGAATAGGGCGTGGCCAGCCGCCATTGAGAGCTTTGTTGTTTGCTGTCCTTCCTGTTTCTTCCTGACTTCTCAGGGAGAGGATTGGCACCATCACTGCACTGGACAGTCAACTCTCCAAAAATTGCCTTAAAGTTCAATTTATATTAGTGAGTGTTTATATAACTACTTAGTAAATATGAATCCTTTATATAATCAATTGCAAATAAATAATTCTTTAATATGCTTCAACTTTGCAAAAATGTCCAGGCAACTGACTGTCACTGTCCTCTCCTAAATCTTAAAAGCTACTCTCTAGTGCTTCCAGCTTATTCAAGTAATATATTTGCCTTCTCAGGTCTTTGATGGGGTTAAAGTCTAGATAGTTAGGGTTACTACCATCTCATATCTTAGCTAAGAGCATATAGATATTACATTCATATTATTTAAGAAAACAAAACAGCCTTGAGATAATCTCTACATACTGCCACTTAACAATATTCTAGACATTTAAGATATACCTTACGTCTGTTGTTTGTTAGTTGTGGTTTGACCTTGTTTATGTTATTGCCTTTCCCTCTCCTAGACATTACCTTATAATTATCTCTATTGTATACAGTCTTATACTTAGGTTAGGAACTTTCTTAGTTAGGCAAAAGGGAGAGATGTGGTGGGATTCGGGCATTATTGAGGGAGACCTGGAGGCATAGCTTTGGGGACTCAGGACCCTGGATGGGGCGTGACCATCCCAATGATGACCCATTTTCACACTGCCTGCCCTTCCCATTTGTTCCTGTGTTATCAGAGAGAGAGGATTGACACTGTTACTATGTGGGGACAGTTTCACCCTCCAAAAGTCGCCTTAAGATTCAATTTATGTCAGTTAGTGTTTATGTAACCCCTTAATAAATATTAATCCTTTATATAATTAATTATAAATAAATAACTCTTCAATAGTGTCTACCTTCCCTTTCCTTTCCAGACCACCAGAGTAGTCCTAGGTACCAGAATGTTCCAGTGTAAAGATGATAGGAACAGGCCTAGCCAATGCCTTGATCTACCAAGAAACCTCACTTAGAGAAAATCTAGTAGTGATATACTGTGTATCAAATAAAGATTGCCTGAAGATCAGAGGACAGAGCCAGCCACAGAGTTAGCCATAAAGGTCAGGCAGTGTTGGCACACACCTTTAATTTTAGCACTCAGGAGGCAGAGATCCATCTGGATTTTTTGAGTTCAAAGCCAGCCTGGACTACACAAGATTAATGCAGTCCAAAAGAGAAACAGAGCCAGGCAGTGCTAGGAAATTGAAACCGGAAGTGATATGGTTGGGGAGGGAAAGGTATATAAGGCAGGAGGAGGCAGAAGGAGGAGGTCCTTCCATTTCAGCCTCCCTGGGCTTCCTTTCACTGCCCCTACTCAGTCTGAGGACTCACAGAGACAGGATCTACCCCTCTCAGCCTGAGGATGCAGTAGTGGTGAGAAATGATGGTGGCTTGTCCCTCCGACTCTCAGATCTAGCATCTACGCCGATATCTGGCTCCAGTTTTTAAAACCAGTTAAGATGCATGCCACAATGCAGTGCTTCCATTTCCAAATGGAAGCAGGTGGAGAATGGGAACAAAGAAAGGTTCACAGAGAAGACAAAGTGAGAAGGTACACAGGGGATAGAAAAAAAGGCTAGTGTAAAGCACAAAGTCAAGCAGAGACACTCTGTCCCTGTACAAGTAAGTGATACAGCTTAATTCCAAACTAGACAAAAGGCTCAACAGACTTAATGTGAACGTAGTGACTTCCCAAAAGCTGCAGGAATAAGAGCTAAGTTTCTGAAGATGTGCTGTGGATACCGTTTACTCACAGAGGCAAAAGGACTGGAACGTGTGGTCTGCAGATACATTCTTTCTCACAAGGATGGTTGAATTATTTCCACCAAATAGTGGATAAATTCCAACTGCTGATAGAAATATGTTTTCTGATTTTTTTTTTTTAGAAAACTGAAAGCAATCATAAGCAAACTACATGTATTGTGTAGTCTCTGGCATAGCAGCAGTAACTACCAGAAAGCGAGTCTGGGGATCGGTGTATTACAGTAGAGAGCCAGAGATGACTGCAGAAGCGTATCAGTCATTCCCACTATAGAGACAACTGTGTAGAGACAGTGTCCCCCCCCCAAACATCAATCCATTCATTACCTCAAATTAGGAGCAAAAACACTAAATGTTGTCCTCTTCTAGAAAATACCACCTTCATGTAACTATGTTGTCATCTGCCTGTAATTCTAGTATTTGGGAAACAGAGGCAGGAGTTCAATGCCATCCTTGGCAATATTGTGAGTTTAAAACTAGAAGGTGCTACATGAGACTTGATCTCAAAAAAGAAAGAGGGAGAGGTAGAGAAAGGGAGATGGAGAGAGAGAGAGAGAGAGAGAGAGAGAGAGAATGAACTGAACTGAAAAAAGAAAGAATATAAAGTATCTCCCAGGTGGGTCTGGCTTATCATTACCTTCCTTCCATCACACACTCTTGTCCTCAGTTTTTTTTTTCTCATCTCACAAGAATCCCAGATGCAGGTATTTTATTCTGTCCCCTCTGAATAATCCTGCAGTCCTTTGATGATGAAGGAAACACTTGCGCCATTTCACAGGACATCTTGTCAAAAGCGGACCATTGCTTTTCAATGTCTAAAACTACAATAACGGATAGAACCTCTGGTGACCCTGCCATTGGCACAATACCATTATTCCACAGATTTACCGGAGATTACTAAATTCCAAAACTTTTACTGTCACCCAGGGAAAGCCTCTCGCTCGGCTTCTGGGTTCAGGGAGCATCTCACCTTCCATACAACTGTGTACTTCATGCTTTTCCTGCCTCACCTCAAACAGGCCCCAGACAGCAGACCTGAGGAACAGCAGCAGCACAGTGACAGAGTTCATCCTCGTGGGCTTCGAGAAGAGCTCCCCTTCCACTCGGGCACTGCTCTTTGCCCTCTTCTTGGCTCTCTACAGCCTTGCCATGGCCATGAATGGCCTCATCATCTTCATCACCTGGACTGACCCCAGACTCAACAGCCCCATGTACTTCTTCCTTGGACACCTGTCTTTCCTGGACATCTGCTTCATCACCACCACCATCCCACAGATGTTGATCCATCTGGTGACCAGGAACCACACTGTCTCCTTTGCCTCTTGTATGACCCAGATGTACTTGGTCTTTCTAGTGGGTGTAGCCGAGTGTATCCTCTTGGCTTTTATGGCCTATGACCGTTATGTTGCAATCTGCCACCCACTGAGCTATGCCCAGATCATGAGCCAGCAGGTGTGTGTCAGGCTGGTGTGTTCTTCCTGGATCTTTGGGATGGTCAATGGCATCTTTCTTGAGTATATATCATTCCGGAACCCCTTCTGCAAAGACAATCACATAGAAAACTTCTTCTGTGAGGCCCCCATAGTGATTTCTCTCTCCTGTGGGGACCCCAAGTTCAGCATGAAGTTGATTCTTTTTGATGCCTTTGTGGTGCTGCTCAGCCCCATGGTGCTCATCATCACCTCCTATGCCCGCATCCTGACCTCCATCCTCAGCAGAGCCTCCTCCTCAGGTCATGGGAAGACATTCTCCACTTGTGCCTCCCACCTGACTGTGATCATCTTCTTATATACCTCAGCCATGTTCTCTTACATGAATCCCCGCAGTACACATGGACCTGACAAAGACAAGCCCTTCTCCCTGCTCTACACCATCATCATCCCCATGTGCAACCCCGTCATCTACAGCTTCCGCAACAAGGAAATGAAGGGGGCCATGGGGAGGGCCCTTGGGAGAGGCAACCTGGCTTAGGCTGTACCTGCCCAGATGTAAGCCCTATGGTGAAGATTACTTTCCAGCCCTTGCTCTCCCATTCTGAAAAGGCTCTAGAAGAGTGTCTACAGCTTCCTTGGCACTAAACTTGGACCTGGTAGTTCCTTGTAGTGGGATTATACTGGTAATGTAAATATTTGTCTTGCCCATGGGTTTAATAAAAGCTGATTGGCCAAAGGCAAACAGGAAGTGTGGGCGGGTCTAACAGGCTAAGAAAATTCGGAACATCTCAGAGAGACGCCAGACACAGATGCCGGAGAACCACCAGAGAGAGCCACCACAGACATGACGAGGAGAAGGCAGCAGACAGAGGAAAGAAGCTGAAATGCTGCTCTGAGAAAAGGTACTGAGCCACACAAGATGGGTTGAGTTCAGATGAAGGAGCTTGTAAATTATATGCCTGGGCCCTAGGTCAATCAGCATAAAAATAATATAAGCCTGACTATTGATTATTTGAGGCAAAGTGGGGCTGAGAGTGAGAATAAACCTTTGGTCCAGGCCCAGAAAGTCCGGGCCAGAATCAATTACAGCAGTTCCTCCTGACATCCAAGGCTCATGTCTGACTTCATTTCCAGAGTTGTTTTTCTATGAATGTTCCTTAAGAAAATGTAAGGCTTTCTAATTCTTTCTTCTGTGTTCCTCATAATTCAGGGAATAAATGCATTTCACTCTATCTTGTTTGTACCAATTGAAACAGAATTTCTTTCCTTCCTTTCCTCCAGGCCCTTCCAGCTATTCTCCCTCAAACCCACACTCTCCATGACTATAGTCTTTTTTTGTTATTATTGTAACATAGATGCATGTAAGTATGTGTATCTGTATGCCCAAATTTTATATATATAAAACTTATTGAGTCTGTCTTTTTTGTGTATAGTTTCAGGACTGACCACTGGTAAGAACCATCTTTCCAGCCCCTGAACTCTTATTCAGAACTCTTATTCTTCACCTACCTTCTCCCTGTAAATGGATTGGTTTTATTCTCAGTACTCCAAAGAACACTACCATGCTATCTCCACCACTGCAGGGGCCTCTATTGGATCTGCTCCAACTTCCTTGACCTTCTTTCCTTAACCAAACCTCCCTTTGTTAGCAGTTTTCTTTATTTTCAAGTTGCACATTCTTCAAATTCCTTTGATAACAAATGGGTTTTCTTTTTAAAAAGTATAAGCCTACTTCTGGCACTCTTGGATAGTACGATGGCACTGCACTTGGAAAGCCATCACGTAGAGGCAATATTCTTTCCACATCCTGGATGTCAGTTGCTATCCTTCATAACAGAGACACAAAGCGACAGCTTCACCCCATAAAACTACAGTCTTGTATCTAGAAATCAGAAAATGTATGAAACTCAGTAAGGAGGAAGAAATGAGACAGCCCTGATGTGCAGAAAAAGCAATACTCATAGAACCTAGAAGTTTCTGTTAGAGAAGAAAAGAAAAAAACCTACACTGAGATTAAGTAAGCAAGAGAGACTTTTAAACTATTACAGTAAATTGAACTCAAGTTTAGACAAAAGGAATTTCCAAGAGCTTTTCTAGGCTTGTTACAGGATCCAAAATTATCAGACATAATCAACAGCCTTCTTATACATCGATGACAACATGCTGAGGAAGAAATCCAAGCAATGATCCTATTTAACACACACACACACACACACACACACACACACACACACACAACCAAAATGAAAGGAATGAAAATGAGAATGATACTAGACGATAAAAAGACTCTCCATGCTCATGCCCTTCTTTGCAGAAATAATTCATATGGAAACATAAAAGCAAATCTGAGCATAAGGTTTACTACTTAAAGCATTACATTATTACAAGTTATATGACAGAGCCATAGTAATAAAAAAAAATTAGCAGAGTGTTGGAACAAAAGCAGACATGTATATCAGTGGAATTGATTAGAAGACCCAGATAAAATCTCATGTAACTAAAGCCATCTGATTTTTGACAGATGCTAAGATAGTGTGTATCATCAACTTTCAGGATGTGTAATCATCCCAGAGTCAAGCCTCTAGCATACTTGTGAGGAATTAGTTAGCCTCTGAGCATGCCTGTAAAGAACTGTATTGGTTAGGGTAATTGAGGCAGGAAGACTCACACTAGAAGTGAGCAGCAAGTCAGTAGAGCACACTCATTCCTTGTTGTGTGCATACAATGTGACCTGTGGCTTCAAGTTCCTGCTGCCCGACCTCCCCTGCCACAGTGGACTATATGCCCTTGGATGGTAAGCTGCAATAAACTCCTTCTGTTTTATTGCTTTCCTTGGGGTTTCTTATTTAGCAGAAGAAAAATAAACTAAGATAAATGATTTTTTTTAAAAAAAAAAAACAAAACAACATTTTGTAGAAAGACAGCCTCTTCAACAAATGAAAACTGGAAGTCTATCTGTAGGTATCCAAAAACTGAATTCCATGTGTATCAAGAACCTCAACATGAGACTTGAAACTTTGAAGCTTCTGGGGGGAAAAGTAGAGGGTGTTACACTTTAAGATATGGGCATAGGTAAGGACTTTCTGAGTAGGATTGCAGCTAACAGTCAACAAATGGACCCTCATGAAATTAAAAGGCATCTATACAGCAAGAGAAACTGCTGGGTGGTGGTAGCACAAACCTTTAATCCTAGCATTTCAGAGGCAAAGGCAGGTGGATCTTTGTTGAGTTCAAAGCCAACATGGTCTACAGAGTGAATTCCAAAACAGCCAAGGTTATACCAAGAAACCATGTCTCAAGAAGTAAAATAAATAAATAAATAAAAAGAAAGAAGAAAAGGAGAAGAAACTGTCAAAAATGTTAAGAGGCAGCCTATATTGTTAGAAAATCTTAGTTATACATCTGACAGAAGGATACTATCTCAAATATATGAAGAGCCTAATAGAAAACTAAACATCAAGAAAAGAACTCAACAAAAAAAAAGGAGACTGTCGAACTGAACAGAGAGTTCTCAGAAGAATAAAATTACATCATTTCCTCCTTCCCTCCAAACCCTCCCATATACCCCTCTTTCAAATTCATGGCCCTTTATCATTAATTGTTGTTACACACATATATGTATATGGGTTATTTTAATGTTCAGTGCCCTTATTCACTAGGCAAATGCAAATTAAAACTGTTTTGAGATTCTCTCTCACTCCAGCCAGAATGGCATAACCAAGAAAACAAATGACTGCTGGTTGTGGTGGTACATGCCTTTAATCCCTGCACTAGGAAAGCAGTGAGTCTGAGGCCATCGAGGTATATATAGGGAATTCCCAGACAGTTGGTGCTACATATTGATACACTGTCTCATGAAAGAAAGAAAAAAAAGAGAGAGAGAGAGAGAGGGAGGTGATGTGGGAATGCTTTTCTGTATTCTGTGAAATAAAGGGACTGTTTTGGCCATGGCAGGCACCATAGAAGTAACCGGGAAATGGGAACATAGGTAGGATTAGGGTGGAGTCAAACAGAGACACTATCCAGCCACCCAAGAATCAACATGTAAAGGAACACAGTTGAGCCATGGGCCCCGGACATGGCAGGACAGATTAATGAAGATGGGTTGAATTAAGATGAAAGAGCTAGTTAGCAATGTGCCTTAGACATAGGCCAAGCATATATATTAATACAGATGAAATTAATATAAGCATCTGTGTGTTTCTTTGGGACTTTGGGATTGCTGGTCCAGATAAGTGGCAGTGGGCAGATCCAGACCGTGGGGCTAGGAGGTCTGAGACTAAGCAGGGCAGAACCGCATGTTATAGGGAAGGAGGGAGGTCAATGAGATGTTTCATCAAGCAGAGGCACTTCTGGAATTGATATTGATGGAAGGAGACCAGAAAGGGGACCCACCCCCGCCCATTGTCCTCTGCCCTTCGTATAGTTGCTACAACATGTAGGTGCTTGTGCATACACAATACGTGGCATAAATATGTGTACAAAGTATTTAGAGAATAAAGTCAAGAATGATATCAGCCTCTTTCCTCAAATGCTTCTGAGGCTGTAGAGAGAGTAGACCCTCATTCACTGTGGGAGTACAAACTGGCGGAGCCACTAAAAATCATTGCAGAGGTGTCTCAAAAATCTGAAAATAGAACTAACATATGATACAGCTATGACACATCTGGACATATACACAAAGGGTTCTATGTGGTTTTTTTTTTTAACTTTTCTATTTATTTGCCTTGGTGTTTGCCTGGAACTGGAACTACAGACAGTTATGAACTGCCATATGGGTGCTGGGAATTGAACCCCCATCCTCTGGAAGAGCAGTTGGTGCTCTTAACCCCTGAGCCATCTCTCCAGCTATATGTTGAATTAGAGACACTATAATAATTAGAAAATGGTATCAGCCTGAAGAATGGACATTGTACCTCTATACCATATAATTTTATTCATCACTAAAAAAGATGAAATTTGTAGGAAAATGGAATGAACTGGAGAACATTATACTGAGGTAACCCAGGTCCAGAAAGATAAATGGTATTTATTCTGAAGTGTGTGGGTCCTGGAGTCAAAGGTATAGATTTGTGTGGTTAACTTGGAATATCTGTAGAAACCCGGAAGCTAGAAAGGAGTCCGGGGCTGGGTGGGGGGAGGGGCTCAAGTGAGGGGAGCGAGTAGAATTTGTACAACAGGAAATCAAAGGGGAGACTGGGGAGCTGGGAAGGTTTACGAATGCATGAGTACAGAAAGAGAAACAGGACAATTAACAAAAATCGAGAGCGTAAGAAAAGGCCTTATGAGATCTACTTTGTAGATCTTAATACTTTATAAGCTGAATAAAAATATTTTTTTAAGAAGGGAGAGGGCTGGGCTGGAGAGAAAACGGGACCCGGTTATCAAACTGAGGGGGTCACAGTAGAGGAAAAGAAGCCTTGTCCCCCACCCGCACCCCATGGAGTCCTAGCTTCTCTAAGCGTGAAATTCCAGTCTGCCACGCCTTTGAAGAGGAAAAGAAAAATGGTAAAAGGAAAGGCAGGGAAAGAAGAAAGTGTATTTTGAAAGGTTTTGAGAAATAACGTCATAGCCTTACATCAGTGGTTCCTAGCGCTATGACCGTTTAATACAGTTCATGTGTATTGACCCTTCCCCACCATAAGATTATTTTTGTACACTTTATAACTGTAATTTTGCCACTGTTCTGAATCATAATGTAAATATCTCTTTTCCAGTGGTCTTAGGTGACCCCTGTGAAAGGGTTATTCGACACCCCTCCCAAGGGTCGCAGGCCAGAGGTTGAGAAGCATTGCCTTACAGTTATCTGGCCTTGATAGAGATTATGAACTGGGTAGTTCAGCAAAAGAGCAAGCATTACTAAAAGGCCCACGCAAAACACCATTGGAGCACTGATAATAGCAGCACACGTTTATTAGGTCCTAAGACCTTCACAGCTGATCCCCTGTGAAATGTTGATTAATTCTGAAATACTGCCCTTTTATTTGATCGCAAAACCGGAAGTCCTTATGAGATACTGCCACTCTATTTGATATTAAACCCGGAAGGTTTTTTTGGGGGGGAGGGGGCTCTTTTCAGATCACACATTATTTAAAGGGCTTGGGTACCATTCTCACTCAGGTGCCCTGGCTCCAGAACCAATCCCTCTCTTCTGACTCTGATGATACTGCTGTTGTCTTTTTCTTGACCTCTTCCTCGGCAGCTATTATTATCCGTAGGTTACCTGCACACACCATTAACTATGGCACGGAAGAGGCGGGGCTTATGAGGCCTGCCCCTCCTTAGAGAAACCCGGGTTCTTAACAGTTAAAGGGGGCGAGGCTGGGGATATCCAGAGTTAATGCTTGCAAGGAAGAGAGACCTTTTCTTTAGTTGCGAACCTGCCCTAAGTCATCACTGACCTCAGTTAAACTCATTGGTTCACCAACTGCACTGATGTGGAATTTTCTCATTGTCCTCAGCTCACCTCGGAGGGCTAGAAGAATGCCAAGGACCTAGCCATGAGAAACATGGAGGAGCTGTCGGGTGCAAAATGAAGAGGGGTGATGGCCGTTAGGACTAAAATTCCAAACAACACAAGAATTTATTTCTTGTAGATGTGTGTTCAACAAGCATGACAAAAGGCGAGTGAGGGCCAGGGATGCTGAGAAATGAAACCCGGAGTGATCTCGAACTGTTCTCTCCAGGGCTCACAAGCTACCTGGGCCAGTTCCCCAACCTGCAGCTTCCGACTGCCCCTTGGAAGGGAAGCTCCCCAGTGTCCACAAAAAGCCTGGAAGAGGCTGTCTTGAAAGTGCTCACCCGGTCCCAGCCCAGCCCTTTTCCTCCTAGGACACGATGATGCTGGGAGCACCTTTAAATCCTAGAGTTAGCTCAGGCCGGCCCTAGGAGACAAGGGATAGGTGGGAACCTAGAGGTTTTCTCATCCTTTCCCAGCGGAGGCCACATCTCCCTGCCCAGCTCCACCTGGTGGCAGCACCCTGCGGCGCTGGCAGGCTTTGACCTGATTAGAACCACGGAGCCTGCGACCAATCAGCCTTCCTCCGCCTCTCTGCACGCCGCTATGCAGCCAATGAGCGCCAGTCTCCTGGACCGTTCTTCCCGCGCCGGATCCAGATTTGTCAACCTCGGAGAAACAAGGTCTATTTCGGGAAGTGACTGCAGCGGTCCCGGTCCGCAGCAGCAGGAGCCCAGAAACACCGGGGGCTAGAGATACCCACCGGACTGGCTACCCCTCCCCTTCGGGGGAAGCTGGTAGGGGGCGGAGACACAGCCCAAGACCTCGACCAATCACATCAGGTCTCCGTAGCTGCCAGTCCAGTCCAAGGATGCGGAGGCTAAATCTTTCCAAGCGATAGCTCCATTTTTAGCGAATTGTGTAATGCTGGGCTGCACTTTGCCGCCCGTAAACAACTGCAGTGTCCTCAGCCGCCTTATGCCCCCTTTCAGTTAACCGTTCGAGGAAACCCTCTAGACACATACCTGGTGTCACTGGGTTCTCTGTGTTCCCATAATTTACGTCTTTCTTATCGCTGTACTCGTTGTCTTAAAATTAATTTACTTTTCTCTCTATCCAACTAGTACGTGACTAAATTTTCAGACCTTGGCATAGGTGCTTTGACCATAAGACGATATCCCTCATAAAAATCAAGCAGAATCCTGCCTGGTACGTTAACCAAACAGAAGCCAAGCTTTTCCGACGGGACGGGAGAGAAAGTATTCAGAGTCCTTACCCGACCCAAGCATCCGAGTCAGCCCTTCTGAAATAGTTTCAGTACATAAAAATATGCTTTATCCAGGTCATGAAAATTAAACGCACGTATTTATTAACACTAAACCAAAAGTCTGTAACACTACATCTAAAGACTAGATGTCGTGTGTCTGGCTTTTCAATTCCTGGTCCTTTTCATCCATCTCAAGGCATGGAAGACTTAGCTACATAAACCATTCTCGGGGCCGCTGCTTCCCACTGGGTTCCATCCATGAATGGCCTCGCACAAGGTTGAATACCTAGTCCCCTGGCCTTGAGGGACTCTCTTGAGGGAGTCGCTTTACCTACAATTTCTATTGATCCCCACTCTCTGTGTAGTTCTGTCTCCAAGGCATCGAACAGAACTCACTCTGCTTCTAAAGTTCTTGTGATTTTCCCACACTCCCACCTGGTCCTTTAAAAATAATCCTTCATTAAATTCTACTCAAATTATCTTGCCCCAATGCAAGACCTTCCTCTTTTAGGAAGCCTGGTTAGTTGGGGGGGGGGCCCTCTGGAGACAGGCAAAGCTAAGCATAGTGTGTCATTCATTACTTCACTTGATGAACTTATGAGCTGTCATAGATATGCTGGAGTGTCTGATATACTGCAACCCGCCCCCCTTTTTTTTTTCAAGAACGCTCTTCCCCCATGAGAGTAAACCTTTGTCATCAAGAAAATTCTATGAGATATCAAATCCACCCACCACCACCACTACAGCCGACCCTGACCCTGCCAAGATAGGTCAATAGTAAACATTTTTTTTCTAAACTGTATTGCTATGTAGTAGATAAGACTATTTTTGATGGGAACAGACAAGCGCCTCAAGCTATGGAGCACCTGACTTCTGCTATGCATCCACAGAAACAATAATAAAAAAAAAAAGTTGGCATCAAGAGAAAATGTGTTTGAAGTCAGAGAGAGACAGAAATAAAAGACCAGGTCTCCAGAGAAAGAGCCTAAGACAATGGCTCCCCTGCTTTGTGTCTGCCTTGCACATTTTCTTCTTTTTTGTGAAATAACTTTATGTCCTTGTAATAGTAAACACCAGAAATGTGTCCATGCACAACTATTAACAATATCATGTGTGCCCCAAGCACCACACATCTCTTTATACTTACTTGCAATAATGCGTTCATTTTGCTGTCAAAATTGGGAGGCTTTTCTGTGAGATTTTCTTATTCAGCCTTTCATTTCCAAATATTGTTGTAATATATTTGGGTTATGTTTTATTTGCTCCACAAGGGATCAACGTAACCATAACTCTGGTCCATAGCATGCACCATTACTGATGTCCTCAAGTGAAAACTCTCTCGATTTGTTCAAATCTTTTGTCTCTGCCCTGTGTTTCTCCTTTTATGATAGGTAATAGTGTTCTACTGTGTACTTGTGTTTAGTTGCTTTGTTGAACTTTTCCCCTAAGACCTTGCCCAGTACAATCCAAGGTCTAGCTATATCCCTATTCATAAACATACATTTTTTTTAAGTTCTCCAAAGCTAATGAGACACACATCCTGTCGGGTGTTTGTTTCGCTGAGCACGGTTTTTCAGATGCTGACATTTACTCTGCTTCAGGGAGATGCCTCCCTTGACCACTCCTGTGCTAACAGACTCCAGTCTCCACTACTCCAGTCTCTACTACTCCACTAGCCATACATTGGACAGCCCTGGTCACTCCACTCTAGAACTGTAAAAAGGTTTTATTTTATATTGTGTAAAGCCACTGATGTGTCTAAGAAACTCTGGCTCTGCAAAGTTGGAGAAATAACTACAAGTCTCCATGGTTCTGCACGTCTGACCACACTTGAACTTTGCTGGCTCCGGCTTTTTGTTGGTTTGGTCATTATATCACATCCTGAGTTTAACTTGCATCACATTACTGACCATGTTAATTAAATATCCATATGCGTACTAGTTTTTTCTCCTTCGTAAATTGCCTGTCCATAGTCTTTGTTCCTTTGCTTGAGTGTTCTGCTGTCCTGATCCTCTTTCTTAGCAGGTGTTCTTTGTATATTCTAGAATTATATTTCATTCATGTTAGTCTTAGACAAAACAAATATTTTCTCTATTTTATTCTGTCATCAGGCCACTTTGTGATGTCCTTTGAAATTCACGAATTCTAACAGGATCAATGTGTCGAATTTCTTGTTTGCTGTTGCTACAGAACATGGAATGCTTGTTACTGCTACAATCAAAATTCTTTGAGTTTGAATTTGTAACATTTTTATCTATATAATATTAGCATATTAAAAGGTTAACTTTTTTGTTTGTTTTGAGAGAGTCTTTCTGTGTAGACCAGGTTAGGCTAGAGTTCTCAGAGATCCTACTGCCTCTGCTTTCCAAGTGCTGGGATTAAAAGCATGAGTCATCACACCTGGCTCAATGTTAACTTTTAAAAGATATTTATATCATGTATTTATGTGTGTGCGTGTGTGTGTGAGTGTGTGTACACATGCAGTGCTCCCAAGGACAGAAAAGGGCATCAGACCCCAGGAGCTGGATGTACAAAAGATTATGAGCCTGTTCTGGGAACTGAGTTTAGCTCCTCTGAGAGAACAAAAAGCACTCTTAATCGATAATCTGTTGGCCCCAGTATGTTCAGAAATTTTAAAATATGTAACCAGAATCCTTGTGGTGCTTTTGAAAGCACTGATGTATGGGTACCACTCTCAGTTATGTTAATTTTCTGCGCATCTATATGTCTGAATTCTTTTGATGGGTTCCCATTAGTCACGACATACACTACCCCAAAGAAATTATATTGACTAAACATCATCGCTGAACCTTTATTCCCATAGACTTTCCAACTACAAAAATTATATCTAAGTCTTTAAGGTCTTGTTTGTTCATTTATTTTGCCTGATCTCGGTGGCTATCAGGAACTCATCCATTTTCAAAACTACTGTGTTGTGTCTTCAAGACACAATAACTACTGTGCTCAGATCCTTCCAAACCAGTGGTGCCTCATGTTGGGGTGACCCCCAACTGTAACATTATTTTTATTGCTACTTTATAACTGTAATTTTTCTACTGTTACAAATCGTAATTATCTGTATTCTCTATTAGTATTGGTGTGGGAGATCATGGGGTTCTCAACCCACAAGTTGAGAAGCTCTGTTCAATGATCTGGGTCCCCACCCCATTAAATTGTTGCTACCTTTCTTTCTGAATCTTGGCTTTGTGCCCTTTGTTATTGAGATCCATTATCCTGCCTATTTGTCTGTTTTCTTAACCTCCAACACATTTCTACAAAGATACTTCTTTCCTTTTAGTTACTGGACTGGTTCCCTTTTGAGTTCAGCTGTCTGGGAAATAACAGCTCCACATAGGATTATGTCTTCATGATGTAAAGTGCCACTCTGACTTTCTCTCACCCTTCTCTTTGGGTATTGTTTTACTCCATCTTGTTATTTCCATCCTCTTCCTGTTCCTCTTTTAAATTTTGCAAATGCCAGGCTAATGTTATGTAGAGCACAATAAAAAAACTGCTTCTATCCCAGGAGCAGATTACCCATGAAAACATAGTCTGTGTCTCATGGTGAACAAGTCCTTCCACAACAGAACCTAGCTCTATTTCTCTTAGACATTTTTCACTACCATGTTTCAGGCAGGAGCCCCATCCAACTGTGTTTCTTTTTTATTTGTGACATTTTGTTTTTCCTCATTGTGTAAGATGCAAAGATTTTATTATTACCCGTACTTTGTACACTGGTGTAGACACCATATGTAGGTTCATTTAGGGAAGTATTGCTGGTGGCTTGGCCAACATGATTCCAGAGTGGGATGCCGTCTCTGTTACTGTCTTCCAATGTTAAATTACATGTCCATTGTAGTATGAGTTGTTATATATTTTCTGTGCAACATTTTCTACTTCACTTCTATTTTACCTTGTCCTACCTGCAAGCACATCTACTTTCCCCGTACACCATGCCAGATTTTTTTAAAAAAGAAATTATTTATTATGTATATAGTGTTCTGCCTGCATATATACCTGCACACCAGAAGAGGGCACCAAATCTCATCCCAGATGGTTGTGAGCCACCATGTGGTTGTTGGAAATTAAACTCTGGACCTCTGGAAGCTCTTAACCACTGGGCCATTTCTCCAGCCCCACCATGCCATTTTTTAACATCAAAATATTCCCAATTCTGTCAGCAATAATCACAGAAAAAAGGTTTTCCACTCCCTCCTCTGAGAAGCACATTGCCCTTACTCGGGAACATAGCTTTCTCCTCTCGGTAGATCGTTAGCTCCATGGATGTGGGGAGGTGGGATAAAGGAGTATGTGAAAGGTGCAAGCTCCACAGTAGACTTCCCAAGATTGCCCTTTGCTTCTCTCTCCACCCATTCCACTGTTCTAGTTGACTACAAGGAAAGCCGTAAAGTGTCTAATAGAATTATATTCGCTGATGAAATCAGCAAAAGGACTGTACTTTGTGTGACTTGGGGTTGCTAAACAGTCAGTCATGCTGAGGCAAGTTAGCTCAGAGGGAAACAAGCCACCAGACACTGTGGAAACTGTCTTAGATTCTGCAGACTTCTCTGGCTTGAGAACTGGAATTTGTGTCAAATTTAATCAGATCTCTAATAGACCTGGAAAGTCCCTTCGGATATCTAGCTTACATATAAAATAGGTGTAAAAACATCATCACAAGAGCTTCTTTCAGAAAAGAAATTGAAGATGCTGAGAAATGATAACATGTTTCAGTTAAATTCCCACCTCTGCTTTTTCAATTGTTCCTCTTCACTCTTATTATTCAACTAAACACTTTTTCAGTTTATATTCAAGATGGCATTTTATAATAATGTAAATTTTGTTTGTTGAGTTACTGCACACATTTAATTCCAGCACCCTAGAAGCAAAGGCAAGTGAGTTTGAGGCCAGCATGATCTTCTTTAAATAATAATAATAATGTAAATCTCACTGATTCCTAAAACTGGCTTTTTCTCACATATTTAAATATATTTGAATTAGAATGTCTCACATACCTGATGGTAGTTCACAATTTCTTCCAGCTCCCAGAAGTCATGACACCATACCTAGCATACCTACATAAGCCTGGCCCTCAATATTCAAAGTGGCATGACTGATACCTTCAATCTCTTAGTGTTTTAGATTATCAACCCTCTAAAGACTCTCTGAAGAAATATTGGTCCTGTTCTAGCATTTGCCTTAAACTCTCCTTAAAAAGGAAATGTGGAGTTGAGGAATACTGGAGCCAGGAGGAAACTCTCAGAGGCAATAGTTTCTAAGAAACTCTGTTACAAAACTCAATGTGACCTCTAATAGAAATTCATGAAAGATACAGACAGCTCAGGGTCAAAGGAATTCAGAAGTGTCCAGGCTCAAGGTGAAGTAATTACAATGTAATGACTTTTAACTATAACTGTGTACACAGTGATATTTTAAAGTTCTGTTTTAAATTAAGAACAAATGATATTTAAATAGGAATGAAACTTTAAGACCCAAGTGACAAGAAAACAGTGGTCATTATTGGCAACATTTTTTCCTGTCATTGGGATTCCTAAATAAGGTGCCACTCGATCCGTGGTACCTTAAAGCCACTGGTAGACACTTCAGAGACCAGAAGTATGATGGGTGATATAGTGCAGCTCTCAAGGTACCGGGATCTGGAAATAGACGGACAGTGTGCTCAAGGTTGAAAAGTTCATAAGGAATAGAATCAAGGCAAAATAAGGTTATTGTTTCCCAAACAAAAAGATGTAGTCGCTTAGAGGAGGATGAGGTCACCCCTGTATCTCTGAAAGGGGAGCACTGAAGGAACTCGAAGAATGGAGAGAATCTGAACTGTGGACAGGGACAGCACAAAGTACAAAAGTAGGGCACATCTGGGCCACAGAGTTTATTATTCCATTCAACCTTACCCGTTAAGGAACTTGATGAAAATTGTGAACCTTGCTCTTAGAAATAAAAGCACAACTTTATAATCCAAGAGGGTTGTAAAGTCTCTCTGGGAATTTCTCACTCACAGGCAGCATGAGAGGAAAACAACCAGGGTAGATAAACTGTGCTGGTGCCTATGACAGCAGGCTCATTTCTAGAGATGAGGTTAGTTCCTGACTTCTCTGGGAAGCAATGGAGACCCATCCAGATTGTTCATCTGGGGACTGAAGGAGCAGGATGCACTTGGGAATCATCTCCAGCACTGACTGACAAGGTAAGACAGTCTTTAAAAGGTAGTTTGGGGGTGAAATATTGGCAGGGTGGGACAGGTATGGTAAGCCCTTGTTAAGGAGGACTTTGATTCTCCTGTACACACAGACACACACACACACACACACACACATTTTATATTTAATATGAGAAGCACTGGGGAGAAGTTGCAGGTTGTCAAGGAGAATAAAAATTTAGAACTCTGGTTTCAGAAGGTTAATTTTTGGAGTGTCCGTCTATGAAAGGGGGCAATTAGTATATTGCTGTTGCTTTTTATAGACCTCAAATCCATCCTACTTATCAGCTTTCCCATCTCTCCTCACGCCCACCATATGGCGGGGAGCCAAGCTTTTAGAAGGCATTGGCCAGTCCTGCAGCGAAAGACATCAATTCACTTGGACTTCCTCCTGTAATGTCTTTATCCCTCGACAGGTGGCACCATTACAGCATTATTTACAGAGCCCGGGTCTTTCTCTAAACACAGGGCTTCCAAGCCGAAAAGCTGTTTTTCAGAGGAATTCACCTTCTGAGGACAATGTAGAAGGAGAGGGAGAGAATGATAACTAGAAAAAGATTGATGAACATTCCTTGTGTGTTTCAATATTCCGACTACACTAAATCCCTGAGTAAGATTCTATTTCTAAGCATTTAAATTTAAGAAGATGTTTATGAAAAGCTGCCTTTCAAATCAAGAAGTTTTATATCTTCTGAAAAGTATAAACAAATATATTTGGGGGTGATGTTGTTTAGTTGTAGGAGAAATGCTTATAAATGTCAAGCAGAAACTATAATCTGCAGCACCATTGTGAGCCCATAAATCAGTATGCCATACTGAAGGCCAGTTTAAGTCACGGGGAAGCTAGCTAAAGTTATAGCTTATTTCTATGAAACAATATGTGCTTTGTCTTTGAAGTTAAGAGCTAATCTCAGGGCTGAAGAGATGGCTCAGAGGTTAAGAGCACTAACCGTTCTTCCAGAGGTTCTGAGTTCAATTCCCAGCAACCACATCGTGGCTCACAACCATCTATGATGACATCTGGTACCCTTTTCTGTATGCTGTATACATAATAAATAAATAAATCTTTAAAAAAAAAAGAGCTAATCTCAAAGAGAGATAACCATAGGCCAGATAGAGAGAGTTCTAGAACAGAGACTTAGTTGTATGTAGGGCTGTGTTCCCCAAACAGAAAAATTTTGTTTGAAGTCATAGAGATTGATATATAGCTGTTTCCTCTCAATTAAAATGTGCCCTCCTGCTGGGGGTGGCAGCAGCAATAGAATGCCTGGTCTACAGACTGAGTTCTAGATACACACAAACAAACCCTGTCTGGGGGGGGGGGTGGAGCTTTCTGAAGAGAAGGTGGAGGCTTTGAAAACTCAGAGCTCAGAAAGTTAGGACCTCACAAGGCCCACACCTGAAAGGTTATGTAAGCAGTGACAGTGGTGTATAAGAGACTCTTTAGAGGATCTGCCTGCAAGTGGGGTGGAGAGATCCCAGAACATAGCTTTGGAGAGTAGCCACCCATGCTGAGGGTGGGGGCCTGTTTCTATGATGCAACTGCCTTTGAGTTACCCATCCTTCTGTAAGTAATACCTCCCCAGTGCCCCCTACTAAACAACCCAATAAACTCACTAGTTTGCCAATCCAGACATAGATGGAATCATTGTTTCAGTTTCTTTGATGAACAATCCAGTGCTCTCACATTCTCAAAGCTCAGACATTCGTAGGCCCTCGGGCAACAGCAGGACTTTGACAGATTTCTAGTACTGTGAGTCTGGAAGTGATGCCAGGTTTATACCACCTGATAGGTATCCATGTAGTTAAAATTCATCAGGTTAGTGGAGAATAATCAGATTGCCATTTGAGGATCCAGGAGGCATGACATCCTGCCCACACAGGTCTTTTCTTTATGGCTATTTTCTGAGTTGAAAGGTCTCATTACACTTTGCTCAATAGCTCTTACCATTTTTATAAAATCCTGATTCTTACTTTTTAAGGATTAAGTAGAGACAATAACCCTTTCTCTCTAGATGAACACATATATTTTATGTTTAATTTCCAATGGCTATGACTTCCTGAAATGCAACAGTGAGGCCTACCGTAATCCCTGAGTGAGAAACTGACCAAAATTCATCAATAGTCTGTAGAAGAAACCTCAGAGGCCAGTGGGAAACAGAGAAAGCAGAAATGGGGGTAGGGTGGGGGCAGGGCAGCCTTGCAGAATCTCCAAGAGATGCTGATGTAGATAAAAGAAAGCAGAACTGATTTCTGTAGAAAGATTTCATCTCTCTGGACTTTGAGGGAATAACTAGGGACTGGGGGCACACACAGGAATAAAACTGGTGGCTGAAGAACTCTAAGGACTCTAGATGAGCTATACTGCCTTTGGGATTTAGGTCAAATGACAGAGGACCTGAGCTCACTCGAGGAAGGAACTGTAAGGGAATGAATGTCTGCAAGCATTGGACTCTAATTCCCCTCTGATAGCAGGTCCAGAGAACCATCTGCCCCATGCGGCCAGTAGATCATCATCCACTGATGCTGAGAAAGGTCAGAAACCAAACCCTGAACTTCAATCTCTTCAAACTGAGAAGAGCAGACTAAGTGAGGTCCGTTCCTTTCTTGAAATTCTCATGGGCTCTTTGAAGATCCAAATAGAAAGATAGTTTCTAGCTAGAATTCTTTTTAATCAGACTAGCTCTGTATGTCCTGGCTCTGTAGAATTCCTGTCTATGACCTTGAAGTCTTACTTCTGTGTCTGAGCAGTTATGTAAAAGTAATAACAGTTTCTACCCCAGAGAGTTGCTGGGAGGTAAAATTGGAGCTCAGTAAATGATCATCACCATGGTAATCAATGCTGAATATCGAAACTATAGCAGAAACTTATGTCCCAGTCCTCAGCTGTATACTCTCTCTGCTCCCTGGAGGGCCCCAGCACACATTACCTGTACATCTCAAGGCTTTCTCTGGCATTTTCTGAATACAGGGCTCGTCCTCACCCTCTAGCCTTTTCGGCTCATTCCTACTTTTGCCTAAAATAAAAAGGCCCATTGCTATCTTGAGAAGCTAACCATGCCCTTTTCCTTAATTCTGCCTCAGGGGTAAGGGTTCTTGACATAGGAAAAACTATATTAAAAGATTACTCAAGGCAGGAGCAGGTAAATGAGTAAGTTTAGCCTGTTCTACATAGTGAGTTCCAGGCCATCCAAAGCTGTGTAGTGAGACTCCATCTCAAAAAGAAAAAGAGGGTGGGAGGGGGAAAAAAAAGGAAAAAGGACAGAACAAATCTGACCTGAAAAATTAGGGCCAGAGAGAAGATGTCACCTGCTGCTCTTCCAGAGGACTTGGGTATTTTCCATCACCCATGGCAATCAGCTGGTACCTGCCTGAACTCCAGTTCTCTTCTGGGCTCTATGGGCACCATATGCACATGTGTACACACAGAGGCACAAACATACACATACATAATAAACCATTTTTAAGAGGACCTTCCCTGTGTGGTTTTGCTTTCCTGGAGTCAGTCACCACCCTACAGCCCCAGGAGAACTATAAAGAAACTAACATTTACATAAGACCTCCTAGCAGCCATCTATTTTTCTTGCCAACAAGTTTTTATTCCTATCATATAACATTCTGAAAAGCAAGTCTACAGTCAGTTCTGTGTTGGAATTTAAAGATTCAAACCCATATCTGTGCCTTTAGTCCTCTTTGGATCTCTCTGTGACAGAAACAATTACACATCTCTCTCTCTCTCTCTCTCTCTCTCTCTCTCTCACACACACACACACACACACACACACACACACACACACACAGAGGGGGGAGGGAGGGAGAGAGAGAGAGAGAGAGAGAGAGAGAGAGAGAGAGAAAACGCCTATTCAGCTTTCAACCTTTGTTCTAGGGCAGCCTCCGAACAGGATCACACAAGGGATCTGCCTGGAGATGATGTCAGTGTTGACTCCTGGGGGAACACCTTGCCAGCATCTTCCACTAGAGGCCAGAGGCAGTTATTGTGGTTTCCTTAGTGATAACGTGTCACTCCACTCCAGAAACCATGGGCAACCCCTCCATAACAGTGACTGCCACTTCATCCCTAGAACAGGTGTCATGCCTGCTGTCACAGGACTCCTATTCAGAAGTCACCCTGTGGCAGGGTTGATGAGGGTGGGATGCTTCATTGAAACAATGTCTCATGCAGATATGGAATGCTGGCTACTAAATGCCCTTGTAAGCTGGGTATTTCCGTGCATATCTGTACATTTCCAAGTCCAGTTTGGATCAAGGTTTGAGGCAGAAGGGAAAGCAGATTGGGTCATGCTTATCCCAAGCAGGACAAGGTCAGTTGACTCTTTGGGACTGGAGGCAGGGAGAGAGGAGAAAGGCATGGTCCCTAAGTTTCCTACTAAACCCTGACCCACACAGCAGACCCAGAAGCTCCACCTTTAAGCCCCCTCAGTACCAGTCAGCAAGAGGGGAGATGACGTCTTTTTATTAAGGTTGACACCAAGGAAAGCATTGAGAAAGGATGCACAAAGGAGGAGAAAGGGCACACAAAGTCACTGCTTCAGGAGATAGGAGGGAGGCACATCAGTTAAGGAACCTCAGGACAGCCACATGCTCCATGCCCTGGTTGAGGATTGAGGCAAAGGGAGAAAGAGAGAGAAAAGTGCCATGATAGCCTGGGGCTCACAGAAGGGTCTGAAGCCCCCTGGACCTAACACTAGAGCCACAAGGCCTGCCCTTAAGGGCTCACACACTATTACACAAGTGGACACACAAAACACAAGACGTTATGGAGGCAACACCAAAGAGCAGCGGGTAGTGACATGAACAGAAAAAGGAACTTTAGTATAAGCAGGTATAACCAGAAAAGACAGTTTGGGGCTACAGTCCCCTCCCCCAAAGAGTTCCTCAAATGTCCCCTAAATTTAGGCTGTTGCTGACCAGCCCCAAGTCTCTGCCTGTGAACCGGGCACTTTGTTCTCTAGGTCCAGGTGCAGTGGAAAAGCAATCCCACATGAACTCAGTGACAGGGCTGGTTCCACTCTGCATGCAAAATCCCAGAGCTTAAGCATGTGAGTCTTCATGCACATTCAGAGCCAGCTCCTCCCAGCCCAGGGGCCCTGGGAACCCCATGCACCCAGATTCCTAGGTCTGTGGTTCCCTCTCAAGCTTCCTTTACCAATCAACAGCCGCAGAGATCTGTGAGGGGAGAGGCTTCTGCAGAGCACTGGATATCTTGGATTTCAGCAAAAGGGTACATTTCCTGTTGCCAGAACAGAATATACCCCAATTCCTTAATTTCTAAGTAAATAGAGATTATTTGCCAAAGTCCTACATGAGTCCTTTTTCAGAATAGAAAAAGCAGAATTTTATTTACATAATTCAATGGTCCTCCTGTTTCCTGGGGAGAGGGCAAGGTTGGGGGATGGATGGGAGTCCCAGAGATGGGTACTTCCTCTCCGGAACCTCACCTTTCTGCAGTTTGCTATGATGCGTGGTTGGGTGGAATTCACTATGCTTCCAAAGTCCTTCACCCTACAAATCCTTCTGTGAGGGAGTCTCTCTCTCTCTCCCTGACCTACAAGAACCGCGAATAGAGAGAAGCACACTGCACCACACTGTTCAGTACCCTCACAACAAACACTTGGAAACCCAAAGCCCAGGCAGTTGGTGCTCCCTTAGGGTCCCCCTCACAGGGAGACCTCGCCCTCCAGCTGCAGCAGGGTAATGTCAGGCAGGTCGAGGGACTCCACAAGTGGACCATCCTCCCCATCGAGACCAGCACAGGGGCTCTCAGAGCGCTCACAATGACTGGTGGGTGTGGCAGGGCTGGGTATCCCTTTCTCCCCCTCTTCATCCTCCTCCTCCTCCTCTGGATCGCGACCCAGCAAGCCGCTGTCCCCGATCCCAGGCGAAGGTGTCTCTGGCTCTTGGGAAACACTTGGGAAGCTCCCCTTGCCTCCGGCCACGCCCAAGCCTCCTTGGCGGGGCGCGGTGGTCATAATCTGGCACATGGAGACTATGGCTCGCTGGTTGGCGCACACGTCGTCCGACAGAACCTGGATGTGAGAGGCCTGCTCGTCCAGCGCCCCTCGCATGGCCCTCACATCCTCAAACAGGGCCTGCAGCTGGGCCTTCAGGTGCTCCATCAGTTCCTTCATGCCGCCGTTATACTCCCCAGAGATCACGTCCCCCACGGCTGGCACCGTGGACACCTCCAGAGGCGCCGGCAGGTCGCCGCCGTCCTTGGTCATGATCTCCAGCAGACTGTCCTCCATTGAGTGGCAGAAGCGGGCAGTGGCAGCTCTGGGTCGCGTCCAGCAATGCCTCCAGGGTGGGGAGAAGGGAGTGATGGGGGAGAGGTCCCGGGAGGGACGGGGTGGGAGCCCAGGGACACCTAGGCTCCCTAGAGGGGCGGGGAGCCGACGGACGTGAAAAGAGCAGTCCCAGGGAGAGGACCCGGCAGGATCAAGGAAGGTCGAGAAGAGTCCACGGGACAAAGACCCGTCCTAGGGTCCTGGGGCCAGCGTCTTCGGGCTTGCCCAGGGGCGAAAGTGCCCTGCCAGCTCGCCTCCCGGCTGGTGCCTGTATCCCCTCCGCCCTCCTGGCAACCACCGGCAGAGTGCTCACAGGCTCTCCGCTTGCAGTGGGGTCGGGGTCGGGACCAGGACCTGCAGCGCGTCGTTTCTCGGGACTCCCCCCACACCAGCCATCCACCAGCAGAGCCCGCGAGTGCGGCTGGAGCGGCAGGGGCGGGTCTCCCGGCCGCGCCGCGGTTGCTCCCCGTTTCCAAGGCGACGCACGGCACGTAAATGACGTGTGTCTCCATGGCAACGAGGAAGTGGAGAAGAAAGAGAACAGGGTTCCGACGCTGCAGTGGAGTTCTGTTGTATGGGCTGACAGGCAGGGCGGGGATGCTGCAGTGGCTTCGGAGAAGCTGCAAAGAGCGTGTGGCTGCAATGTTTAAATAGGACAGCAGTTTGCTGCCCGCCCCCACCCCCAAGCTCGAGAGAGACTGTCTGCCTGGGAGGGCTTTTCACCAGCTCTCCGCATTTCTTCCTTGGAGAATGGCGCGAGAGCCCGATCCTGTCCTTGTCCTCCAGCGGCCGGCGGGACTGAGTAGCGAGGCGATTCTTAATAATCCCAGGCGAGCTGGCCGCGCCAGGCCTGGCGGTGCAGAGGGAGACGGAGGGCACGGCCAATTTCTGCCTCTTCCTTCTGCTGCATAAACCAGTTTCCTCGCTCCACAAAGCTCAGGGTGAGATTCTGTCCCTTATGGGACCCAACTGCTACTCAGGTTACTGTGAGTTTATGAGAATGATTTTTGAGAATGAAAACTCCATAACAACAGATTTCCCTCCCCTCCACCCGCCATCACGGAATCCCCGGCGCTTAAAATAGCGTCTAAAACGCAGAAAGCCAATGTGTCTGTAAAATGGATAGTTAAATAAGAGCCACCAAGTGCCATTCCCTTCCCCAGGATTCTCCAACCCACACATAGTGGACTTCAAAAGACCTAAATAAAATTTCGTCTTTATCTTTAATGATTTAGAAACCTAAAGTGATCGTTTTGGGGTTTTGTTTGTTTATTTGTTTTGTTGATGTGTTGGGGTAGTGGACTGTAGTGTTTCTAAATCTGAGTTAACACTACACCTTCATATAACTGAGTGAATCATTGATGGCTGTGGGACCATTGACCCTGATATGCATTTTTAGATATCCACCAAAAGCCCCTGTCTTTTGTGGAAACTCTTTCCCCTACTTCAAGGGTAGAGCCGGAGGAGAAGAAGGGAGAAAAATGGGTTCTAATATATTTAGAGGTTACATATATTGGAAAGATAGTCATCTTATAGGCCACAGCCCACTAATAGAACGTCGGATGAATGAGAAAGCTAACTGAACGCAACCAAACCCCAAGTTTACAAGAATCTAGGCAGGAGAAATAAACCAACAGTGTCACCTACATATAGAAAAAATTAAGTGAGTGTGTGTGTCATTGGACACTAGAAGGTCAGTAATAGTGTGTTCTTGAGTTTCCTGGTTGTGTGTCTTAGTGATGAAGAATGTCTAATCAAGGAAATTTTTGTAGCACCCAAGAACTGTTTGGTTAAGGCCTGTCCTAGTGCAGTTAAAAATAAAAGCAAATTAAAATATCTTAAACTATCAGCATCAACATGTTTAAATAAATAACCTAAAGCATATATATTGGGCAGATGTGAGGAAATTGATTTCCTAAAACAAATTAACACACCCCACACACAATATTATGTTTTCTAAAATGAATGGTCCATCTTATTTGCTCTTTCAACCAATGTGGACTCCCTCCTTTGCTATTATCTCGTTTCTGCCATTTGTGCCATGTGTGGTAAATAAACTTTAGATGAACCCTAAATTTCTGGTTCATGATAGAGCAGAAATTGCCAGGTAGTGGTGGCAGAGGCAGAGGCAGGCAGATCTCTTGAGATCCAGACCAGCCTGGTCTACAGAGTGAGTTCCAGCATAGCCAGAGCTAAACAGTGAAACCTTGTCTTGAAAACAAATAAAAAGAACAAATAAGCAATAAAAAGTGCAAATGGTTTTTCTTTGGTATCCCTAAGCACAAACAGACTTTTTTAAAGCAAAAAAAAACAAAGCCTACAATCTGAGTTGGATCTCTGAAACCCACATGGTGGAAGGAAAAAACAATGTCCACAAGTTATAATTTGTCTTACACCATAATGTGTGTGTGTTTGCATGCAAATGTTTAGTTTTGAACTATAGGAAAGCTAAAAACAGGCAGAACACAGCTGAGTTTACCCAGAATGACTTCTGATCACATGATAGCAAAGGTTCTCAGAACTTTATAGGATACCTGTAAAGCTATTCATCCCTTCTATAAGAGCCACTACAGCAGAAGACTGGTATGTTCCACAGACTTATTGCCATGGTTCATTGCTTCCCATCTCCTCACTGGCATGTCACATGAAAGATTCCATTTTGCCAGTTCTCTGGCAATGTGTCCCCTCCTAATTGTGAAGAGTGATCCTGTGCTCAGCTTCCTATCTTTGCTGCCAAATAAGCTTACATCAAACCCAGCCCCACACAGTAGGAACTGGGTTATGCCATCACACAAGGCCCTCTGGCACTATTGTTGAGGGTACTGTGTATGTCAAGGCTTTCAGCATCAGAATATCATGTTGCTCAGAGACTCTGACCATGCAGTACACAGAGAGCACAAGAGGCCCCGGGCCAAGAGGGAGGGGAAATACTGGAGAAGAACCAAAGATCATGGGAAGTAGATGCAGAGACCCAGGGACGTGGCTGATCCAGGATAGTTCCAGGTCAGACATTTAAGAGGGTAGGTAGGAACTTGGGGGGGGATGGAATAGAAGAATATAGGGAGAAAACACTGGTTGTATTTGATCAAAAATGAGTCACTTCATAAATTCTGCATGAAAATTAAATGATACATAAAAAATAGATAGGTCTAGCCTCAGGAAATTAAGGGTGGTGCATACAGGGAATGAAGCTCACTCAACCTTCAGTACCTGGTTGGGTTATCAGGCTGGGTCATTGGGATGCCAGGCCTTGGGGATGAGTACCCTAGCCATATTACTAAACTATTCAGAAGAACTGCTCATAGAGGAAAAAGAAAAGCCTGCACAGCCTTCTGTTGCCTGCCTTAGTCTCTGGGTGTCACTGTGGCTGCTGCCTTAGTCTCTGGGTATCACTGGCTGCTGCCTTAGTCTCTGGGTAATACTGTGGCTGCCTTAGTCTCTGGGTAACACTGTGGCTGCCTTAGTCTCTGGGTATCATTGTGGCTGCTGCCTTAGTCTCTGGGTATCACTGTGGCTGTCTTAGTCTCTGGGTATCACTGTGGCTGCCTTAGTCTCTGGGTAACACCCGCTGCTATGGTCTATCCTCTCACACTCATTAGCCTATAAGGAGAGGAAACCTGAGACTGGAAATGTAGTCTCCATTACATTTGCCAGGTTTTAAGTGTCACATTCTTATGAAAATTGCAGTTCTGAGTAGACTCTGCTGTTTTCCTCTCCGGTGTTGGTTATCTCCTCCTTACATAGCAAGTCTGCTTTTGCACAATAAATCGATAAGGAGCTTCTGGACTCAGATCTAGAAGAATACACTAAATCAAGGTCAACTCAAAGTTCAGTTGCTACAATTTAGTCTAAAATCCCCCAATGTTCCCCAAGTATAACTTATGATGCTGCATTGCCTATGGTTCGTCTCAGTATGATCCCTGGACCCTTGTTTTGTTCAACTTTACACAAATTAAGGACTCCTGGAAGGAGGAAATCTCAACTGAGGAATAGCTGCCCTGGTCTGGGCTGTGAACACATCTCTGGGACACTTTCTTGGGTTGCTTATTGATAGAGGAAGGCCTAACCCACTGTGGGTGGTGCCATCCTTACCATATGATCCTGGGTTGTATAAAAGAGATGGCTGAATATGAACTTGGAAGCAAGCCAGTAAGCAGCATTCTTCAGGTCCTCCACAGTGTCCTGCCTCCAAGTTCCTGTCTTCAATTGCTGCCTTGGCTTCCTGCAACAATTGGCTGAAATCTATAAGCCAAACAAACCTTTTCTTCTCCAGATTGGCTTTGATCAATATTTCATCACAGCAATAGGGAAGAAAACTAGAAAATAAATTGTTACCAGGAGTGGGGTATCACTGTGATGGACCTGACCACACTTTTTGAAAAGGATTGTAGAAGCATTTGGAACTTTGGGCTGGAAAAATTAAGTGCTTAATTTTTAGTGCGCTGGTCTGTGGGAACGTAGAAGATACTGGCAAAAGAGTTGCAGATGATGGTGACCTGGCTTGTGAAGTTTCAGAGGGAAGCAAAGACCATCATGGATGTTTATGTAATATTTTGGGTTAATAATCTGTGGAAGTGAGACTTTGCTTTATTAGAACAATTGTCGATGGTTGTCTGGGCCTGAAGAATGGCTATGGTTTAAGAGACCAATATCATTGAAGGGAAACCTTCTGGGGTATATTTCTTCAGGATTATCACAAAGAAGGATAATTTCTAGTTCATCAGGAGCACCTTTTCTTGACAAATTACTTCTCACAGTTTCAGTCTAATCTGAAAGTAATTATACTGGTGCTTGTATAACATGGTATGTGGACTGAAAACTTCTCTTCTTGTTTGTCATATTCTAAGGACATCTTTGTGTCCTGGTGAACACATTTTAAATAAATAATAAAAAAAAACAGGGCTCGAGATGTAGCCTAGTGTAGCCTTGAACTCTTTATCTACTTGTCTCAGGCTCCTAGATACTGGGATTACAAACGTGCACTACCAGGCCTTATAGTGAAATGCCTTGTTTACTTACTATTCATTTATTAATTAATTTTATTCTCAGGTTGTACACAAGTTCAATCATATCTATTGGAGGTCAAAAGGCAATCTGCAGGCGTCAGTTCTCTGTCACCTCAGGTCATCAGGCTTCGCATCAGGAGCCTTTACACCTGGAGCCATCCTGCCAGTGGCCCAGGGGTGGACTTTTGATTATGATGAAGTGGAGCCCTTTCTTTCCCTTGCTCGAGTCTTTTTCTATCTGTTCTAAAAATCAAACCACACAAGAACGCTCTGCAATATATAACAGAGGATATAAAAAGCTCAGGCTTCTTGGGACCGCAAAGCTGAATCTAATCAAGAGCCAAACACGGAACAGCAAAGAGACTTCCTGGGGACGGAGGTTCATCCTGAAATAGCCCAAGGTGGCCTGCCTCAATAAGGTCTCTTGCTTTCCACAGCCTTACTCAGGTCTCCAGGAAGCAGAAGCAAACTTTAAATGAAATTTGCTGGTGACTGTCTGGATCAAATGAATTAAACTGAGACCAGATTGTCCTCAGAGGGTCATCCCAAGGCTCCATCCAGCATCATTATTTACACACCCATCTTCAGTTGCTTGTATTATTAAACCATTCCCCTTACCAGAGGCATTAATGGCACTGCTGGGCAGAACAGGCTATTAGCCATGACACTTCCCATGTGGTAAACAAAAAACTATGCACAATTTTATATGCTTCGCACTGAAATTTATGTTTAAGTATCAACAAGATCTGTGGGACATAACGCCTCTCTCATACTTGTGACTTTTATTAATGCTTGGGGGAATGTTCTCTTTCATAGAAAAATGCTGTGGAGAATGGTTCCAAGAAATGGAAATGGCACATGTCATTTGAAGCCTAAAGTTATCATTTGATAAGAAGACAGGAAATAATAGAGATTCAAGAGAGAAAAAAATCTTAGTGGATAGCTTCATTCTCTCATCCTCTGGCAAAATGCAAGCAAAGGCAAGATTTGTTTGTTTGTTTTGAGATAGGTTTTCGATACATAATGCTGGCCGTCCTGGAACTCAATAGTAGACCAGGGTGTCCTCAAAATCACAGAAATCCACCTACCTCTGCATCCATCCCCCGACCTTTCACCCCAGTGCTGGGATTAAAGGTATGCTCCACCCCTAATCTCTGCGCTGGGATCAAAGGTATATGTTCCACCACCACCCAGATTTTAGGCAACATTTTAAAGAACTTTATGAGCGTGATGAGGAATGAAAGGAAGGAGCGGGAGTCCTCCATCCAGAGCGCCTTAAAGTTTGGAGACTGGAGAGATGGCTCAGTGGTTAAGAGTACCGTCTTTTCTTCCAGAGGACCCGGGTTCGATTCCCAACACCCACATGGCAGCTAACAACTGTCTGTAGTTCCAGTTCCAGGCAAACACCAAGGCAAATAAATAAATAAAGTTTAAAAAAAAAAAAAAAAAAGTCTGAAGACAGTATCATGGCTGAGGACTCTGCTCCGTGATACAGCTGCAACCCGGTTGGCTGCAGGGTAACCACAAACCCATAGCTGGAAGTCCTGAAGCCATGATACATTCTCCAGAACACGGAGATGCTCCCCAACACCGCTCCTTCCCAGGTCTATAAACAATACCACACTGCACATTTCTAGCCAGGCCTTTCTCCTTTTGTACCCTCCCCCCACATCCCTCCTCTTTCACTAATAACAAACGACTGCTAGAAATGCCAGCTGAACTCCCCACGCTTAACAAGTTCTGAGGACCGCCCACAGCCACCAGCCTCCAGCCCTGACTTCTCACTGCCATTTGCCTTTATTCTTTTCAGTTTCCCAGGAATGGAATTCTGGTAGCTTTTAAATCTTGCTACTTTGGCACAGCATATTTGTAAAAGGTTATCAGTGTCACCAGGCCCTGAGGTTTGTCTCATTGTTTTATTGTACTCTGCTACATGAATTGCCATATTGTAATTTATTTTAATTTCTCCTTGTGTTTTTGAGATTATAATTACATCTCTTCCCCCTGCCCTTTCTCCCTCCAAACCCTCCCATATACTCCTTACTCTTTTTCAAGTTCATGGCCTCTTTTCTTTTTTAACTGTTGAACGTGTGCTTGTGTGTGTTTATGTATATGCATGCATGCGTGTGTGCATGCGTGTGTTCTCATATGTATTTTTTCAGGGCTGACCAGTTGCCAGCTGAGACCTTGGGAGCTTTACCACAGATTGCACTTTATCCATTCTGATGCTGTCAGGAAGTGCCCCTGCTGTTCAAGTCAGGCTATCACTGGCAGCCCCACTAGGAATATTCTGGCACATGTCTTAGTGTTTATAACACAGGGTTCTCTAAACTTTATGCATGGGTGAATTTGCTGAATCACAGACTTCAGCTCTACTGAAGCATCTTACAGTCAACCAACGGGAGAAAAATTCTCACAGCCAGTCTTAGCCAGAATTACTATCAAACACCATGACCAAAGCAGGTTGTGGAGGAAAGGGTTTATTCAGCTTACATTTCCATATCACTTTGCATCATCAAAGAACACCAGGAAAGGAACTCAAACCACCTCTGAAGCCTGGATGCGGGAGCTGAAGCAGAAGCTATGGAGGGTGCTGCTTACTGGCTTGTTGTTGTAGAACTCAGGACCACCAGCCCAGGGATGGCACCACCCACAATGGACTGGACCCTCTCCCATCAATCACTACTTTAAAAATGCCCTGCAGGCTTACCTACAACCTGGTCTTATAGAGGCATTTTCTCAGCTGAGGCTCCCTTCTCTCTACTGAGCTCACGTCAAGTTGACATAAACTAGCCAGTGCAGCCACATTCTCTTCACCACTTTATATTGTCAGGCTTTTAGTTATTGATTTGCTTTCCATGGCATTCCAGATTTTCAGAAGAATACTTGTAGCATAGTGGGTAAATGTTAAATATTGAGTAAGTCAATGTTTCTTAATTTTCAAGAATAAAGTTTATTTTATTTTGTCTTTTAAGAACTTAGTTCCCTTGTAGCTAAGGAATACTTCTTATAAAATTTAGCCTTTTGAAAATTGTTAACAACTGAATTAAAGCAAGTTGCTATTTATAATCCATGCACATATAATGTTAAAAAAAACCCATACTCCATGAATATATGTCTATGTGGGCAGGATTTTAACAAATGTGCACATTATTTATGAGATTCTATGCTCTTTTTTTTTTTTTTTTAAAGATTTATTTATTTATTATGCATACAGTTTTGCAGAAGAGGGCACCAGACCTCATCATAGATGGTTGTGAGCCACCATGTGGTTTTGCTGGGAATTGAACTCAGGTCCTCTGGAAGAACAGCACTGGAAGTCAGTGCTCTTAACCTCTGAGCCATCTCTCCAGCCCCGAGATTCTATGCTCTTAATGACTTTCTTTAGTTATATAACAAGAGTTGTTATTGTATCATGCACATTTATGATTAATATTTAATTTAATAAAATTATTTATTTACTTAGTCTTACGTGTTTAACTTTTTCCCCAAGTGTGTATCTGGTATGCTCAGGAGTTAGAAGAGGACATGAGACCCCCTGGTCCTGAGGTTAGGATGGTTATAAGCCAACATGTGTGTTCTGGGAATCAAACCTGGATCCTATCAAAGAACAAATGCTGAGCCATCTCTCCAGCACGGGGATGAAAAAATTCTACTTGTCATGTTTGCTAGTAAATGAAATGCCTTTATGATTAGCTAGATTTTCTGTTCATTAGTGATGCTTCTTGCTTTAAAGCCAAATGGTGACTGATTCTAATACAACTGCACTAACTTTCCTGATGACCTGTTTCCTTAAGTTTTCAGTCTGTCATCTTATAGCCAAATTTCCTCTTGTTCCTCTCTTTCTGCATTTTTGGCATTCCTTGTCTTTTGTCAAGATTAGTTTATTTGTACTTAATATAATTAATTACTGGATTTAAAATGTTTTGTGCATTAGTATAGGTCTCAGTTCCTTTGGGCCTTCCCCCTGTGTTTCAAAGCTCATTCACTAGATACTTAATGTAGAATTAGGATATCCTTTTGCTGAATCAAACTCCTTATCACTAAGAAATGAGAAGTAGACCAATGGCTCAGTGGTTAGGAGCACTTGTTGGTCTTCCAGAGGATATGGGTTCAGTTCCCAGCACTCACACGGTGGTTCAGAGCCATTCCTAATAGTTCCAGAGGATCTGATGGCCTCTTATGAGCTCTGCAAACAGCATTTACACATATGATGCACACACGCACAGGCAAAACATCTAAATACATAAAATAAAATAAAGCAAAATTTTAAAAATAGAATTACAGATTTAAAAGAAAAGCCATCCTGATAATAGTCATCACTCTGGCACTTATTAGTCTGACATTAATAAAGCCATTTTAGAACTTTTTCATATTTATTGTTTTCATGAGACATCTTTCTCTATTTTCTACTTGTCATATCTACTCTTTTATATTTAAAGTGAATTTTGTGATTAATTCCAGCATTTAGAAAGCAGAAGCAGACAGATCTCTGTGAATTCCAGGCCATCTATGGCTACATAGTGAGCTTTTGCCTTCAAAATAAATAAAAATAAATAAATATTTTTTAAAGCTAGTAGCTATATTTTAGCTTTATAGTTTTAAAGCTATATATTTTAAATATATACATGTAGTTTATATTTGCCTCTTTTTGTCTACCCTGACCATCTCTGGCCTTTTATTATAATGTATAGAGCATGGCATTGATTTCAATTACTGATCAGATTAATGAACTCCATTCTATCATATTGCTATTTATTTTCTGTTTATTTCTTCTTATCTTTGTTTATTGGCTTTTACTTATTCTCATCCCTATGTTTACATTAAATTCATTTTAAATGATTCCTTTCTGTCTTCTCCATTGACTTATTAGTTTTTCTTTTCTTTCTTGCTTGCTCTGTCATGGTTATTCTTGAGAGGCCCTTTTCCACAGAATTTCTTATGGTGATGAACTTTTTTTTAATCTGTATTTGTCCACTGTGGTGGCCACTAGCCAGATGTAGCTGTCAGGGACTGAAATGTAACTGCCATGATTAAGGAACTAAATATTTGGTTTCCTTTGTCTTGAATTTGTAGCAGATCTGTCTTTGGACTGTCAGTCTCAGAATAAAGACATGGAGACTTACTAATAAGTACTAAAGTTTGGCCTTAGCTTACTTAGGCTTGTTCCCAACCAGCTCTTATAACTTAAATTAACCCACTTATATTAATCTACATTTTGTCACGTGGCTCATTACCCCTTCTCCATGCTATATTCCTCCAACTTCCTTTGTGTCTCACTGGAGAATCTCCACCTCAGATTCTTCCCAGAATTCCTGTCTCTACTGGAAAGTCCCATCTACCCTCTTCTGTCTAGCTATTGGCCTTTCAGCTATTTATCAAACCAATCAGAAAGTGCATTAGGCAGGTGAGGTAAAACAGAGACACATCTTCACGTGTAATCAAATATTCCACAACATGAATTAGCCTTGTTCTAAATAAGCAGCAATGTGTGGGCCCCGAGTACAGGAAATGGCAGATGATTGACAGCCAACCATCAGGAGCTCATACAGTGCAACTGTAAGACCTTGCCTTCTGGAAGACCAGGAGTGGATGACTTAGTCTAGGTCCATCATTTTAGTCACTGGCACTGTTTGCTATTGAAGGATTAAATGGATATGAGTTTGCAAATGCACTTTCAATAAAAGCGCCCAGTTCCGAGCTAGGAAGTCCCGCCCCTTGAGTGTCTAGCACAGTGCCTCATACAGCTACACAGTTCACAACTAAACCTTCGGGTTATTTTTTTCCACTTCCTCACAGTGTAAGAATCCTGTGATGGTGTGCTTCCAATGCCTCCCACAGCCTTTCAAGTTTTGCTATTACATACACTTCATTTACATGTCATAGAATTCCAAGTGCTTTACTATTTTATTTTTTTTCCATGCCAAGTCTCACTATGTTGCCCTGACCTTCCTAGAAGTCACTATATGGAACAGGCTGGCCTCAAATTCTCAAGAGATCTACCTGCTTCTGCCCCTTGAGTGCTGAGATTATAGTCATATACCATCATGCTCAGTTTATTTGTTATTTTAAAGATTTATTTATTATGTAGTGTTCTGCCTGTGTATTTGCCTGCTCACCAGAAGAGGGCGCCAGATCTCATTATAGATGTTCATGAGTCATGTGGTTGTTGGAAATTGAACTCAGGACCTCCAGAAGAGCAGCCAGTTCTCTTAACCACTGAGCCATCTCTCCACCCTAGTTTACTTCTATTTTAAATAGTTATCTTTTAGGGGCTGGAGAGATGGCTCAGTGGTTAAGAGCACCGTCTGCTCTTCCAGAGGACCAGGGTTCGATTCCCAGCACCCACATGGCAGCTCACAACTGTCTGTAGTTCCAGTTCCATGCAAACACCAAGGCAAATAAATAAATAAATAAAGTTTTAAATAGTTATCTTTTCAAGAGATTAAACTTTAAGGAAAATATTTTTATAGTTTATCTAAATGTATCACCTTTATCTATTTATATTGATTTAAATTTCTACCCACTTTAATTTCTCTCCTGCCTAAAGAACTCTAGCGAGTCTCCTTTTTTTTGTCTCAAAGTATCTCACCTTCATTTGAAAGATTATTATTTGCTTTGAGCCGTGGCAGCCCATGCCTTTAATCCCAGTACTCAGGAGATCAGGCTGGCCTCAAACCAAGGAGTAAGTTCCAGGAACAGCCAGAGCTACACAAAGAAACCCTGTCTTAAGAAAAAAAAAAAAGAGGAAAAAAGAAGGAGGAATAGATGATAGATAGATAGATAGATAGATAGATACATAGATACATAGATACATAGATACATGGATACATAAATAGATACATAGAAACATGGATGGATAGATAGATAATTTGCTAGGGAAAGAAAAACAACAAAATAAACTTTTAGGCTGGTCTTTTCTTTTGCCTTGCATAAATTCTGCAGGAAATATGCCAGTATTGTTTTCTTCCTTCTATATCAAAGCTTTAGGCTTTGAAAGCCATCTGGTCTTTGTGGCAACTACTCAGGTTGGGCATTATATCATAGCTTAGCAAATACATAAATAGATGTGTGTGGCTGGGTCTCAGTAAAGCCTCATTAAGAGAATGAGAGATTGGGCAGATTTGACCCATAAGCCCCAGCTGGTCAGGGTGCTCTGGGTCCTGTAATGTGTCCTTATCTGGATGCTTCTACATTTTTTCTTTACTTTGGCTTTTTATTTGTTTGGTTATAAAGTGGTTTGACATAGTTTTTTCTTATTCTATCTACATTTAACTGAGCTTCAAATTTGGGAAATATTTAGTTGTTTCTTTAAATATTTTTGCCCCATAATTCTTCTGAAACTACAGCTACATGTATATTGAACTATTGATTATATACAAAAGGCAATTGTGTTCTAATTCCTTTCTTTTTAATTTTTTTTGTCTTTGGGTTCTCTGATTTTTTTTTCTGTCCTCTATAACTTGCCTCAGTTCTTCCTTTAAAATACTTAATTTTTATTCATTCTAAAATGGCATCTTCAGGGCTCTGGCATCTTGAAGATTCAGTTTAAACATTAGACCTTTATATCTATTTAGTTGTACATTTGTATTATGGTGCACATTAAACTTACTTGCTTTCTTCTGTAAAAATTCTAAACAGATTTCACAATACCAGTCTTTAGTACCAGCAACAAAGTAACAGAATACAGATTCAGAGGTTTTGTAGTTAATTTTGTTCTTAAGATACTTTCTGCTAAAGAAATGTGGGGGAAATCTGATGTGAGGGCAAGAAAGAAGTCATATTCGTTCAAACTTCTAGTTGGACCCCAAACAATTTCTTGTAAGCATATTTAAGTACAGTACACTTTGGGGAAAAGTTTCCTGGTGTGTAACACAATCCCCTGTGCACAAAGAAGTATAATTAAATTGAAACTCTTCTCAGGGTACAGGTCACATCTTGCCTGAAGATAGTTCTAGAGATAGGCTGCATGAGTTATCTTAAGGGCCTGGGGAGGCTCTGGTGTGGTCTCTGTCACACAAATAGTACAGAGGTCATCTGGGATGTCAGCCACCGCTGGTCCTGAATGTGGGAGCTTGGGGGAGCCCTGGGCCAAACAGCACAAAGGTCATCTAGACTATGAGGTATCTCCCATCCTGCTTATGGGAGCTGTGTATGGCCTGACCCTGACCAGGATGTTCCATTCCCAGTCTTTTGGGTGGAAAAACAGGTTATACATCTCTCTTGTTGAAGAGGCAATCCTGGTCTCCTCAGTGCTTATCTGTGAAGGATCTTTGAACTCCAACAAAGAAAGGCAAAGAGTGCTCTGTCCAAAAGTCACCTGAAATAAATTGGTTTGGTTATGTTACCAATTTCATATACATTCAGATTTATTTATCACATTGATTTTTAGTTTCTGATTATTCTTTGTTCTTTTGGTTTAATTACTTCTTGGATATAGAAAATGATGGTAGAGTCAAAAAAAAACCCATACACCTTGGGGTGTATGTTCAGAACAACCTCCCTTCTATTCCTAATACTTCATCTGCACCTCTCCCTCCCCACCCCTAATATTTTACATATTTGTTAGTTCCTGGAATAACCTTTCAAGGGCTTCATTTTGCACAAAAGTAGTATATATTCTGTCATGCTCTCAGATTCACACAGTCTACTCTGGCCCTCATCTCCTTAGCAGTGGAAGCAAATATCTTCATTATGTCTCTTGCTTCATAGAATTCCATTATATGACAGACTTCATTCACCTACTCAGCTCCTCTCTGGTTAATAGATATTTGAGGGGTTTATAGCCTTTGCCACTAAAAATGCCACACAAAAAAACTGCCTGAGTGCATTTTTTTTCAAATTTGTGAAGATATATTTTCAGTAGAGATTTTCAGTAGTGATCTTCAGAATATGTGATTGCTAGGTGAAGGGATAAATTCATTTACTTGTAATTCTGTGAGATAGTATCACAAGCCCCTGCCTGGGAGCTACATCACTTGTTACTTCTACCCGTAACATAGTTGCCAGTGTGTGCTCACAGTTTTGGCAATACCAAAAGAAATGCTATGTCAAAGCAATATAATTTCACTTTCTGTTTTGAATGAATTGAGTAGGTTTTGATATTTTAAAATCAAGTTGCATAAATTTTAGACTATCTTAAAGGTCAGTTACCCTACTTTAAAATTATTTGTTGTGTCTTAGCTAATTTTTCAACTATATTCATGTCTCTTTGTTTCTAGGAGTTCCTCTGTCATTAGAGAAATTCCCTTTTCCCTGTGGTGTCCGGTGCAAATAGTATGTTCAATGAACCATTCTCTCCTTGGTCCTTTCTAATAGTACCTAGGTCATACAAATTTTTTTTTAAATTTATTTATTTATTTGCCTTGGTGTTTGCCTGGAACTGGAACTACAGACAGTTGTTAGCTGCCATGTGGGTGCTGGGAATCGAACCCAGGTCCTCTGGAAGAGCAGGCAGTGCTCTTAACTGCTGAGCCATCTCTCCAGCCCCGGTCATACAAATTTTAAAATGATGTTATGGAACTTAGCAGGCTTCTATTAATTTTGGACTTGGAAATGGAAGAGTCATGGAAATGCTTTGCCCACTACCCCTGTGGATCAATTAGAGAGATCCACCCACATTTTCTTGTAAGACTCAGAAGGCTTTCACTCTTGCTACACTGTTTAACTGACCTAGAAGGGGTTTATCTTAGGGTATAACTGGATTCTACTTTACCTTCTTCCCCCTGGATAATTATTGGAAGCACAAAGGTCCTTACCCTCACAGATAGTACTAGAAAAACTAGGAACAGAAACAGGCTTGGTTGCCTTTTCAAATAAAAAGATTTATAACCTGTTTTTTCTACCCAGAAGGCTGGGAATGAAGGTAGCTAATAGCTTGGTGATCTGTGCTATCTGTTGGGTCAAGCCATATCAAGCCCCCACAGGCAGGGAACAGGGGCTCCCCCAAGCTCCCACAGTCAGGACCAGAGATACCTAATAGGGTGACCTTTGCATTATCTGTATGGCCAGGGACTTCCCCCAAGCTCCCAGAACCAGTACCAGATGTGGCTAACAGCCCAAGTGACCTCTGCTCTATATCCGTAATGAGACCCCACCAGATCCTCTCCCAGGCCCTTAAGCTAACACCTGCAGCCTATCTCTAGAACCATCTTCAAGCTAGAAGTGCTTCATACTCTTCGAAGAGTTTCAGTGTAATTATTCCTCCTGTGCACTGGGGATTATGTTACACCTGGAAACTTTTCCAAATTGTACTGTACTTAAATATGCCTAGAATAAATGGTTTGGGGTCAGACTCTAAAGTTTGAACCAACACTGGCTACTGAGTTGTGTTGATCAGGATTTTCTTCTGCCTCTCAAAACCCATGGGACTGTACTCTAACGGTTCTGACATTTGCAAGGGACCCCACCACAAGACAGTGCTCAGATATCGCAAAAGAATTTATTTTTAAAGTTTTTCATGTTTTATATATTTATTTAAATAAATATATAAATATATTCTGTTATATTATACATATTTAAATATATATTTATAGTAACTGTGCATATTTTAGATTTATATCTAAACATTTTCTTTTACTCTGCCAATGTATCTGCCCATATGAGCTAGCTTACTAGTTTAATTATGATGACTTAATGTATTTTTGACATCACAGGCTATTTTCTCATTGCTTTTTTTCCCCAATACTTTCCTGGATATTCTTGTTTACTTATTTTTATTTATTTATTTATTTATTTAAAACTTTATTTATTTATTTGCCTTGGTGTTTGCCTGGAACTGGAACTACAGACAGTTGTGAGCTGCCATGTGGGTGCTGGGAATCGAACCCGGGTCCTCTGGAAGAGCAGAACGATGCTCTTAACCGCTGCGCCATCTCTCCAGCCCCTACTTATTTATTTTTTATGTGAACTTAGGAGTCAATTTGTTTGCCTAAAAATTAAGACAAAATTCAAATACACTTGGCAAGAAATCTTATTGGAATTAGAGTTTATTTTTTATTAACATTGTATATGTTTTTCATTTATTTATGTCCAGCTTTATATTTGCAGGGAATATTTTTTAAAAAAACATTTCTTCACAGAGTTTACACATTTCTTTCTAACATTCTATCTCAGGATTTTGTAATTGTAGCTTCTCTGGAAAATTGTAGTTTGATGCCCACTTCCACAACTTCTGGTTGGACCTTCCTTTGTACAAGAAGTCTGTTGGTCCCATTTGTGGCTTTAATAGCTACTTCTGCATTGAACAGTTTTATCTTTTAAAAGTACCTTTTCACTGTTTTGTGTGTGTGTGTGTTCTTTATTAGATGTATCCATTAATCACATTCGTACAAGCTCAGTTGATTTCTTCTGTAAAAACACATTGGCAAACAAGTGTGGTGGTGCACACCTCTAATACTAGTAGAAGAAAGTGGGCTGATGTGAATTTGAGGCCAGCCTGGGCTATACAGCAAGTTCCAGGCCAGCAGCAAGTATATAGCAAGACCCTGTCTCCAAAAAGTAAACAAATGCATAGAAAGCTCCTCCAAAATTCTGTGAAATGTCAACTGATTGGAACCTCTGCCATCTTTTAGACGTATTTCCACCACATAATTACAGTAAGATGTATGTAAACAAGACAAATTGTGACATTATGAGCACATGCCTTTATTATTCTTTTGAAGATTATTTTAGTAGGAACTCATTTTGAAGTTTTCAAATACCTTTTCAGCATCTGTGGAGATAATAACAAGGCTTTTCTTTTTATATATAGCATTTAATTATATTAATGAATTTCCTAACAATGACTATCTTTGTATTCCTGAAACAATTATGACATTTTGTGCTTTGATTTTTATTTCCTACTATTTGGCTTTTTTGCTTTCTCACTTGTATTACCTTGTATTCTAGTGGCAATGTAAATAATTATATTTAATTGGAAATGTTGAAGTTTTCCTTTGCTTTGAAATGGGTTTGGAATCAAAGGTTTTAAAATTCCATTTTAACCACTTTTTTTACTTTTAATATGATTTTTAAAAAAAGATCTATTTATTATGTATACAGTGTTCTGCTTGCACACCAGAAGAGGACACCAGATCTCATTATAGATGGTTGTGAGCCACCATGTGGGTGCTGGGAATTGAATTCAGGACCTGTAGAAGAACATCCAGTGGTCTTAGCCCCTAAACCATCCCTTTAGCCCCTTAAAAAAGAGTTTTTAAAGCATGTATACTATACAATGTTTTTAATTGCTTCATTAAGGTGACAGAACTCAGCTGGGCATAGTGGCATATGCCTTTAGTACCAGCAATTAAGAAGCAGAAGCAGACAGGTTTCTGTGAGTTAGAGACCAGCCTCATCTCCAGTACAACCAGAGATGCATAGTGAGACCCTGTTCTGAAACACACACACACACACACACACACACACACACACACACACACACAAAATAACAGAACTCTACTTAGCTCTTAGATGATTTTGATTTTTGGTTTTTCTTGAGGGAGATGAAAAATCTCCTACTTTTCTTAATTGGTTCTTGTAACTTTTCAAAATGTTGGTCACTTATCACTTCCCTCTAAAAGTCTTCACTGGACTCACAGGTGGTGCCAAGTCCTTCCCTGGGTGTTCACTGAACAGTGTTCATTCTCACATAACTCCATTTCATCAAATAACACGTTAATGGCACGACAGCCTCCAGTTGGCAAGGGTCTTGATAAGGATCCTAGACCACCTTCAACTGTCAACCGCCACGGTCTAGTGCCAAGCATTGTGCTTGACACATAGTAGGAGCCTGAATAAATAGTTGATAAGTCTACCTTGAAACATATTGTCCCAGTTTATCAAGATGGTGTCAGCTCATCTTTTTCTTGTCATGATGTTTTAAGTGACTCCTTAATTCGTCTATGAGCACTCAGGGATGCTTGGCTCTCATTCACTTTAAGCTTACAGTCATCACCAACCCCTACTAAATCTGAAATTAAAATGTACCAAATCTTCCCACATCATCTCTGTGGTCCTCCCATATCTCTGTGGTTCTCCCATATCTCTGTGGTAGCCACCTTCAGCTCTCATCATTTTTGCCTAGATCTGCCCCTGTGTAAAGATTCTTTCTCAGGAAACCAGAGTGACTCTTTAAAAATGCAGGCATAGTGATTTACTTGCATAAAATCTAGTAGTGTGTTGTAATAAGTTTTCCCCTGACCATTTTGGGTCCGGGAGGTTGCGACCTGGCACGCGTGTGGCCCTGGCGATTTGGAACCTGGTTTGTGCGCCCGCGGCTTTTGTCCCCCAAAGAAATGAAATCACATGCTTATATATTTTACACTGTTTGGCCCATATCTTAAGCACATTACTAGCTAGCTCTTTCTTCTTAGATTAACCCATTTCTATTAATCTTCCACCACGTGGCCCATAGCCCGTGGCTAGCCGGTACCTCTACATGTCTGTTCCTCTTGGGGGTCCAATGGAGAGTGACTTAACTCCACCCTCCTTCCCTACCTGGCTGCCTCTGATTCTCCACCCACTTCTATGGTGCCCTGCATGGGTCCAAACAGTTATTTATTTACATCATACAGAAAACATTCTACCACATCTCCTCTTTTCTGTCTAATTAAAAAGGAAGGTTTCAATTTCCATATAGCAAAATTACAACAGAACAACTCTCAAGCAGGAATTACAGTCACCATATCCAGTCTATTTGTATTCACAAAATTAAAGAAAATATTCCATTATCTACCTTAT
Organism: Sigmodon hispidus; assembly: GCA_004025045.1. NCBI lineage: Eukaryota > Metazoa > Chordata > Mammalia > Rodentia > Cricetidae > Sigmodon > Sigmodon hispidus. The sequence continues at coordinate 210,669 of PVIH01001087.1, read as the reverse complement.
CATTGTGAGTCTAAAGTTTCATATCTAATATACCTTTTAAACTAAAAAGAACTATACCTATAATTATTAAACCTTCAACCACATCAAAGACCACAGAAGGATATAATATTATACAAATAAACAGGAAGTGCAAGCAACTCCCAAAGTCTAGAAAATGACAGAGATGACATCTGTGTGCCTGGACAGTCATCCAAAATTCCTTTGTAACATTGGGGCATCCATTTTCAGCCGATATGGCCCAAAGTCTCTGGCAAACCTTTCAGTGATGCAGGAAATCTGACACAGTCTATCAGTTGTTTCTCCTTGTGTCCTGAAGAATGTCTGGCAATGTTTTCTGCAAAGCAGGAACCTGAAGGACCATCTCGGCTTGTTCTGCCATCGTTCAGAAGTCACTTTCCTATGGAACCTGCATGCCCAGTTTATACAGCATACTATCAAGCAGTCAATACCAGAACAGTTTCTTGTCCAGTGGCTAACTGTTGCCACAAACTAAATTCAACATGAAGTTTCTTCAATGTCCATCATTTTCCTGAAATACATTGGTGCTGCCAGGAGCAGACCTGTCTCACTGTCCAGAAAAGTCTTTAAGTTCTTAAAATAATTTAAATGCCATATTCTGCATGTCTTTGAAGTGTTTGAAGACTACCTATCTAACTAAAATATATCTTTGTATACCTATAAAAACCTAACTAACATGACTATAAGTTTGGTTATCTCAGTTGACTATTAATCTGCATTTCTCAATTACACATTACAATTTTAAAAGAGTTACATCAGCATCATACCTTAATCAAGAGTAGAAAAATACAAACAGCATAACAAAATTAACCTTAAGTTTATATCAATGAATCGAAATCCACTTATCTTTTCTAATCATTCCTATATCAGTAGTGGGCTCTGTTATGGAATATTACTTTAATTGGGCAAAGATGTGTTACAATTGTTTATGCTGGGGACTATTTCTTTAATTGTATAAAGGTGTGTTACATTTGTTTCTGCTGCATTTGTTTAATGTAAGGGTGGGTTCCAGTTGTTTTGTTGCATTGAATTATGAAAAGATGTGTTGCTCTTTCACCTTGCTTGTTTAGTCTAATAAAAAGGAAAAAAAAGACAACAACTAGGCAAAGAAATGCTGTCAAGGAGAGAGAATAAACAGGAGGAAAAAAGAAGATAGAATGAGGAGAAAGAGAGGGAGATGCCTGGGGCCAGCCAGCCAGACTTGAGAAGCAGTAAAAGATATACAGAAGGAAGGTAAAAGGGCCAGAGGCAAAAGGTAGATAAAGAGAAACCGGTTAGTTTAAGTTAAAGGAGCCAGCCAGAAGTAAGCCTAAGGTAAGCCAAACATTCAAAACTAATAATAGGTCTCCTGTGTGTCATGGAAGTGGTTGGTGGCCCAAAATAAAAAGGCTGGTAAGGGTGAAGCCCCAACCTGTCCCTCTAGGCTCCACCTGTTCTGGAGTCGTCCCACTGTTCTTAACCTCAGTGTGTGTCACCTCCTGTCCATTCCGGTCTCTTTCTCTCCTGGCTTCCTGTGGCCTTTGCCTCTCTAAGCCTTGGCGCGCTCCGATGCTTACATTGCTGCAGCCATCACTTCTTGAATCTTCTCATTTTTTTTTAAAAGATTTATTTATTATGTATACAGAAGAGGGTAGCAGATGTCATTATAGATGGTTGTGAGCCACCATGTGGATGCTGGGAATTGAACTCACGTCCTCTGGAAGAACAGCCAGTGCTCTTAACCTCTGAACCATCTCTCCAGCTCCGAATCTTCTCATTTTTAATCTGTTTTTCCCACCAGTCTTCTAGATCTGCACTTGGGAAACTGTCTTGGTCTTCCAACCTGAATAATGTCCTTCACTGAATAGTCTATTACTCTTCAATTTTCTGTCTTATTCTTCTATGCAGTGTAACAAAATATCATGTCCTGTTTGTTTATAAGTTTAAAAAAATTATTTATCACAGTCATGGACATTTAAAGTTTAAGACCAAGATGCTGATTCTTGTGTAGTGAGAACCATTTTCTCATACATCGCCATTCTTTTATTTAATCTGTCCTTACAGAAGAAAAAAAGGATCTCTCTGGGGACCCTTTTATAAGAACATTAGTCACATTCAAGGGCAATCCCTTTCCAGTGGTCTCATCTCCTAATACATCATCCTAGGGGCTGAGTTTTCAGCATATGCATTTTGGAAAGACATATACATTTAGTTCTTTCTATGCAGCATATCACTATAGTTATCTTTTAGGTATCAAATGATTTTGTAATTTTTTTTCTCACATGGAATTGCAATTTCCCTAGGGTCAGGGGTCATGTTTATCTTATTCTTTAACATCTCCCATAGTTAATGGCCATATAATAGTGTTTAATAAGTATCTGTTGAATGGATGGAGGATAAACAGGTGAACCTATTTAAAAAAACAAAACAACAAAAAACAAATAGTGAGTCAAAGAATGTACTAATTACTGAACTTTGGGAAAGCAGCCTGGAAAAATAAATGCTCTCTTTACCCTCCAGGGGGAGACTTATCGCACCGAATGAAAAAGCTAAAATGGAACCTAATTTACTTCTCTGGCCCCTAAAACTGGTTCCAGACAATCTGATTGATTTTAAACTTAAAGACATGCCACGCCAGAGGTTCTCAACCTGTGGGCCACGACCCTTTTCATAGGGATTGCTTACGACCATTAGAAAACACAGATATTTACATTACAATTTGTAAGTACAGTAGCAAAATTACAGTTATGAAGTAGCAATGAAAATAAGTTTAAGGCTGGGAACCACCACAACACAAGCAACTGTATTAAAGGGTCACAGCATTAGGAAGATTGAGATTCACTGGGCATTTCAAATCTCTAGTGTTTCGATCCCATAGACAATTAAAAAAAATAAAATAAAAACAAAAAACTTTTCCTGTTTCCTGAAATAAAATTTATCCGCTTCAGGGTTTGCTGGATAATTAAACTGCAATGCTTATGTTCTTGGAAAAAAATATAACATGTTTATGTTGTTTCAATATTATCATTAACGTTAACTGTTTTACTGTAATTCCTTTTCTTTTTTTTCTTTTTTTTTTTTTTTTTTTTTTTTTTTTTTTTTTTTTTTTTTTTTTTTTTTTTTTTTTTTTTTTTTTTTTTTTTTTTTTTTTTTTTTTTTTTTTTTTTTTTTTTTTTTTTTTTTTTTTTTTTTTTTTTTTTTTTTTTTTTTTTTTTTTTTTTTTTTTTTTTTAAATTTATTTTATTTATTTGCCTTGGTGTTTGCCTGGAACTGGAACTACAGACAGTTGTTAGCTGCCATGTGGGTGCTGAGAATCGAACCCGGGTCCTCTGGAAGAGCAGATGGTGCTCTTAACCGCTGAGCCATCTCTCCAGCCCCTGTAATTCCTTTTCAAATTCCCTCAAGCATTTTTTCTCTATGAAGATCTAAACATTTAAAAAAAAATTTTCTGGTAGTGGAAAATAGTGAGATTTTATAGGGCAAAAAAATATAAAAATGTACATGTAAGGCACTTAAAAACCCAAATGATTCATTAATTTCCCTGAAAAAGAAAGCAAAGAGAGAGGACAGATTTGAATGTTCAGAGGGTGCCTGTCTTGGGCTGTTTCTGAAAGACAACCTTGTTCAGTCCTGAGGCATCCTAGGAGCCACTCCATCTGCACAATAATGCTGCTCTGCTCCTGGGGGGTAACCCACCCTAAGCTTGCCTTCTGTCTTTTTCCAGCTTTCTTCCTCTTGGGGAGGTCATTTTACCTTCACTTTACCCTGCATTTGATGCATACCTACTGCCTTCATTATGGCTCCTCTGGCTAGGAGGAAACATCATAGCCAGAAGCAGCTTAAAAAGGGAAAGGCTTTGTTTGGCTCACATACCCTGAGTCACTCTCTTGAGTGGTTAGCCAAGGCAAGAACTCAAACCAGGCAGGAACCTAGAGGCAGGAGCTGATGAAGAGGCCAGAGAGGAGCACTACTTACTAGCTTACTGTACAACATGGATTCCTCAGTGTGTGTGTGTGTGTGTGTGTGTGTGTGTGTGTGTGTGTGTGTGTGTGTGTGTGTGTGTGTTAAGCATATGTTTAATTATTTTCTTGAAAAAAGACTTTTTTCATACCATATATTCTGATTATGATTTCCCCTCTCCCAACTCACCCCAGATCCTCCCCACCCACCCAAATCCACATCCTTTTTCTCTCTTATAATAAAAACTGAGATGTCTAATAATAATAACAATAAATAAATAAAATATAAGATAAAAACCAAACCAACTCAAATTAGGACAAAGCATACAGAAAAAAAAAAAAAGTGCCAAAGAAAATGCATAAGAAGGGGCTGGAGAGATGGCTCAGAGGTTAAGAGCACTGACTGCTCTTCCAGAGGTCCTGAGTTCAATTCCCAGCAACCACATGGTGGCTCACAGCCATCTATGATGACATCTGGTGTCCTCTTCTGTATACTGTATACATAATAAATAAATAAATATTTTTTTAAAAAAGCATAAGAAATACATACAGATGCTGACACAAACAGAAAATTCTTGAAAACATTAATATAAGCAAAAAAATCCATAAGGTTTTAAAAAAAGGCCTCGACAAAGCATTGTATGACAAAAAAAAAACTTTCAAAAATACCCATTGAGTTAGTTTTTGTGTTGGCCATCAGGGCCTACCCTTAAGTGTTACATATATACCCAATGAGACTCCATCATAGAAAATAAATTTATCATTTGCAAACAGTTATCAGTTGGAGACAGCTTCTGGGTTAGGGCTGAGGCTGTGTCTACTTCCCCTCTCAACTCTGGGACCCCATCTGCATAGATTGTCTAGAAGGCCTTGTTTCCTTGGTCTGTTCCATCCCCCTCAATCTTACAATCTTTCTACCTTCTCTTTCGCAGAGTTTCCTGAGCCCTGAGGGAAGGGATTTGATGGAGACATCCCATTTAGGACCTGAGTGTTCCAAGGTCTCAAACTCTCTGCACACTGTCCAGTTGTGAGTCTGTGTTTGTGCTTATCTATCATAGGAGGAAAATGCTCTGTTATTGGATGAGAAAGACAATAATCTATGTATGGCAGAATGCGTTTAGGAGTCATTTTATTATTACGTTCCTTTAACAGAACAATAGTATTCAGTTTTTATCTAGGTCCATGTGTATCTAGTCTCAGGTTTTTGGCTATCTGGGCAGTGTGGGGCATGGGTTCCATCTCATGGAGTGGTCCTTAAATCCAATCAGATAGTACTTGGTCACTCCCACAAATTTTTTGCTACCATTGCACCAGCATGGCCGACAGGCAGGTCACCATAGTAGATCAAAGGGTTTGTAGCTGGGTTGGCATTTGGCTTTCTCCTTTGGTAGCTTGCAGGCAGAATACCTTCCAATACCATAAACAGCAGCCAGCAGGGGTGAAGGCTATAGGTAGGCATTAGCCTGTCTTCACTGTGTTCTTGAGTTAGATAGGTACTGGCCTTCAGTAATATGAAGTTGCCATCAGTTTGTAGAGAACAACTAATAACCTTGGCTGGGTTGTTTGGGGGTTTCCATGAAGACCCTTTGGCCAATGACACAATTAGATGTAACCCATTCTCGGCACTGGAGGTTTTATTTGTGGGTTTGCTTTCTTATAGCATCCAGAACCACCAGCCCAGGAACAGCATCAGCTTCAATCCCTAATTAGGCTTGTCTACAGCCTGATCTCATAGAGGCATTTTCTCAGCTGAGGCTTCTTCTTCCTCTCAGGCGACTCTACCATAAACTTGACATCAAAACTAGCCAGCACACCTACTATGTGCTGGGACTTTGCTATGCAGAAAGAATGAACATAGGACTGTATCTCATCCTTAATGGGGCCAAATATACAAAACATCTGGCAGTCTCTCTAAATAAATGCAATCTACTACTAAGATGGCATAAATAAGAGCCATAAATAAATATAATGCTTTGTGTAGCATATAAACTGATCTTCACAAATATGGCCTAGATTTTGTGAATTTAACCCTTGGATTATGTATTATCTGGTCTCATTATACGGGTCAGTAAACTGAGACTGAGATATGGAATGTAACTTGCTCAGATGTGGAATAATGGTTCCTTCTGTGTTTACATGATGTTATATTATTTCTAGATATAAAGAAGCACATTAAGTGACAACCCTAAACACTACATACGTTCAGAGAAAGGTAAAACATACTCTTGTGTTAGTGAGGGAGTGGTATGTTTTCCCAGCTTTGTAGATTACACTGTGGACCCTAATTTTTCAGTTGTTCTATTACTTTGGACCCATCCCCCCTCTCCTTCAAGTTGGAGAGTATTTCAAATTTCACTTGGACTTTCATTCTTTTGGTGATAAGAGCATTTGGAAAACTGTTCCTTCTTACATTTAAGATGCTTTTTCTCTAGGAAAGGCATGCCATCCACTTAGGCACATGGCCCTGAAGGAGGAGGTCTGAGGCAGGAGCATATTTGATGAGCTTGGCCAAAGCCCAGGAAGCTATCATTAAAAGCTTTCTGTTACCACTTAGGAGCTGTAAGGCAGAGTTCCTCTCCTGCAGCTTCCTGTCGCATCCAGAGGAAAATATTTGGAGTCAATACAAAAAGAAAGACAGTCTACTCCTAAGAGGAATTACTCACATGGCTTAAAGGCAAGCCATCAGATCTGTAACCTGGTTCACCCCCATGGCCTCTGCTTGATCTGGATACTAATCCATGTTGATGGCTGCTAGCAGCAGTGGGTACAACCGTAACAGCATTATCAAGTTTCCAGCTCAAGTTTACGCCCAGCTCTGAAAATAGAAATGCTAGTTAGACAGTCTGCCAGTCAACACCACCTACTGGGCCCTTCTTGGGGGCAGAATTGGAAAGAACATAGGGGGAATGACCTATGGTCTTATGGGAAACACAGCACACACACACACATAAACACCCACACATATACACACAATCAAGCCAAAAGCTCACGAATCATTTCTATTCAAGCTACAAAGGACAGAAATAACTTCTCACGGTAAGGAATGAAATTCAGATGTGGAATACACAAGTCATGGGGTGTGATCAAATCACAACTTTGTCCTTTGAGCTCTTACCATCTTTTCAAATGTTTTCCCTAGGGGTGAGGAGTTAGGTTGTTATCTTCCTTGGTTCCCGAATGGACATTTTACTTTTTGGTACATTCTTTGCTGATAGTCTTTTACAGAATAATCCCTTGAAATTAGAAGGGATGGTCTAGATGAGTTTATTTAATAACTAGAATGTTTCCAAAATGTTAGTCAGATTCTAATTCTAAGGAATTTTCAGTCCAGGACTGCACACACACACACACACTGGCAGTGCTCATGGCTGGCGGCTGCCAGCCTTCAGCTTTCTCCTGGACTTACTCTTGCTCCACACACATCACCAAGGCTCCCTGTTAGCCGGCTGCTAGCCTATCTGCTTGTAAAAAAGTGGGAGGAGGCAGGACGCCTGAGTCCCGGCACTGCTCTTTGAAAGGTCAGCACTGTATCTAATAGATAGTGGAAGCTGATCTTTTATTCCCTAAAGGAGGCCTTTGACTGTTCTTTGGAGATCCCCATCATCAGAGCCCTGTTAAGTAAATGCATTAGGTCTAGAGAGGCATGGGAGTGGCAGACTACAACCAACTATGGATTTTAGGATTCCTTTGTCTGTCTCTCACTTCAGGCCATTTGGTTCCTCCATGCCTCTGGACTACCCTTTAGGTGGCAGGCAACTCCACATTGTCTGTCTTCTATGTGGCCCACATTTGGTGCAAGGACACACTGATAAATGCATTCTTTGCAGCTGCATTTCTTCTTTCACTTACAGGCAAAAATATCGATGTAGTTCTTGACTCCCCAACAACAGGGGACACTCCGGTGCCAGAGAAGTTGTTATGCTTGAGGAGAAAGTATTTGAGTGGGTTGACAAAGGAGACTGAACAGCACAAATTTTCCCTATAAAACTCTTTACAGGTCTTTCTCCTTCCTATCCCCCCCTTGGTTTCCTCTAGGAGTAGACCAATTCTTCAACATTGACTTTGTTGATGTGTCGTTAGTCCTTAACTGCAATCGACAATGTCATTTTTGTCTTCCAATCCTTACTCAAAAGGAACCACACTTTATCTCTGCCCCCCCTCCCGAAAATCTGAGCCTATAAAAAGGTTAAGAGCTCAGTAAAAGTTCTGTGAATGGGAAAATCTAAAACGTTTGATGTGATGCTGGTTTCCGAGACACTTCAAAATAATCTATATGGGCAGTCAACTTTATCTCCTACTGTAAAATCATTCATACATGTACAAAATATCATTTTCCTCATAATTTATAGTCTTTAGTATTTACTAGTCAATAAATTTGGGGAATGAGTCTGTGAGGGGGATACCATCAAGAAAAATAATCGAGTCTTCTCAGAAAAAATAAATCTCCCATAGCAGCAGGAATTACAGACATTTTTGAGTAGTTTGTCTGGAAAAAAAGAAAAAAAAGATAAGGTAAATCTTAAAAAAAGAACAACAAAAAATTAGATTTTAAACATGACAAACTGTAAATGTTTTACAAATGGGCGATAGTTACAAGTATTTCATGTTTCTATCTTTCTAATTTTTCCTGTATGTTTGAACATTTTTATGACAAAAGCAATATGTTATAGAATATTAAGATGTGTTACATTTGTTTATGGTGTGGAACATTGGTTTAACAGTGCAAAGGTGTGCTGCATTCTTATGTTGCATTTGTTTAACTCTGTGAAGCTGTGCTACTTTGCCTGTCTAAAACACACCTGATGATCTAATAAAGAGCTGAGCGTCCAGTAGCAAGGCAGGAGAAAGGTTAGGTGGGACTGTCAAGCAGAGAGAATAAGAAGGAGAACTGTGGGAGAAAAAAGAAAGAGAGAGAGAGGAGGAGGAGGAAGAGGCGGACATAAGGGGTTACTCAGCTACACAACCGGCAACGGAGTAAGAAGGAAAGATATATAGAAATAGAAAAAGGCAAAAGTCCAGAGACAAAAGATACAACAACAAGCCAAACTAAGGCCAGGCACTTATAATTAGCAATGAGCCTCTGGGCAACATTTGAAACATGGCGGACAACGAAGATCAAGAACAGACTACCAATACCATAGAGGAGGCCCTAGATCTCATCAGGCTCAGTTTGGATGAGGGAATCTATGTGAGGCTGAAAAAGGACAGAGAGCTTCGAGGCAGATTACATGCTTATGATCAACATTTAAATATGATCCTGGGAGACGTAGAAGAAACTATGGCAATGATTGAGATTGATGAAGAGACATATGAATCAATATAACGGAATACCCCCATGCTCTTCGTCCGGGGAGATGGTGTTGTTCTAGTAGCCCCTCCATTGAGAGTCGGCTGGGACAGAAGATGGTCCTGTATAGGAAATGAAGACTTTGACTCCTGAGATGTACAGAACACTCACAGAGAAGCTCACATGCATTCTGATAGTCAGAAACGACCCGAGGATCCCTCTACCCTTAAAGAAGTTCATTTGCGAGTAACTTATAGCCTCTCCAGCCCTCCTGTCAGTGTGACACCTTCTCTTTTCAGGACTCAGTTTACCCATTGTTCGTGCAGTTACTTTCAGGTTGTTTTTCTTTAAATTAAATTTGATGTCCCTTTTAAAAAAAAAAAAAAAAAACGAATGAGCCTCTGTGTGTGATTTATTTGGGATCTGGGTAGCAGGTCCCCAAAAAAGAGCAAAAAACAACCAACTACAGTAATATTAAAATCTGAAATTGAGAATTGTCGTTTCTTACCTTCATTTAGAAAGGAGGCACTAGCAGAAGCAAAAATGGAACAGATACTGTAGCCTTTGTAATTTTGTGATGAAATACTCGCAGGTTCCATTTTGTAGTGCAGTAGTGTAATAGCCATATAGCTGTTGAAATTTGGGCAATGGAGTAAGCATTCTGGAAGCAAGGTCTTTTGCTTTGGAATTACATAAAAATGAAATTTCTAACATAGAATGATTTTTTAAAGTATCATTACAGCCAACATCGAGGAAGCTAATACTCAGAGAAACTGAGTGAAATAACTCTCAGAACTAATTCCCTAGACTTCCAGTCTTCTACAGTGCTGCTTGTTGTATGGCATTGAACCAGAGCTGTCAGAGTCCAGAACCTCCCGAGAAAAGTGAACGCTACCCTCCAAGTTATAGTACTTTTGACACTGTTTTCTCTATTAAGTATAGGTGAAAACCTATTTTTGTGTGGCAAATTCACGGAGAGAATAACCGTGAATAAATAACCTGGCTAAATCAGATCAAGAGTAGACAGGCAAGCACCAGCGTTCCCCAACCCCTCATATTCCCAAATTAGGTCAGTTATGTGGAGTTTGTACTCCACTTTGAAATGGATGGTGCTAAGTAGAGAATACTGTAGGATGATGTGTCCAGGACCATTTTTTCGGATGTAGACACAGACAGATTAGTGGGATAATTCTACATTGGCCAGGACCAAACAGACGCGGCCCTATAAAATAGGCTTGAAAGCCGGGATTCGTGTTTCTTTTGCACCACTGAACAAGAACGAGGCTGGAAGAGAGCCAGAGATTGCGCCTACGCCCATGGGAAAAAGAAAAAGGAACCGACTCCCTAGGAAAAACTAAGTACGACTGCTTCGACAATCTGCGCAGGCGTGCTCGGCTTTCTCACATTGGCCAGCGCGCAGGCGCCGACGCAACTTGTGCCGAAAGCCTAGGGCTGCCGGGGGCGCTTCTGCTTCCGGTTCACGCCTTGACAGCCGCTTTCGGGACTGAGCTCACCGTGCGGTCTGGTGAGTGGGGCTGTGGGTGCGTGGGACGGTGTGAAGCCAAGTCCCCAGCCCGGAGCTCCGCAGCCAGTGAAGTCCCTAGGCCGCCGCCTTCCTGGGCTGCAGGCCTCCTGGCGCCGCCGTTCCTGGCCTTTGCGGACGATGGGGCCGGACACAGGTCGGTGTCTGTACCCCGGCGTGCAGGCTGAGATTCCCGAGACTCCCCGGGATTGCTGAGAGCTCTGGGGTCCCCGCCGCAGTCCTGACATTTCGTGCCCTTGTCCTGGCCCCTGAGCTCGGCGAGGCCCTGCGGCCGCGAGCACGAATTTTCTGCATTGCTTTTATTTTATTATTATTATTATTATTTTACTTATTTATACATTTATTTGCCTTGGTGTTTACCTGGAACTGCAATTACAGACAGTTGTGAGCTGCGATGTGGGTGCTGGGAATTGAACCCCAGTCCTCTGGAAGAATAGTTAGTGCTCTTAACTGCTGAACCATCTCTCCAGCCCCCCCCCCCTTTTTTTTAAATAGTGTTTTTCTGTGCATTCCATTGGGAGAGAAAGCCGGACATAGGGCGGGTGAGCCCCAGCTGAAGAAAGGACCCACCAGGGGTCAAACTGCTTTGTTTGCTGCCCGCAAGGGGCGGAGACTTAGATTATCTTGACCTGTCCTGAGGGCGAAGGTTGTCTTCTTTAGAAGTCACAGTTTCACCTGGAGCTTCACGGTAGCAAGAGGTGAACAGCTGCTATGCTCCAGATTAGAGTTCTTACCTGGAATCCAGGAACTCCCGTAAAATGAGTGTAGGGTTTAATGTCTTCTGATTAACCACATACCAGAAATTTAACAGCCACGTCAGTCCAAGCCTTCCGTTTTAATTAGCCTGGGTTTTGTTTCCTTCCTCCACACCATTATTGGAACCCCGGAATCAAACCTACCTTTGCGGGACCTCCTCCACTCCCACACACACACACATGCCTTTGTTCCCTTTGCTACAAAGTGTAAGAGCATTGCAGGCTACTAATTAGCAGAAAGAAGCTAGTAGAGTTTATACTATGTTATATAATGTATACAAGGATACCCGTCACAAAAGCAAATCTATATTACAAAATTACTGAAAAATATTTTTCATATTCGTTCTATTAATAATTGCTTGTATAATTACAAAAATTATTATTTTCCAAAGTAAAATCTTTTGCTTCTGGGTCGCACCTTGACAGCAACTTTTCTGACCCAGAAGTTTGGTGACTGGATCTTGGGTGCTGCACGGTGTGAAGCCAAGTCAAATACTGGTTTCACAAATGTGTATTGAGGATCTTCATGTACAAGGCACTGCTTAAAAGCCTCCTGTTACCTTAGTTCTTGAAGGGTTGATATTTAATAAAAAATAGATTCCTAAGCAAAAACACCAAAGAGTTGGAGCTGCTTATTATATTTTTCCTTTAGTTTTGTTTGTTTTGTTTTATTTTTAGACAGGGATTCTCTATGTATCCCTGGCTGCCTGGAACGTTCTCTGTAGACCAGGATAGAATTCAGAGATCTGCTTGCTTCTACCACCCAAGTGCCAGGAGTAAAGCTGTGCACCATCACCATGTCCACTTTTTCTAGTTTTTGATAAGTGCTTTTTTCTTTTTTTTTTTTAAACTTTATTTATTTATTATTTATTTATTTATTTATTTGCCTTGGTGTTTGCCTGGAACTGGAACTACAGACAGTTGTTAGCTGCCATGTGGGTGCTGGGAATTGAACCCGGGTCCTCTGGAAGAGCAGACGGTGCTCTTAACCGCTGAGCCATCTCTCCAGCCCCGATAAGTGCTTTTTTCATAAACACATATCACCTTATTGCCTATCGTTTAACACATCTTACATTGTTAAAGCTTTTATTATCATTAAATTTAAGTATATGGAATTATTTTTTCCTTTCATCCTAGAATTCTCTGTCATAATTTGGTTTCAACACATTTGCACAACTATATTTCTCAGACATGTTGACCAGTCAGTTATTAAAATGGTTTTTAAGCCTGTTTATTTTCTATAACTGAAGCATATTTTATTGGTGAACTTTTAAGATTGATTCTGGGGGGCTGGAGAGATGGCTCAGTGGTTAAGAGCACCGTCTGCTCTTCCAAAGGACCCGGGTTCGATTCCCAGCACCCACATGGCAGCTAACAACTGTCTGTAGTTCCAGTTCCAGGAAAACACCAAGGCAAATAAATAAATAAAGTTTTTTTAAAAAAAAAAAAAAAAAAAAAAAAAGATTGATTCTGAAATGGCTATATACTCACTCTCTTCCTTAATCTAGAAGGTTAGTTAATGGTGTTTTTTTTTTCTTTACTGAGTATTTGAAAATATTTCATAGATGAGTTTCATCAAGATAGGTTTGTTCCTTACCCTTCGTCTTCTCACAGGCACGGAGCATCTCCATAGTCCGCTAAGAAACCAGTCTGTGTTAAATGCCCATGTCTTATAGGATGTGGTGGTTAGTTTTACTGGGCAGAAAAATAGAGAACAATGTCCTATCTGTCCAGTTGATTTTAATTTGGGTGGAAAAACAAGAATATGTGGACAGCTATAGTGTAAGGAACCTAAAGGTGATACTGATAATAAATAACAAAAATTCAGAGGTGGAAAAAGTGTTTCTTATTTTAGCCTCTTCACGAACTCTTACTCTTTGCTAGCCATGCACATTATGTGGTGGTCCATGGTATCCTCTTGGGGAGATCTTGTCTTAGTCATTAGAGAGCATCCAGGTTTACTTAATCTCTTAGCATGTTCTTAAATTTACTTCCTGCTGACTGGTGGGGCAACGGCATCTTTAGAGGATCCTGGAAAGTGTTATTGTCAAGTCCTGAAATGTGAAACTGTATCATTTGTTATCCAGTCTCTGCATAGCAGGAAAGTGCATGGCTTGTCTCAGGTCCTGGCTAGAGTAGTCTGGGAAGCTGGTTCATCTCAGCTAGCCACCTTGAAAATGTTCTGAGCAGTTTGTAGTCCAAATCTGATCTTTGGTTGGTGTATGTCAGCCTGGTGCCTTTGTCATAGTCCATGTGATATCCTCGTTGTGGGGCCCCATTTTCCTTTTGATATTTCCAGTTCACAGTTAGGCATTGTCGTGGATCACTGCAGAAAACTGATAAAAGACTAAAACCTAACACAATATACAGAAAGCTAAATGCATACATTTTTATTCAGAATAAGATTAATGACAATATAACTGTCCCTTCTTTTTAGTCATTCTTCTGTCCCATATCAGGTGGCTCTTCTGATATGATACAGACATTTTGCCTTTTTCTTTTAACAAGTAAGTATGCTTAGGTTTAGAGAAGGAGAGAACCACACTCCAACTCTAAAGCCAGCCTTAATTTATAATTTAATTGGGACTTCAACATATCTTGTAATTAAAGACAGAGGTTAAGAAGAAAGATTTTACCACATAGAGTATATTGGTACCAATAGATGCGGTATTCTTTGTTTCTGAATTTTTCTGGATAGCTTCCCTTTTTTGTTTGTGTCTAGATGTCCAAGGTCTTTTTTTTATTTATTATGAATAAAGTCATATTTTTTTATCTGTGTATATCCTTGTTCAAGCTCCCTTCCCCCTCCTGTCCCTTCCAGTCACTCTCTGTTCTCCATATCACTTTATCTCCTCCTTAGCAAGGGCAGGAGGTCCTAAGATCCCAGTGTGGTTTAGTTCAGCATGTTCAAGGTCTTTTATCTTCCTGAAGATGGGTATTTCTTTCTTTCTATGAAGATACAAACAAAAACCTGCCCCAACCCTTTGTCTTTTCTTATAACTTGTAAGAATTGTAGTATGGGTAGATGAGCCATCAATTCTTATTTTCATGAAGTTTCTCTGGTTCCAATTGAGTTTTGTTTTTTTGTTTTTTTTTTTTAAACTTTATTTATTTATTTGCCTTGGTGTTTGCCTGGAAATGGAACTACAGGACAGTTGTTAGCTGCCATGTGGGTGCTGGGAATCGAACCCCGGTCCTCTGGAAGAACAGCCGGTGCTCTTAACCACTGAGCCATCTCTCCAGCCCCCCAATTGAGTTTTTAATAATTTTGATGGTACCCATAACTTTTCTTTACCTGTGGAAACACAACCTCTTCCCAAATGTAGCACATAGCCTGGCTTCCATTCTGAGGTCAGTACATCTTTGAAATAGACGGGCTGATTCAGCTCATCTGTTTTTTTCTATAGTCCAATGCCTTTCAGCAGCTGTTGTTCCTTTCTCATTAGCACTGAGAAAATTCAAAGTTAATAAAGCACTCTGTAGTCTGTTTCTAGGGGGTCTTTGTTACTCCTTTCTGTTTATTTAGCATCTCCTTTAGAATTCAATTTGATCTCTCTATGACTGCTTGCCCTGTAGGATTATGTGGTATTTCTGTAATGTGTTTTATATTATAATAAGCAAAAAAATTGTTTCATTTTACTAGAGACATGTGCTGAAGCATTGTCTGTCTTAATCTCTAGAGGTATTCCCATGATGGCTATAACTTCTAGCAAATGTATGATTATAGAATCAGCCTTTTCTGAACTCAAAGCAGTTGCCCAGTTGCCCATTGAAATCCTATTGTATGATGTACATATCTTAATTTTCCAAATTCTGTAAAATGAAATACATCCATCTGCCAGATTTCATTTCTATGTATACCTTTAGGGTTATTCCCTGCTGGTAATGGAGTTTGATTATAGAAGGAACAGGTAGGACATCTTTTTACAATTTCTTTGGCCTGTTGCCAAGTGATGGAGAAATCTTTTTTTAATTCCTTACTATTAACTGATGTTTTTTTTTTTTTTTTTTTTTTTGAAACTCTGAGGCCTCTAGCACATTTCCTATTAATAATTTATCAATTTCTTCATTACCTTGTGCTAAAGGACCTGGCAGACCTGTATGGGATCCAGTGTGTTATATAGAAGGGATGATCCCTATTCCTGATTATTTCTTTTTGTTTTAATATTTATTATGTATACAGTATGCAGAAGAGGGCACCAGATGTCGTCATAGATGGTTGTGAGCCACCATGTGGTTGCTGGGAATTGAACTTAGGACCTCCAGAAGAACAGTCAGTATTCTTAACCGCTGAGCCATCTCTCCAGCCCTGATTATTTCTTGTAACCAAATAAATAATGAAGTTAATTCTGACTCATCTTTAATAAAGTCAGAAGTTTCAATGTGTAAAACAACTCTTTCTGCATACTGAGAGTCAGTGACTATGTTCAGAGCTTGGATAAAATCCATTAATACCATCACAATAGCATATAATTCTGACTTTTGAACAGAATTATAATGACTTTGAGCCACTTATATTTTCTGATTTGTAAACTGCCTTTCCTGACTTATTTGAATCAGTATAAAATGTGGGGACTCCAGTAATTGGTTTATCTCGTACAACATGAGGAAGAATCTAATTTAAACTTTTCTTTAAAAATTCAATTCTTTTGCTTTGAGGATATTTGCTGCAGGTGCTTTGCCAAGGTTCACTTTCTACCCATAATTGGTCAATTTCTTCATTAGTTACAAGTACAATAATTTCTGCTTGGTTCATTCCTGTTAATGAATTTGATTTCATTTGATGAAATCTTAATTTCCCTTTAAAGATCAATCCAGAAATCTTTTCCACATATGTCTTTATTTTTTTACTTGGTTTATGTGGTAGAAATATCCATTCCAATATAGAATTTTCCCTCTGTATTAAAATTCCCATAGGGGAATGCTTAGAGGCCAAGATAACTAGAATGCAATTAAGGTCTGGATCCATATGTGCGTCATGTAATTTCTTTTCTGCTAAAGCCAATTCTCTCTCAAGCTTGAGGTGACAATTCTCTTGGAATATTTAAATCCTTGTCACCATTTAAGGTTTCAAACAAATTATCCAGTTCATCATTTTTTATTCCAATAGTGGGTCATAAATTGGCAATGTCTCCTAGTAATCTCTGAAAATCATTTAATCTGTCTCTCCTGATATACCTTTTGGGGTCTAATTTTTTGAAGGTCTGTTTTGCCTAAATAACTAATGGAATCTCCCCTTTGTATTTTTTCAGAGGCTATTTGTAATCCCCAAGCAGGCAAGATTTTTTTCCACTTCCTCAAGCATTTTCTCTAGAGTATCAGTGTTTGAATCTGTCAATAGAATGTCATCCATATAATGGTATATTATGGATTTTGGGAATTTGCTGTGAAATTTTTGTATTGGCTTTTGTACAAAGTGCTGACATAGCATAGGGCTATTCAGCATTCCTTGAGGGAGGACCCTCCACTGATACCTCTTTACAGGCCAAGAATTATTGTAAGTGGACACTGTAAAGGTGAATTTCTCTTTATCTTGTTCTTTTAAGGGTATTGTGAAAAAACAGTCTTTTATATCAATAACTATGATGGGCCATTCTTTTGTAAAAGAGATGACAAAGAAATTCCAGACTGTAGAGAACCCATTGGCTGGATCACCTTGTTTACACCCTTAAATCTGTCACCATCCTCCACTTTCCAGATTTCTTTGTAATGACAAATACTGGAGAGTTTCAAGGGCTTGTTGATTCTTCTGTATGTTGAACATTTAACTGCTCCTGCACCAGCTTCTCTAAGGCCTGCAATTTCTCTTTTGTTCATGGCCATTGATTAATCCATATAGGCTTATCTGTTAGCCATTTTAAAGGTAGTACTTTAAAGGTAGTGTCTTTGAAAGATCAACAGCTGTTATGCCTTGTTTCTGTACAGCTTGGATAGTTTGTGACAGTTTCTCATAATATCTTCTAATATTTCTTCCAGAAATATGTGTTAGTTTATGATTTATTTCTGTGTTTGGAGAAATGTTAATTGGTGTGTTCCATTGTTATAATAAATCACGTCCTCATAAGTTTATGGCAATGTTAGCCACATATGGCTTTAATATTCTACTTTGTTCTTCTGGCCCAATACATTCATGCCATTTTGCACTTTGTTTTACTTGGGGAAAAGACCCAATCCCCAAAAATTGAACATTTACCTCCTGAAGGGACCAATTTGGATGCCATGACTCTGGTGAAATTATTGATACATCCACCCCTGTGTTCAATAATAACATCATTTATTTGTACTTTTAATTTTGGTCTTTGTTCATTAATAGATGTTTGCCAGAATATTTTTTTTAAAATTTTTCCTGAGTTTATTTCTTTTTCTATAGATTCTCTATCATTTAGTGTAGTGTGTTTTTTTTTAAAATAGGTTTTAATTTCTTTTTTTTTTAAACTTTATTTATTTACTTATTTATTTGCCTTGGTGTTTGCCTGGAACTGGAACTACAGACAGTTGTTAGCTGCCATGTGGGTGCTGGGAATCGAACCCTGGTCCTCTGGAAGAGCAGACGGTGCTCTTAACTGCTGAGCCATCTCTCCAGCCCCAGGTTTTAATTTCTTTAATTGTTCTGGGGAGGTGTATCCTCCACAATAGCAGGGTAAGATTGCACTGGATTGGATATGGGGGCTTTTGAAAAGACCCCTGGGTGTTTCCTGAAGGCAGAAGGTTACTTGTCTGTCCCTTGTTGATAGACATTCATTAGTCCAGTGTCTACCTTTTCCACACCTCCTGCATACTCCAGAAGGGAGGGGTATTCTCTTGTGATTATTCCTTACAAAGGCAGTGTTTCTGGCAACACCTTGATTACAATTTCTTTGTATATGACCTTGCCTTCCACAATTATAGCATTTAACATTTTGCCTTTTTCTTATACCTCTAGAAATGACCTCTCCTACCCAATTATCATTATCTTCATAAAAATCTACATTAATTGTTTCACGAATCCAATCCTCTAATGGTGCTGACCTTGCTTTTAATGGTCTTATTATTTTTTTACATTGTGTATTAGTGTTCTCAAATGCCAGGGATTCGATTATTATTCACCTTGCTTCTGAATCCAGTACTATCCTATTTACTGCTGCAAAAAGTCTGTAAGTTTCCTTTATGCTTTGTATTATTTTTATGAATGATTCAGTTTTCTTTCCTACTTCTATCTAATTCCATGCATTTAGTGCTGCCATGCAGCATAAATCAAGAGTGTGTGAATTGCATAGGGACTGCCTTTCAATATCAGAATATTCTCCTTCCTCAAGAAGTTGGTCTGGGAGACTTCTATGCCCTTGGCTTTGCTTCCTTGTTCTATTATTTTAGCCTCCTCCTTCCACCATGTTTTCCACTGTAAAAGTGGCCCTGGTTCCAAAACAGCAGTAACCATATCTAACCAGTCCTTAGGGGTGATCCACTGGCAACAAGACCAGGAATTCAACATTTGTTTTACAAATGGTAAATGCATCCCATATGTCACAATTGCATCTTTAACCCTTTTTAGTTCTAGCATTTGTACTGGAGACCAATTAACTTCTCTAATATCATTATCCTCTTTTGATCTTTCAGTGGTTACTGGGTATATTAATGTTGGTTGTCTGATAACCTTAGGCTGTTTTTCTGTAGCTCTAGATGATATTTCTGAGGTCTGTTCTTTATATTCCTCTGTGTTTGAATATCTTTGAGCTCCTTTTTAATAGACTTTTTAAAGACTTCTTTCTTGGCATTCACATTAATTGACTTCCTTAATGATAAAACAGAAGTCAAGCAACAAATATGCATAATAAACATTATGAGGATAATTCCATCTACTTTATTTATCATTCCCTTTACTGGTTCTAATATCAAATCGTCTAGAGAAAGATGACAGAAAGACCAAGCACTCTCCATTGCCTTAAACAATTTCCCTCTTTTTAAAAAAATCTGTTCTACTCACCAATTTAGTTGTCTGAGTCTCCTCAAATGGTTGTGAAGTGAGGCAGCTACCTAGTGTGATAGCAGCCCAAGGAGGAGTTCAGAAAGAGAAAGAACCTGCAACCCACCAGAAGAGGCCACTGTCTGACAAAACTTACCCAGAATAAAGTGAAATGGAAACACGTGTGGCTGCGTCTGCCTAAAGCTGGAGGCTAGCTCAACAGCCTAACCAGCCAGTAATTACTCCTCCGATCACTTGTTCTCACCAGTAAGTGGCTTTTTTGAGGGGAGGATGTGAAAATTTGTTCCCCACACTGGTCACCAAATGGAGTATCACAAATGAGACTCAGAGCCAATTATTGGGGGAAGGCTGAAATATCAGAGAGAGGAAGCACCACAGTCAATTCTCACCCAGCTGTCTTGCAACTTCCTCAGGCTAGTTCCTGGTTGCCAGTCGCTTCTCCCAGTCAGCTTCTTTTCTCTCTAGGTTTCTACAAGCCCTCATATACCCATCCAGGTTAGGATTAATAGTGTGGCCATGTGGCCTTGAACTCACAGAAACAGAAGTTCTGTCTCTGGAGTTGTGGGATTAAGGCTGGAGGTCACTACTCCACTTTCCCTGTGCTGGGATTAAAGATGTGTGTGACTGACTCAGCTGTTTATCTTTGTATTCAAGGTTAAAGAATTTCTTAAGCTGTCTGCCTAGGATTTGACTGGGTGCTCTCTCCCCAATATTCAGGTTTTATTAAATATGTAATATACATCCACACCTTGACATCTGGTTTTCTAGCAGAAAGCCCTCAGAAAATGCTTAACCCTGAGGACAGGTTTACTCAGTGATATTGTACATGCCTAAAACTTCTTTGTTTCAGACAGTTTGGAGCATGTGAACATACTCTAAGCCTTGATGAGTTCCAGTATGTGGTATATTATGCAGAGCATTCAGAGCAAATACTCTCTCTCAGAACGCCTCATCCGAACAATCGCTGCTATCCGCTCCTTCCCACATGACAACGTAGAGGACCTCATCAGAGGGGTGAGTGGGCCATTCTTGATAGAGCAGACCTTTGAAAGGGGAAGGGTTAGAATCCCCACTAAAACCCCATAGGTCTTTGACTCGCAGCCTTGATTTGAGCATACTTCATGCTCATCGGTGTTTAACATGATCACTAAAATATGTTCTCCCTAACTTTCACTTCATCTGCCTTTATGTCCCTGACATTTTTCTTCATAAATATATTCTAGATAACTCCACCCGTATGATTTTGGTTGTGGTTCATGCATATATGTGAAAGCCATGCTGCTCAGAGTGTTCTGTGTGTTACAGAGGCTTTAGGAGGCCAGCAAGTGCAGGTCAGATTTGAAATCCTTGGGGGTTAACACCTTCAAACCTGGGTGGTGGTGATTGCAGGGAGAGATTCCACTCTCCTCCTGGGTTACAGTGGTCCCAGTTTTAGTTCCATAGCAGACACCGTCCCCTAAAGTGTGTAGTGAATACAGAGGTGATGGAGAGACTGCACCCACATTGGGCAGCTCACAACCACCAGTCACTGTGGCGCCCAGGATTCTGATGCCCTCTTCTGCCCTCTGTAGACACATGCACTCGTGTTCAGGAGCTCACACAAGGACATAACACATGCATGTCATTTTTTAAAAGGAAAGAAACGCTGTTTCTGACCTCTAAGCACTGCTGTCAGGAATTCTGTTACGTGTCCAGCGCCCTAGAAAGCTTTGAAGAGGAGAAGTTACAGAGTAGTATTTGGGGAAGCGTAGCTATGTAGTTACTCTGCACTACGACTTTTTCAAATAACTTTGGGATCTTCTCTGTGGGTTGAGCTTTGAACCTGCGGAAGGAGGAGTGCTCAGCCTCTACTCAGCACGGTCGGGAGGGAAGACTAAGGAGGAGCACCGCTCTCACTCCAGCACTGCTGAGTCACTGCGGCTTCTTCTGTGTGAATGGCCTTCGCTGACCCTTCTTTACGGGATTAGGAGTACTGCTGAGACTCAGGCCACCTCAGAGTTTGTAAACACACATTTAGATGGCCTTATACTTAGTGAGGGTCGTTTGTTGAATTGCAGAAAGAGCCTGATAATTCTGGCCTCAGTCAGAGACTCATTCTCATTACTTGCAGGGCACAGTGGCCATAGAAAGTAGATTGGTAGCTGGGCCAGCTTTCCCACAGCTTTTACACGTAAGGCCACGTGGCCTTTTTGGCAGAGTGTGTTGTGGAGAAACTTAATAGATTGAGCTGAGGAAATGACTTGCTCTTCTTCCTCTTCAATATTCTCTTTGTTTGAGTACTGGAACTCATTACTAGAAGTAATAGGTGCTTATAGTTAAAGTGTATTCAAGGTTAGGGGTCCCTTCTCCATCAACTAACTCCCATCTGTGGCTTTTCAATTCCTTCCCACAGGGAGCCGACGTGAACTGCACACACGGCACACTGAAGCCCCTGCACTGTGCCTGCATGGTGTCCGATGCTGACTGTGTGGAGTTACTCTTGGAAAAGGGAGCCGAGGTGAGTGACATTTCCAATATTTCACATTAATGAGTCCTAAAACTTGACCCTCATATTTCTTAGACTTTCCCTTTGCACCTTCCAGCTTATTTTGTAACTCACGGTGACACTGGCATGTCTGTTACTGAAGCAAGGTGTAATCATAAATTCATAAGATGATTCTAGGGATTTCATCCCTTTGCCTTTCTTTTGTCCTTCACTTAAGCTGTGCTTGGCTCCAAGAGGGAGTTTTATTTCTCTTCCCTTCCCTTTCTGTCTCCTGGGGGTTGTTCATATTTCCATTGACTCCTCTCCTGAGGACTGTGCAGTTACCATAAGTACATGGGCTTCTCAACCGCAATTAATTCTAAGCCATGTGAGACACTCTTAGACGTGAAATTCTGGAGATTATTGTCTTCTTTGTAATATATCTTAAGATAGAAATAAAAAATTAATCTTTGTAATTAGACTCTTGGTATTGGCATGAAGTAGCATAATCTAAAAAAGGATTAAAAGAGTAGGCTGTGAGCCAGGCATGATGGTATGTGTCCACCTGTAATGCTAGCACTGGAAGGGGTGAGTCAGAAGGACTGAGGCGGAGGCCAGCTTGGATATATAACAAGACTCTGAAGCTGACCACCACTCTCCCCCAAAAGGACTTTGGAACCAGTTTCATGGATTCCACTTCCAGCTCAAGTGATTCTGGCTGTATGACCTAGAACAGATTCTTTAAATCCTTCCTTTGCCTCAATTCCTCCATCTATGAAAACGGTATGTCATAATGTAAAGTATTTAGATTGCTGGTTTGTAGCAGTTGCTAAGTAAGTACATGACATATTAATCTAGCAGCTTTGTCTGTTGGTGAATAGTCTTGAAGGTGGTATATGCTGAGTCCTAATCTGAATCAGACAAGCCATCAAGCCAGTGTGCAGGTCCAAACACAGTAAGCAGAAGAAGCAAGTCCCACACAACAACTCCATATGGCCATGCTGTTCTCTGGAGCATTCGATAGTCTATAATCTTGTGCTTAAACCTTTTTGTTACGTAAGTGACCCTGAAGTGAAAAACCAGTTAAACCTCCAGTGATTAATACCAGTGCCCAAAGGGAAAGTGAGGCCTAACAAATAAAACTGTCAGCTCCATTAAATGGTTTGCTTTGGCTTTGGTGCACTGTGAGATATGGAGGAGATCTTCAGCCATCTCTAGATTAGGAATTTGAGGTAACATCAACTCTGGAGGTGACTGCCATTTCAGCCCTGGAGGTTCATGCTCTTCCTGCTCCAGGTGAGTTCATCTGAACCTCTGTAGGGCTAAAAGAACACAACAAAGCTAAAAGGACAGAGTTTTGACTTCTTTATTTTTCCTTCTGGTTTTCACTAATCAGGGGATATACAAAGTCTCAGAGTAAATAATGTAGACTCTCTCTCAGAGCGGTATTAAAGACTTGGAGTTCATCTGTCCCTTTTCACTCCCTGCTCTATGGCAGAGACTCACAGTAAAGTGGGCACTGTTGTCCTGCCAACCGGTTAGCATGACAGTTGGCTGGACTCATTCCTATTTGCTCCTCATCTATGTCTTCTCATCTTGATCACCAAGACTTCTGGAGCCTTGCACATTCCCTTTTTGTTGAGAACATGGCATGACAAAGGTATTGGGCAAATCCACACAGGACTCTCTGCCAGTCCCTTTCTTTTTCCCAGTACCCAACACACTGTAAACATTTCCTTCCTCTCTGTAGGTCAATGCCCTGGATGGTTACAACCGCACAGCCCTCCACTATGCTGCAGAGAAAGATGAGGCTTGTGTGGAGGTCCTGTTGGAGTACGGTGCAAACCCAAATGCACTGGATGGCAACAGAGACACCCCGCTTCATTGGGCAGCCTTTAAGAACAATTCTGAGTGTGTACGCACTCTTCTAGAGAGCGGGGCCTCAGTCAATGCCCTGGATTACAACAATGATACACCCCTCAGCTGGGCTGCCATGAAGGGAAATCTTGAGAGTGTCAGCATCCTTCTTAATTACGGTGCTGAGGTCAGAGTCACCAACTTAAAAGGCCAGACACCCATCTCCCGCCTGGTGGCCCTGCTAGTTAGAGGGCTTGGAACAGAGAAAGAAGACTCCTGCTTTGAGCTCCTCCATAGAGCTGTTGGACACTTTGAGTTAAGGAAAAATGGCACCATGCCAAGAGAAGTGACCAAAGATCAGCAGCTGTGTGAAAAACTGACTTTGTTGTGCTCAGCACCAGGAACACTTAAAACGCTTGCCCGCTATGCTGTGCGCCATAGCCTGGGTCTCCAGTACCTGCCTGATGCGGTGAAGGGTCTTCCACTGCCAGCCTCTTTGAAGGAATACCTGTTACTCCTAGAATAGCCTGGAGGAGCCATGTCCACCATCATGCAAACAACTCTGGGTGAGGTTTTCTTTCCAATACTGTCTGTCATAGAACACAGAAAAGAACCTGATCCTGTTGTGTGGTTTGTAGATTTTTTGAGACAGCACATCACAGCAGTAATGTGTGCACCATCTCCCCTCCCCATACCAAGCAACCAAACCAAAATAAGAGACTTCCTGCACTTCCGTTTGCTGTTTCGTTGCTTAGTTGCCTTTTGATCGTGGACCCTGCAAAAGAGGTCCCACCCCATAGGACACCTGAGTCAGCAGCGTAACTAAAGTTCCCAGGAAGATGTGCTCCGAGTATTTGGTTTTCCTTTGGGGCCATGGCTTAGCATTGTGAAGGAGTTTCTCCTAAAAAATTTTTAGTTGATCTTAAGTTTAAGAAAAATCACAATTCCAATGAACAAAAGTTATGTTCCAAGAATGAATGTTTGAGCTTCAGATAGGGTTTAGACTCAGAATTGACCATTCAAAGGGATTGACTCCTTTCTCCTCACCCAGAGAAATAACTTCTCTGCCCTTGTCTATAGTTGTTCTTGGGGCTAGTCATCCAGCAGTGGAATTCCACAGAAATATCGTGCTGCTCCCGTAAGAAGAGATAGAGTCTCTGCAGTAGTAAGATTGCCAGGCCAGTCTTCTAATGTGGCTCTCTCCCTGAAACTCCTCATCACCAGTGGGCCAAGCATGAGCTTCCTGTGCATAGATGAAGGCATTTTGCTAGCAAGGCAGGATGGGGAACTGCCTTCTCTGTGGAGCTTCAGTCCCCGAGAGCTTGAAGTTAGTTTTTTTTGGTTTTGGTTTTTTCTGTCTTCTTGGAACCTTTGCTTTTTATTGAGCTATAGAAAATGGTAGGCAAAGTGGAGCTGGGAACAGAATATAAAAAGCTTCTTTGGAATTGGCCTGCCTATCCAAAAAGGACTTGTTTCAGTGAATACTATTCTTCCTTTTCATGTTCTTAAACTAGATGAAGTTGATACTGACCTTAAGTTATCTGTATTCAAGTTTGGAAAGCACTTTTTAGAAAGCTGGCTGGAGTGACTTCCAGATGAATAGGGCTGTCTGGCGCAGCTAACTCGAAAAAGTATGCCTGCCTTTGTCCTTCACTGTTGCTGGGCTATGCCCATTTCAAAAAAAGAATAAATAAATAGTTCCAAAAGCAAATCTGGCAGCTACCACTGTTTCCACTTTCTCTGCTTCTTCTTCTTCTGCCCATTTATAAGAAACTGCTTGGCTCTTCAGTGTACCTTTCCTCTCCTCCCAGCAGTGATTCTGAGTGTGCTGAGTGGGAAAGCAAGGCATGGGGGGGGGTCTAAAGGCTTCTGCTTCTGTCCTGCAGCCTCTTACCCCAGATCTCAAATGTCTGCTTTTATTCTTAACCTCAGCCGAAGATTGTAACTCAATGACAGCAGCATGTGACCAGCATGCTCAGGACCCTAGGTTCAGTGACCAGAACCACTGAAAAAAAAAGAGACTAGCAAGGTGGCTCAGCCATAGAAGACTGGGGTTCAACTCCCAGCATCCACATGGTGGCTCACAACCATCTTAATTCCAGTTCCAGGGGATCTGACCCCCCCTTCTGACCTTTGCGGGTGCCAGCCATGTATGTGGTGCACACACAGACAAATCATACACGTTACAAATCAAATCAATCCAGAAAACTATTTTATTTTGAGACAGAGTCTAACTATGTATCTCTGGCTATCCTGGTACTCTATTAGACCACAGGCTGGCCTCAAACTCAGAGATCTGCCTGCCTCTGCCTCCTGAATGCTGGGATGAAAGACATGCACCACCATATCTGGCTTAAAAAAAAAAAAAAAAACCAAACTTTAAAGATCAGGTTGACTCCCAGTCTTGTTAGGTTCTAAAACCTAGGAGACTTTAATCACTACGAGACACTGTCCTCATCTCCAGAGGGTTGTGAGCACTCCCCCCATGACACTGATTTTGGGATTCAGTGGTTAACATGTACAATGCCCAACATAGCACTTAGTGTTTAATATTATTTTTCTAGCCTTTAAATTATGCCAAAGAGCAGTTAGCTGCTTCAATTAGACTCTGGCAGTGCATATTTAGAAGGATGTAAAGCAGTACTTCGGGCCACCAGACACCTATTGCAATAACTGTGTGTCTTTCCTATTGCAGGCAAGCAGAAAGCTGTGTGGATTGGGAAGAATAGACATGTGTGTAAGATTAGCCTCCATACACCAGAGTCACCGTGTATGAGACGGAGGCTAATCTTAACTTCACATTTAAAATAGGACACCCTCCTATCAACTGGGTATGGTTTATAGTCCCAGTCCTGAGACCAGCTGCAGTGGACACTTAATAAAAGGGACACAGCATCTGCTGTGGACAGAAATCAAACTGCCACTGAGTGAGACTGGACACCTTTCTAAAGCATGTGTAGTCCAACCATCGCACCAGCCCCTAAACAGAGCGTTTCCATTGTCCAGGCTTCCAAATGTGCATGTCCTTCCCACAAAGGATCTGTCAGATAAAGTCTGGCTTTCATCCAAGAAAGGGTTGAAAAGGAAGAAAGAGTTGAGGAGCAGAGATTGTGGGATGGAAAACAGAAAGGTGCCCCTGGGTAACAGGTATATGATCGAGCACTAAACCATAACTTCATGCTTGGAGACAGGCCCATCATCTTGGCCATAGAGGATGATAGAGGCACCTGTGTGAGGTGGGGCTGAGGGGTAGTTCTGTGTGTCCTGGAACACTGTACACCAAGAGATGCTGAAACAAAACAAAACCCTCCAAGAGGCAGACGTGCACAGGACAGTCACATGTGCTATTCTCTGAGACATTCTGTCTGGGTAGGTCTGGAACATGGGACTGGTACCCATCCACTAGTACCGCTTGGGACGGAAATAACAAGACCACCAAAGCACAGTGACCAGTTGGCATTTATTAGTGTAGTTATACTTCATCACTGGGAAAAGTCAAGGAATCTAAGACTCTTTGTTATCACAAAGAAATAAATAAAGCTTATTTTTAGGAAAACTCTGGGTAGCTGAAATCTAGTGGTAGCACTAGAGAAATCCAGCCTATGTGACAGACAGACGGAGCTGGGACAGAAGGAATGACAGCTACCTAGAAGGGGAGCCGCTGCCCCTCCCCCAGCTCCTGGCCACAGCTCATCAAGGTTGCAGGTACAAGGAAACCTAACGAGGTAGGGGGCTATGGCTAACACACTGAGAAATCATGGACTTAGAACTACCAGGGCATGAGCTGACCGTGATCAGACACTTTGCCCCTCACCCCAAAGAGGTCTAGACAGCAGCTTCTCCAGACCGCTTCCTAGAAATGTGCTCCAGGTGGGCGTGGTCAGACGTGTCCAGATCAATCTCATACTTGGCTAGGATTTTGAGGATTGGCCTCAGCTTCAGCCACCACTGTTCTTTGGGGATTCGGTGCCTACAGAGAAATGAAATCATGGTGATGTGATACTATGTATGCCAGTAGACTTCTACCAAAGGTTTATGGGATACGGGAAGAAGCTGGGCGGGCAAGAGGCTGGACTGAGGGCCTGAGTACCTACAGGTGTTACTACAAACAGAAACAGTGTTGGAGACCATTGACAGGCTGTGGAAAGTAGGACTTGGTAGCTAGCAGCAGGGAGAGAACCACTCTAGAATGTAATGACTTACTCAAAATCTGTCTGGTCCTTCAGCTCTGTCACTGGCTGAAAGACCAGGGCCCTCTTCCGCATCCCCAGCACACAGCCTGAGTCTGGAGTATTGGCAAAGATCCGTCCTGGAATAAAGGACAGCCAGTTAGTCTCTCAATTGTGGAGTTGAACTTCTGGAGAAGGGGCTCTCCCTCCCACCCCGCATACCATTACGGTAGCTCTCCTTGATTTTCCCAGACATCCAGTTCATAGCCTTAGCACCCATCTTAGTGGCAAAGTTCCTGTCAAAGGGAGTCGGGCTTCCACCCTGAGGGGAAAATCAGAAAACTTAGAGGAGATGATCCTAGTGAAGTATAGAGACCTAAACATACGAAAAGGATGGCTCCTGGACTTATAGGAAAGGACAGATGGACACAGTGCAATCACACAGCTCTCTCCACACCACAGCTGCCTGACCCCATTGCAGTGTCACTATCTACTGTTCAGTTTGGCAGTGTGGCGGCCACCCTGATGACTATTATGGAGATGTCCTTGTCCTCTGTAGCCCAACCCAGCTGTCCCAGGTAGAACCTCAGAGAACTGCATCAGCTTTTCTATGGACTAAGAGAAAGCAGGCAGAAAAGTGGAAGGAAAAGGGAACACAGAAATATACATATACAATATATATATATCAAATATATGTCAAATAACACACCATTCCTGCAGTTCCTGCACCGTCCCTCAACCTGAGATGCTGGGAATTCTTTGTGGGTAGAGGGATGTTGGTGCTTACGAGGCATCAGTGGGGCCATTTGGAAGTAGTAGTAGTAACCATGAATGGAAGCCCTACACTCATTCATCCATCAGGCTCTGGAAAGGCGAAGAAGGTGTGGTGGGAAAAGAACCAGCCCCATTCTGCTCTAATTCACGTTAGGTACGTGGCCCTCAAACATTTTTCTCTCATTTTCCTCATAAGAATTGCTGGTCCTCGGGGCTGGAGAGATGGCTCAGTGGTTAAGAGCACTTCTAGAGGACCCGGGTTCAATTCCCAGCACCCACATGGCAGCTCACAACTATCTGTAGTTCCAATTCCCAGTTCCAGGCAAACACCAAGGCAAATAAACAAACAAAAAAAGAATTGCTGGTCCTCAACTAGAGATTCCTTGGTGGGGGGCATCTGGTCATGTCTCGAGGTGTCTGTTCAAACAGGGTGAAGGGAAGTATGACTGGCTTATAGTAGGTAGAGGCTGGTACTGCTAAGTTCCTACAATGCACAGAACAGCCACACAGCACAGAGAGCTAGCCCTTTCCCAGCGGCAATGATACAAGGTTGAAAAACTATATCCTAAGCAAAGAGGGTGGATCACATCTCTGGAGCTGTGTGGTGGTCTGAATAAGAATGGGTCCTATAGGCTCATATATTTGACTGCACTATCACCAGGGAGTAACACTATTTGAAATTAAAAGAATTAGGGGCTGAAGAGATGGCTCAGCGGTTAAGGGCACTGACTGCTCTTCCAGAGGACCCGGGTTCGATTCCCAGCACCCACATGGTGGCTCACAACTGTCTGTAGTTCCAGTTCCCAGTTCCAGGCAAACACCAAGGCAAATAAATAAAAAAATAAATAAAATAAGTTTTTAAAAAAAAAAAGAAATTAAAAGAATTAAAAGGTGTGGACTTATTGGAGGAAGTTTGTCAGTGGAGGTGGGCTTTGAGATTTCAAAAGCCCAAGCCAGGTCTAGCCCCCTCTCCCTCCCTCCCCCCTCCTCCCCTTCCCCTCTTCCTCCCCCCTCCCTTTCTTCCTCCCTCCCTCCTTCTTTCTCCTCCCCTCTCCCCCCTCCCTTTCGCCTCCCCTCTCCCCCCCAGACTGCAGTCCTCAGCTATTGCTCCAGCACGTGCCTGCCTACTGCCATGCATGCAGCCCTGCACCAGGCCATGATAATACACTAAGCCTCTGAAACTGCAAGCGAGCCCCTAGTTAAATGCTTTTTTTCCTAAGGGTTGCCTTTGGCGTGGTGTCTCTTCACAGCAATAGAACCTTTGACTAAGACAGGTTGTGTCTAAGATAAAGATGTTTGATGGGAGCTGGTGTGGCTGTCGGGGCTCTGCGTAGGCAGTGACAGCCAGCATGACCGGTGTCTTAGTACCTGCTGCATGTGGCCGAGCACATTCTTCCTGCTGTCAAAGATGCCTTTCCCCTCCTCGGAGTACAGGTTGAAAATGAAGTCGGTGGTGTAGTTCTCGTTGCACTTCTCATTTCTGCCACGAGAGCAGAAGCCTGGGAGGTAGGCCGGCAGGCCGTCCTTCATCCCTGCCTCCTCCCAGCGCCCCTCCACCCCCACCATCTTCTCTATCAGGCTCCTCCGGCTCCCCGACACAGAGCCATCGTGGGCTAGGGCCTCACTGAGCAGTTTCTTCTTAACTTAGAACTGACTGGTAACCCGGTACCTTAGCACCAAGCCTCTCTTCACGGTTGTCCTCATCTTTTGCACCAGATGGTCAACATTGGCCTGAAAATAAAACAGGAAATCCTGAGCTTGGCAAACACCCTCTCCTACATCAAGCTTTTCTAAGGGGAGAGAGTTGTACACGAGCCTGGGCTTGACCTGGGTCCATGTCCCTTAAACAGTTTCATGCTGGTGGAACTTAGAACAACTCAGACGGAGGCTGGCAGAACCCAGAGGCCATCACGGAGGCTCCGTGATCTACCCCCCACACACCTCTGTTCATGAGCCTCTGGCTCCCCTCCCCTCGGAGAAGTGACTGCTCACAGCCCGTGCTTTTACACTTTTGACATGTTGCTCACATGTAAGGCAGTGATTCAGCTACTGGGAATGTGCACCCTCTGAGCTTGAGGTGACTTCCACCCTGCCCTGGGCGGGATTGGCTGGGATCCTGAGCTGGGAGTTCCCCAACCTGCTGCAAAATCTCTACTTTGTAGCCTTCTTCTCCTCCACTGAACTTAAAACCAAAAAAATAATGATCATTTGATCTCTCTGTGAAACATGAGATGAGTTCTGGCCAGAGGTGACGGGATATTTCCCTCAGGACTGGAACAGCAGTAAGAGAAGTCTGGGGAGAAGAGGCTATGGACTCCTCAAGCATTCAAACTACCTTCTCTCTTGAGAGTTTGGAAACCTTTCTCTCCTGTAACGTAGAAGCAATAGCTTTACATGTCTGTTGTGAAGATAAAATACACCACCAAAGGGCTCAGAAGCATGCTACCTGACAAAATGCAACCCCAAAATAGGAGCCATGGCTGTGAATGTACTGAAGAACACTTGCAAGAACTTCTACAACACTTCTAGTCTTGATGGGGCTGAGCCCATCAGCTCCATCCTCCCTTGATCTCCCACAGCCTGGTTACCATAGAAACACACAGGAAGACAGACGGGAACAGGAGAGAGACATCTATAACGTTCTGGTGGCCATGTACCTGTAGATCTCTAATGGTGAAGGGCTCCTCAAAAATGTAGGCAGCATCAGCCCCAGCCGCTAGTCCTGCCATAGTGGCCAGATAGCCACAGTAGCCACCCATGGTCTCAATGATAAATACCCGACGCTTGGTGCCTGCTGCTGACTGCTTAATCCGGTCACAAGTCTATAAAGACAATGGGCCACAGAAAGGCAGGGTCAGAGTTGTATCCTTATTCTTATTCAGCTTTTCATTAATTCCAGAGCTATATTCTTCTAGGCCAGTGAGACCCCTGGGCCTCATTAAGGTTCTGCATTCAAAGAGGATACTACATTGTAGAATTCTCTCCTGGGGAGAAGACCCATCTCTACTATTGTTCAGAATAGGGATATTAAACTGTGTAACTTCAGAGGACATAACTAAACAGTTTCTTTGGTAACAATGATATATTTCTAGGTGAAGAGAATACCAACATAGAAGCCTGCCTGTACAGAATATTTCCCAAACATTGCTATTTATTTATTTATTTATTTATTTATTTTTTAAAAAAGAGACTCTCCAATACCAGGACAATAGGGATGGGAGGTGGTGGCTGCTTACCGTGCAGATGGTATTTAGGGCTGTGTCGGCCCCGATGCTGAAGTCTGACCCAGGGACATTATTGGAAACAGTGGCAGGAATGACCACAAACGGGATGCAGAGCTCATCAAACTGCTTCCTGCCCTCCATCAGCTCCAACCCCCCTGTGTAAGCCTAAAAGGAACATCAGGAGCAGCCATGAGAGGGGGGGAGGGGAGGAGAGGGGAGGGAAGGGGAGGAAGGGGACAGTGGGCACTCACCTCAAAGCCCCCGATGATGACAAGGCCCTGAATGTTAAACTTGGTTATGTTGGCACTGATCTGTTCCAAGTTCTTCTTGGGCAGAGTCCTAGTCGACCCATGGCACGGAGCAGGGAGGTGGAAATGGGGGGTGAGATAGCAAGATGGAAAGGGAGAAAAGTTAGGAATTAGAAAGGGAGCCGGATGTGGTGGCCCATGATTTTAATCTGAGCACTTAGGAGACAGGGGCAGGCAGATCTCTGAGTCTGAGGTCAGCCTGGTCTACAGAGTGAGTTCCAGGATAGTCAGGGATACACAGAGAAACCCCCCGCCCACCCCCCCAAAAAAGAGAGACAATAATTAAAAAGTGTTTTCTTTAGCATCTGGGCCTAGGCCCCATCTTCCCCCACACTCTCATTCTCTCTCTCTCTCTCTCTCTCTCTCTCTCTCTCTCTCTCTCTCTCTCTCGTATGCAGCGGTCTCTAGTCAGATCTGCTGCATGAGGTGTGGTTGGGCCTGTCTATCCTCACTGAAGACACTCTCAGTTTTCAGAGCAGTGGATAGGCCTTAACCTGATGGGTTAATGCCCACATTCATAAGCATCTTGAAAGGGTAATGGGGAGAGGGTGCTCCCAAAATACCATGTACCTTTTAGTGCCGAGTTTGGAGCCACCTTGACCAGTCCAGCCTCCAACATAGCTCCAGCCAGCTTCTTCAATCTGCGGGAAAGACCACACAGCCTAATGCCTTGGCCAGAGTGCCAGGAAGCCCGTGTGTGACCGAGACTACTTCCTGAGCTCTGTCCCCACAGTCCCCCTTGGTTGGAAGGTCATCTAGCCACTGGCTTATCCCCACAATGAACTTCTTCCACCCTTCTGACTCACTTGGGAGTAATAAGCACCTGTGGTGGTAGACACTGTGCTGAGCACTGGGACAGAGAAATAAGATGTGATGTTTGGAAAGGTTTGGTCCAGGGTGCCTATACTTCTTACCCTAAAATTAACTATGCTCCCTGGAGAGATGGTAGGATGGCAAGGAGACACAGATAATGGACTGGTCACCTCTACACTGACCTTCCCTGGTCCCATACTGCACGTGTATGTCCTTCCCTTGTGTTTTCATACCTGACCTTTGGCTAGACCCTCAAAGCCATCATGTACAACCAGCACGCGGTTGCCCTGGATAAGGCCAATCCTCACGGTAGAGCGAACCGCAGCGTTCATGCCTGCAGCTGGGGCCCCCACGTTCAATACAGCCACTGTGTGCAATCCGCCCTATTCACAAGGAAACAGAGAGAAGATAAAGAGAGAAATACCCCGAGAGGGGAGATCACCGAGAGAAGCAGAGCTCCGAGACCCTAGAATATGTGTGACAGTACACATCGTTCCCCCAGGCAATGCTAATACACAGCCTGCTACTTTGTCCTCTAGAAACAAATTTTTTTACCACACATTAACATGTAAAGCTGCATCATCATTATATAAGACAGAAGGCCTTGGAGACGATGCTTCCCAATGTGGTCATTGTGCTACCTGCATCCTGATCTACTTGAGGAGCTTATTGAATAGCACATTTCTCTCTGCTATTCAGTCTCACTCTGCTGAGGGAAGGGCCCAGGAATCTGCACACTTCATAAGCATCCCAGACAATTCTGATAAATAATAAACATTGGGAGCTGCTCTCTCAAGGGAACAGGTGCTGAGGTAATCTGGGTGTGTAACACCCACAGGGTCAAAGCCCTCTTTCTTGCTTCCTGCACTTTGGCTGACCCTGGACTGGGTGTCAGTCTTGGGTTCTCGAACCTGAACAAGGTAAAAATCACAGGACTAGTATCTGGGCTGGCTAACAGAGTCATCACACAGGGTCAGGGTTCCAGCGATGGAGGACAGTTGGGACAAAGACATGGTAAGGCTAAGGTTGTGTGGACTGTGGACAGTTTCTCTCATGAAGAGAAACTGAAGGTGTCAGGGGAAGGTACCAGTACCTTGGAGACCGGGGGTCTGACATGGGCTAGAAGCTTGTACACTTCCCAGTTGTTCATGAAGCTCCTATAAAAAGTGCAAAGAGAACAGGGTGTCTTCAGGCGGCTCCTTATGGCGAGCAGCCACAGGAATCCGGGCCAGGAATTGGGTCTCAGTGAATTTCCACAGGGTAAACCCCTGAGGAACTAGCCAGGCACAGGGAGGGGCTTGCAGGGGGCTGTTCATTCGTCAAACATGCCCTGAGTGTTTCTGTACCAGATACTGTGCTCAGAGTATGAGACAATTCCTTCTCAGACACCCAGCACCTAGCTGAGAACCACATCTAGAAATAAAAGCTCTTTCCAAGGACAGCATCCCTGGATAAACGGAGCCTCTTGGGTAACTCACAAATGACTTCCTTGGGGGAAATATTGTTGCAGACAATTAGAAAAGGTGGCTCGTGTTTGGGGCCTAGAGTGACATGGACTTTTGATTTCATTCTAGTATCTAGTTGCAGTAGTTAGCGGATTTCTGGTCATTTTCTCACCGGCCTCTCAGCTTCATGGCTTCATCAAATCTCTTCTCGTCCATAGCCTTGGTCACATCTTTGGTCTAAGGGAGGGACACAGCAATGGTCACAACTCCAAGGCATGATTCTGTGTGACCAAATCTCCTCTGATGGGATCCTGTTCATCTATACCCCACCTTTTCCATGTCCCCCAAACTATCACAGAAGCATCTTTACTTCTTCTTAATTTTTTTTTTGGAGTAATGAGCAGCAAAAGGGGGCTAAATTAGAGTTTTTGGCAGAAAGAAGGGTGCTCACGGGTAACAGAACCTTTCTCCTCTGTACTCACATCCCCACCCAGCCTTGGGACTCTCCCAGATGAAGGGTCCCACCATGTGCTGCTCAATGGAAGCCTCCTACTTGGAGCCTTGGCTTCTGTACTTTGGAGGATACAGTCTTAAACATGGCTGCAGGTTATTGAGCTTTTCAAGTCTCAGAGAGAAGCAGGCCCCACACTGGGGGAAATTCAGGCAGCCCCAATAATCAGGACCCACACTCTAGTTCAGCAGCCAGCCACTGCATTTGTATTGTGGTATCAACAGAGTGGCTACCCTAGAGGAGCCAGCATTCTCCAGGTACTGTGTCAGATGCATCACAGCTTCTTTCCAGCCTTTCTCACCCTGGAGGTGAGCAGTTTGCCTTGTGTTGATTTAGAGAAACGTGTAAGGTAGATGTCATATAGAGATAAGATGTAAGTGTCTAGAAGTTAATAATTGGCATTCCCAAGTCTTAGTATTGTTAGGAGAGACAGTGCATTTGTGTCCCTCTACATAACTACATGAAAAGGGTTTGAGGTTGGTGCTTATAAAATACTAGGGAGTATGTGGACCTTCCATCTCCCTTAGGAATGCTATAGCTGGGGAAACCAGTGCTGAATGGTGCTCACAGCTCTTGGGATCGCAGTCCACGGTCCTTTTCCTTTATGCCTCTTACCACACCACCCTGCCTTCCCATCTTTTCCTCTCCTGGGACCACAGAAGGTGATCTCACGCCTCCCCCCCCCCCAGCTACCAGGAGAGGGTACAGGACTGCTAAGGTGCAGAATAGGGTCAGCACTTACCACCTGGACGCACTCCATGAGGGGCAGGCGCACTGCTTGGTTACCAGAGAGGCTGACCACACAGGCTGGGGTGTCTGGAGTCCCCTCCAAAAGTGCCATCACTGCTTCCACACCCATCCTGCTGCCCTGAAGGAGTCCATGGAACAAAGATTTGCTTAGACCTCCCTATTTGGCTTATCTGAGAACCAGGATGCTCAGGCCTGAGTTCCACACTGAAAGGCTGCATCCAAGTACTTGCCATGCTCTGCCTCCCTACACAGATCTCATCTAATGCTCCATGGCTCTTTGCCCTCTGGTTAACAGACCCTAAGGGTTGTACTTGGTTCCAGAGAAGCATGTCCATGTCACACTGTTATCAATAGATTATGGGAGTTTAGTAATATTCTCTTCTTTTGCTTCCAAGTGAATCAGGCTAAGAATGATAAACTGAGTATCCAAGGTTAGACCCCAGTAGCTTCACTGATCTCGTAGATAGTGATCCTCACAACCATTTGTGCTATCACCTGTCATTGTCCTTGTGTACGGGGATAGATGAAGACCACTGTGGCCTAGAGGCTAGTGGAGGGATAGTATGGCTAATGATATGAGCTCCATAGAAGCAAGACGGCAAGGCTGGGGGTTCTAAAGTGTAGGAAGCACAGAATCCTGTGACTTACCAGAATCCGATCAAAGGCTGACGGTGTCCCACCCCGCTGCACATGTCCCAAAACAGTGACCCTGGTGTCATATCCAAGACGCTTTACCACCAGCTACAAGGACCAAGAAAGGGAAACACAAAGACAAAGACAGACAATAAGCAGTTGCTTAGTTAAGGTAAACTGCGATGACAATGCTTTGTCTTGTGATGGTCTCTAGTAGGAGGAAAACAAGGGTAAGTGTCCTTGGAGAAGCCGTGCAGAAGGAGCAGGAGGACTCGGAAGCCAACAAGGGAATGGCCAAGTGTGTTGGAGAACAAGGTTTCACATCAAGGGAATGGCCAGGTGTGCTGGAGGACAGGGTTTCACACCATGGAAATGGCCAGGTGTGCTGGAGGACAGGGTTTCACACCATGGAAATGGCCAGGTGTGCTGGAGGACAGGGTTTCACACCATGGGAATGGCCAGGCGTGCTGGGGGACAGGGTATCACACCAAGGGAATGGCCAGGCGTGCTGGGGACAGGGTTTCACACCATGGGAATGGCCAGGTGTGCTGGAGGACAGGGTTTCACACCATGGAAATGGCCAGGCGTGCTGGGGACAGGGTATCACACCAAGGGAATGGCCAGGCGTGCTGGGGACAGGGTATCACACCAAGGGAATGGCCAGGCATGCTGGGGACAGGGTATCACACCATGGGAATGGCCAGGCGTGCTGGGGACAGGGTATCACACCAAGGGAATGGCCAGGCATGCTGGAGGACAGGGTATCACACCAAGGGAATGGCCAGGCATGCTGGGGACAGGGTATCACACCATGGGAATGGCCAGGTATGCTGGGGACAGGGTATCACACCATGGGAATGGCCAGGCATGCTGGAGGATAGGGTTTCACACTAACATTCTTGATGTCTTCTGAGGTGATTGGTTTTCCATTCTTGTCAATTGCACCCTCAGCAACAATAATTATGTTGAGACGAGAACCACGGGTCCTTGTCTGGTCAAGAACAGGAAAGAAAGTGGTTAATGGAATTAAACTGGTGGGTAGAAATGGATCACCCATGAAATAGGGTGAGGGTTTCCCCTACAAGGGCAAGATAAAATGCTGATACCTCAGTGAGCCGACGACAAAGATGTTCCTCCCAGTCATCATCTGGTGGACATTCAGGAATAAAAACCCAATCAGCTCCACAGGACAGAGAGGTGACAAGGGCCAGGTATCTGAGATGAGAGCCAGAAGCATGGACTAGGAACCTTTATATTCCACAAATAGTTTCATCACACCCAGCAAGATGTCTTAGTCCCCACAGCTGGTGAAAGATATAGGGACCCTGCATTTCATTCTTGAGGCAATTGAGTACTGGGCCTGTCAATGAGATGCTGTCCTTGAAGAACACCACCACCAGCTCAGAAACTGCCAACTCTTTCATGTGTAGTTGAGCATGGCCCATATGCACTTATAAGTAGGGGAGAGAGGCAGGGAAAAAGGGCCATGGTATACAGAGCATATCCACTTCCAGACTCCCTGGAAAAAGGAAAGGGCCACATCTAGGTTTATAGAATACATGGATGAGATCTTACCCACAGTGGCGGCCCATCACCTCTAACACAAATGTCCTCTGGTGGCTGCAAGAGAAAGATGAGATTTACAGTCCCTGTGGCCAGCCAGGAGTAAGAAACCATTCACACCTATGCTCCTTGGCCTCCGAGAGATGCAATTACACTGCTAACTATTCAGTATGTTCCCTGAAAGATTATGAAGATATGGGAGAATCAGTTTAGCTTCCTAGGGCAGTCCAGAGACTCCATTCTAGAAAAGGATGGGTCTGAAAAGCAGAGAGAAACAGAAAAGATGTGGATATGGGACTAGGTCAAACTGGAGGCCTGCAAGGTTCCTTGGGGTAAACTGGCAGCTGACTGTCTTCCCATTTCCTCCACTGATCCTCTACCTGACCCATTTACTTCTGAGCAGGGGTGCCTATGACATCCACACAGATGGAGAGGGCAGCTCAGACTGTGAGCCCTCCAGACCTGTCTTAGACTCAACCACAGCCACTGAGATAGTGGTTTGTCTTTGTGACTCAATTTGTGACTGAGATCACAAATCAAATATTCTGCATATCATCTACTTTCATTATGGTTCATAACAGTAGCAAAACTACAGTCATGAAGTAGCAATGAAATGATTTTATGGCTGGGGTCACCAATCAGAACTGTAGTAAAGTGTTGCAGCCATTAGGAAGGTTGAGAACCAGTCACAGAGAACATAGGTACTCAAGACCCCCGAGCCAACAGGCCTGAAAAACAGACTGGAGAGTAACAGAAAGGTATGTTGGGGGCAGAGCAACTCCAGCACCCTAAGGAATGAGTCTCAGAAGAAAGTTCTAGCCCCCAAAAGCACTCGAAGTGTTTTCTTTCTCCTTAGCATTGGCCAGTCCTCTGTAGACTTCTTTACTGCCCCCTCCCCCCACTGCCTCCCTTCCAGGGGCTTTCACCTCTGAGCAGTAGTGGTGATAGCATCTACAATCTCTACAATCCGGTGCAGGGCAGAGTCGGTACCAATGGTCATGTCAGTGCCACAGAAGTCATTGTCGATTGAGCCAACCAGGCCCACAATGTTCAGGTAACTGGACTTTGTAGCCTCCTCAGCTGTGATCTTCCCTGTAAGGGGAAGCAAACCAGAGGCCCTCAGCTGAGGAATCTCCCACACCTGCAGAACAGATCACTAGAGAGACTACAGGCAATGGCAGAAAGGGAGGCAAAGGTTGTTCATTTGTGTGTGGTTAACATTTTTCTCTTACAGGAGTTAAGAGTACAGATATAACGCATCCACACACACACACAGTCACATGGAAAGCAACACTGCAATGCTGAGGAGAATGCCTCACCCTCTTTCTGGAGGTCATTCAACAGGTCACTCCACTCCGAGCGGAAAGTGTCAGCCCCGGTGAGACTACCATCACCTCCGATGACACACAGATTGGTGATCCCCCGCTTTACCAGGTTATGGGCGGCCCGGAGTCGTCCCTCTCGCTCCCGAAAGTCTTTGCACCGGGCACTTCCAATGACTGTGCCTCCCTTCAGGGTAGAGGTAGAATCAGGTCTTCAGATGGTACAGCCAGTTTTGAGTTCAGCATGCTAAAGTTTCCCCCCATTGAACCCAGGGATAGACCAGCATAGCCATGCCACTCCCTTAAGATCCCAGCATCCCTAAATCAGCTGTCCCTTACAAAGGCAAAGAAAGTGATGCTGAGTATCACAGTGTTGACCCCACTCTCTGTCATACATCTTAGGAGACTCCTAAGAGAACTCTTTCATTGGAGACTTTATCATCAAAGTGATTGTTTTCAAGAATAAGGGAATTTGTATAGACATCAGTTTCTATTTAGCTTCAGATCTAGCCACTTCATATTAAGTGGCTTCCCATGGAATTTTTAGTGGATTGAGGTAAAGAATCAGGATACAAATACAAATTTCTGACTAGATCAGCAAATGGTTATAGTTCTAAGCTAGCCCAGAGTGGGTGCATCTTAGAACAACACTTGAACAACATGGAATAATCATAGAGGGCTGCATACAGGAAAGCCAGCTTCCTTGGGATTCTTTGAGACACTGTAGGATGGTCTCAATTCTCTTTCTCCCTTAAATAGTCCGGTTTCATGCTGTCATATGTCTATCATGTGAGGGCTGGCTGAATTCAAGTCTGCTGGCCTCAGGCCTCTAAGGTTATTTTCAGGGCCAGACTTTCCCCGTGACCCCAAAGTGGGACTTGCTTATGATGTGCCAGGGGCAGAAGTCTTGCTATGACCTTTCTATAAAGGGCAAGCCTTCCCGAAACCGCCTTCCCACACCCTTCTCCACTGCAAGAAGCCAGGATGATGTTTTCAAATTCAAAGAGTAAAGGGCAAATATAAGCCTCTTCTGTCACTGACACCCTTCACACTGGACCAAGTGGTAGGGCATCTGGGATGGCAGTGGGAGGAGACAAGGACAGTACAGAGAACATGAGTTCTTAGGGACATACCAGCTGAAGCATCATGGAAACGCTCTCCCAGGTGGCCTCCCTGATGTGCTCGCCACCATCCACCAGGCCTTGGTAACCCTGAAAGGGGGCAGTACATCCATTAAGCCTCCATTAATCTCCTTCTAGATGGCCAAGGCTAAGACAGCTTCCCTCGGAGGAGGTTCAGGCTGCACCCTCCCAATGGCGCCCCTTGGATGCTCATGAGAATGTTATATTTAGTATGTCAGTCCAGGGAGAGACATGTCAACCTTTTTGATGTTCGAGTTCCTCTTGTTCTTTTCTTTTCTTTGAGACAGGGTCTCACTGTGTAACTCTGGCTGGCCTAAAACTCATTGTGTAGACCAGGCTGGCCTCGAACTTAAAAACATCGGCCTGCCTCTGCCTCCTGAGTACTGGGGTCAAAGGCGTGGGCCACCATGCTTGGCTCTCTCCCATTCCTGAAATATCAAATACCCTTCCACTTTAATTCCTTCTCCCCCTCACCCCACTTCCTCCTTGGAGAACTAGAAGACAGCCGGCTTGGATCACCTAAGGAGGAAGGGAAGAAAGAAACTAGCAAACATGGCAGAAGGACAAACAGACTGACTCCTGAGTGGGCAAAGCATAAGAGGGACTGAGCAAGGGGAGCGAAGGAGGAGCTAGAACCTCAGAAGCTGGGACATTCGGGAACATGTGAGACCCTGCCTACCTGGGGCTCTCCCCTTAGTTCTACTAAACTTGCTGGAATAGACATCCCAATCTCAGTTCTTTCTTTATGAATTTCTTCTTCTTCTTCTTCTTCTTCTTCTTCTTCTTCTTCTTCTTCTTCTTCTTCTTCTTCTTCTTTTTTTAAACTTTATTTATTTTATTTATTTGCCTTGGTGTTTGCCTGGAACTGGAACTACAGACAGTTGTTAGCTGCCATGTGGGTGCTGGGAATCGAACCCAGGTCCTCTTAACCGCTGAGCCATCTCTCCAGCCCCCGAATTTCTCCTTTTAAATTGACCAGGTAAAAGAAGGAGCCAGTATGCAGAAATCAGAAGTGGGAAGGAACGACTCAGTGAGACAGAGAAGCCAAGGGAAAGAAAACACAGAGCTGTAACTAGGAGAGGAAGAAGAGGAGGCAGGAAGAGGGTGGGAGGCAGATTAGACAGAGGACAAAGCAAAAACCAACCTCATGGACAAAGAAGACCCGGGCCCCCGTAAAGATACCAACTCGAACCACAGCCCTGACGGCAGCATTCATACCTGTGAGGAGGGAGGAGAAAGTCAGGGACAGCTCACTCAGAAGAAGCACAGCCTAGAAGGCTTAGCACTTACATCTGGCTAAAGACTGGAGTTAGTCCTGTGGTTAGGGTTTGCTCTGAATCTAGGCTTTTCGCACCCGAGTCTTCTGCTCCCCCCAGGTCCAGTGACTGCATCCAGTGCTAATGCAGCTCCAGACACCCCATCCACTTCCCCTCCAACCCCTAAACCTTGGCCATCCCAGACCTTTTCCTGCTACGGCTTCTGAGACAATGGCAATGATAAAGCAAGCACGTTCTCAGATGTGTCCTGTAAGTTAGAGACCACAGACGTGGTCACATATCCTCTCTTTAATCCCTCCCATAACCCGGAGTTTCCTCCATTTCACAGATTTTGAAATGGATCATCAAAGGTGTCAAGGTCAATACCCTACCAAGTTCAGATTTGAATCCAAGTCCTCACATGTCCACATTAGCTCTCTAGCCTGCTATTCCATGCCCACTGACCTTGACGGCTTCACCAGGTTTACTTTGCCTTCTGCTCTGCATAGAGATGTGAGCTTTAGGATGATGTTCGTGGGGAAACATGACTTTTCTATGGCTAAGTGGTCTGATGGAATACAGTGTGTTTCTAAATATGTTAATTACTGGTGGTGGATTCTTTCAGGACACACACACAGAGTTTGAGTTGTCTACATCCCTATGTGTGCAGCACAGTTGAGATTCTCTAGCTACCTCGGTGCCAGAAAATGTGCAGGATTTGTGAACTGGTGAGACATGTCCCCCACTGTCCTGCCTGGTGAGACATGTCCCCCCACTGTCCTGCCTGGTGAGACATGTCCCCCCACTGTCCTGCCTGGTGAGACATGTCCCCCCACTGTCCTGCCTGGTGAGACATGTCCCCCCACTGTCCTGCCTGGTGAGACATGTCCCCCACTGTCCTGCCTGGTGAGACATGTCCCCCACTGTTCTGCCTGGTGAGAAATGTCCCCCATTGTTCTGCCTGGTGAGACATGTCCCCCACTGTTCTGCCTGGTGAGACATGTCCCCCACTGTTCTGCCTGGTGAGACATGTCCCCCACTGTTCTGCCTTGCAACATCACCAGGGTTCATGGTGATACTTGCACATTTCGGAGACAAAATAAATCAGCTTCTAAAACTGCTGTAGCTACCCTCTCTCAGGTATTTTTGTTTCAATATAAATCAAAAGGTATCATACGACTCTAAAATC
This sequence comes from Sigmodon hispidus, assembly GCA_004025045.1. Taxonomy (NCBI): domain Eukaryota; kingdom Metazoa; phylum Chordata; class Mammalia; order Rodentia; family Cricetidae; genus Sigmodon; species Sigmodon hispidus. Next base: position 167,745 of record PVIH01001087.1, on the reverse strand, counting down.
CTATCTGGAAAAAGATCATAATCCCACAAACACTCAGAGCCATTACTCTTGGAACGAGTACAGCACCAACCTGAGACCATCACAAACTACTGAACAAGAGGAGCTACTTGGAATACGGTGAGAATAGGCCTTTCTTTTCTTTCTTTCCTTCTCTTCCACCTCAGCCTCTGTGTGTCAGCACAGTATCTATCATTTAACTATTAGCTCCAAATCAGACTGCGGGCCCATTCAGCCCCTGAACAAAGGTGAACAGAACACACATCATGGTCCTGACATGGTGCTGAATGCTGAGGACACCGTCTCAAGACATAAACAGCTGACAGTGGTAAAATGAGCCCCAGGGGAGAGGAACACAAAAGCACAATATGTACAGGACCATCAAAGTTTGTCAGGAGTGGTCCAAACACACAGTATTTTCCCTGAAGCCTAAAACACAATTTCCTGTTCTTTGTCAGACAGACAACTGAGGAGGACCCTTCTAGACAGTAAAAACTGTAGAAAGGTGAGGGCCAAGAGATAACTTCAGGTAATTCTGTGTTATAAAGAGTAAACAGGCAGAACAGGAACTGATGGGAGGCGATGCTATGGGAGGAGAGGTGCCCATGCGCCACCTAAGAAGTCTGACTTCTGCTTTGTAGGTCTGGCTTTAACTGCGGATCGATCCATAGATGTGTGATTAGTTTCAGCAAATCCATAAAACTATATGAAAGTGTTAGGGTTATAACCTTCCTTCTGGGAGAAGGCCCGTATTATTCGTGATTCTCAAAGGAGCTTTGACTCTCTCATGAACAAAATACTTACAGATAATCAAGAATTTCTAAGACTTTCGAGAGCCGAGGGACATCATGGGATTTGCTTTGCGTATGAGAAGGGCTCTGGCAGCAGGCGGAAGGCAGCTGGGTAGAGGGTCAGTGGGAACAGGGGCCTTCTGGCATCCTAGATAAGACATGAGGAGGCCTCACTGCAAAGGGACACATGGGACAAAAGAGATAGTGGACAGGAGACATTCAGAGGACAAAGAAAGGGACTTGGATCCAATAGGCAAGGTGATTAGATTTCACACCCTGGAAAGAGGTGCCCCCTTCAGACGTAGGCAGTGGGTAAACTGAGGTGCTATTGGCTGGACACTTAACTGGCTTGGAGGAGAAGGTGGGGGTGGAGATAATAGTTCACATTAGGATGGGTTGAAATTAAAGTCCTTGTGGGACATGCACACCAACTGGGAAGGGAAAATGCATATGTTTAGAAAGGCCGGGGCCAAGGAGCTGAACGCTGGGAGGTGACGGTGGCTATAATGAACAGTAGGAAGAGAGATACAGAGGAAGCGGGCTTAGCAATGTCTCAGAAGCCTAAAGAACCATTTCAGAAAGCAAGAGCAGCCCCAAATGCATCTAGCAACGAATTTGAGGTAAAGATCGAAAGGTAGGGCTTTTCAGCAGAGGCGCCCATGAGCACAGGTTACTCGTGACATCACTTAGGCAAAGTCCCGTGAAGTCTAAAAGTCTATGTTCATATAGTTAGTTGGAATGATCTGGAACGAAAAAATCTGCACAGGGTGAGGCTTCTCGTGTGCACAGGGGAGCCTCCAGTGTGCGTGAAGGGAGCATGAGCGTCAGGGCAGAGGGCTCAATACTTCAGGATAGATGACTAAAGCCAGCTCAAAACAATCCCTGCAGATGTGAAACTGCTGACTGTTTCCAGGCTGCTGTGCAGCCGATGGGATTCTTTACTGATCTGGAGCTCTTGACTGTGCATTGGTAATCTGAGGAAATGAAGAACCATGGTTCTGAAATGTCAGAGTAGAGTTTTCTTTCTGACCCCCAACCTGAGTAAGGTGTGAGAGGCACAACCAAAGAACAATTAAAGACCTAAAAGGTCTTTCCTGCAAAGCAAGCACTAGGTGGTTTATGCAAATCTTTGGGAAGAAGAGAGACCCCAGAGAATGGGAGGGCAGTCCTGTCCCCTCCCCTCCCCGCTTCAGCCCTGCCAGTCTGCACTACCTATCCCGTCATCACACAGACTGTTTCAAGTTTTTGGATCCCCTTTGTTCTCCTCTCGAGCCCTAGATGGGGAGTAGAGTTTAAATGCAGAGACCCCAGAGTCTCCGGTCCCTTCTAGCCAAGCTCACTGCTCATCCCGGTCTGGCCCTAAGCCAGGCCTGGCTTGACTTTTCTTGGCTGTTCCCTGTTTCTCTAAATAACCCTCGATGAGCAGCTGCATGACTTATTAGAAACAAGGTGAAGGATGAGATTACAGGGAGCACGCAAGAGATATTCTGGGGACAAGCAGGAGGAGCTCTGGAGAACGCTGTAAGCCTGCAGCCTGTCAGCCAATAGCAGCCTCTGGGGAAGTAAGTTAAGGCAGAAGGGCCAAGTCCTGGTGTCTCCTTAAGAGCAGGCAAAAAATAGAAACTAATTAAAAAGAAAAGAAAAAAACCTACTCTACTGAGGATGACCTTGCATTTCTGATCTTCTGCCCCCACGTCCCAACTGAGATTTCTGGTGTACACCACCACAGACAGTATATTAAGTATTTCACAAAGCTAGAGACGCTCTCCACCAACAGGCTACATCATTAGCCTGATCACAGGGTTTGGAAGGTGGTACTGGCAAGTTTCTTCCTGAGCCTTGGAAATGTTAAAAATTATGACAAATGTTTGTTATATGTGAATTGTACTTTCTAATGGATATATACTAAAAATTAAAACCCTATAATAACTATCCAGAAAGGTAACAGAATCCCAGTCCTGGGATTAAAAATAGGGTATACACGCATTTGGAACTATGGTCTGGAGACAGGGCTAGAACAGATGGCCCAGGTTCTTTCCAAGGCTGGATATGCCCCTGTCAGGAGTGGCTCAATGAAGTAAGAATCAGTGGGGCTGTGGCCTTTGGAGTTAGAAAAGGAGTATGATTAGGTATTTATTTCATTCAACTCAACATTCTAGAATTCTTGACTTTGGAGCTCAAGACATCTAATTCATGGCCATATTCCTACTTTAATACACTGGCTTTGCTGAACTCAGAGAATGACATCTGTGCCTTCTGTGGGTTTTATACAGTTCAGTGTTGCTTTACCATGACCCTGTGGCCCTTAGGGAAAGCAGCATTCCTGTGCTTCCCTCCTGGGACTGCTGTACTAGGACTTCTTCTTCAGCTAGGATCTCTCACCAGGTTCTGTTCTGGTTCCCTGTCTCCCTAGAATTTCATTTTCCATCTCTCTGGATCCCTACTGACATGTACCTATCACATTATGTGAATTCACAGCTGACAAACTGTAGCTGTCAGAAAGTCCCAGAGACCTTGGCTCTCTTCCTGTCTCCCCTCTCCTCCTGCCTTTCCCTTCTCTCAACCCTACCTGCCTCTCCCCTCCAGAGAACATCCTTTCCTTTCATTCTTTTCATAGGAGCTCATGGATTTTTTTCTCGGGTTCTCTTTTCCTAACCTAACCATCTAAGTACATAGGACACAAGTGATCACCACTAAAAGTGTATGTTGAACTTCACAGGACGACCAAAGAGAAGAAGCAGGAGAATTTGAATTGGCGGCATTTCCAGCCACCATTAAGGTTCTGTATTCCTAATCTGATCACTCAGGCTCTGTGCCATATCCGCTCCCCTCAGTTTCTTCACTATTAATTCTTATTTGCTACATACATTATAATTATAATCAACAAATATGTTTAAAAAATTTAAAGCCTGATTTGTAAATATACTAATAGAAAATATCATGAGGCAGGGTTTGGGAGATAACTCAAGTCAGTCCAAAACTCAGATTCCAGCACTCATGTAAAAGGTGGGCACAGGAGCATGCCTCTGTAAACCCAGTGCTAGAAAGGTAAAGGCAGGTGGATTCCCCCAGAGCTAGCCAGCCAGTGTGCACTACATGTGGGATGTGTTATGTAATCAGTGAGAGACCCTGCCTCCAAATAAATAAGGTGATGAAAGACTGAGGGAGACATTCAACACTGACCTCTAGCTTCCACATACATGTGTGAGCATGTGCACGCACAGAGAAACACCATGAGAGCAAATATCATCTTTTTCAATGATGTATCCTAAGCACTACCACACTGTTTGATCACAGGAGGTGCTCAATAATGGATTTTATTTATTAGCAATCCACTTATTGAGTGTGTACTATTATCAGCCACTCTCCTAGGTGCCATACTTAAATAAAGGGATCAGTTTTTTTTAAAGCATTTCTCTTGTAAATTATTTCCCAATTACTGTTACCAAGCTTATAATAGCCAACGTGGCCATGCACACTGGCTAGCTTTTACCCATGTGCCTAACTAAGTAAGCACCCCACGAGATCTAAGCTCCACACAGAGTGAGTGCTTAGCTTAGTACTCAGTACTAAGTCACTGAGTACACTAGGAAAGCAGCGGAGGGTCAGAAGCACCAGAGGAAACCTTACATTTCTTTTTCTATCATGTCTCCATGTCCTGTTAACCCTTCAAAGAGATTCTCCTTTACAGCATACTATCAATTCAAGCATATAAAAAGTCTTTCCCTAATACTTTATTTTTATGTCTTCATAGACTCTGTTCAGAGAAAGGTTCTGTTTGCTGCCTCCCCACCCCCCACCCCCTCATCCCCCCCCCACCCGCAAGCCCCACTGGATCTGTTAACTGACTGTTCCCATCCATTAAGACCCAGGGATGGGAAGGAAGGAAAGCAGGTGACAGAGCACTGGCTGGAGCTGGTGAGTGCAGATGCTCTCCCAGGAGAAAAACCTGAGGATCCAGCTGGATTACTCAATACCAACTCCTCCCTTCCCCAATATCCTCCAAGTCCTTAAAATGAATCCATCTACTGCTTTCTCAATAATCTCATCTCAAATTCTCCCCAATGCTGCTCAAGGATCCACAGCTTTAACTTCCAAAGACACTTGGGTAAATGTTCTACCAAAGTTCAGGACAACAGTAGCAGAGAAAACGGTATCTAAATGCACACAGAGGTTCCTGTCAGAACTTCTAGGAAAACCCACGATCCAGTGTAAACCTGCAGAAGAGCTCTGCAGACTGAGGGAGGCAAGAAACTCGAGGGTCACAGCAACCTTGTTTCTGTCCCCGTTCACCTACCTTGGGCATCTCCACCAGAGGTTAACACGGCAATGGCCTTGCCGATCCCCAGGGTTTTGGCTGCATGATGCTCTTCATGGGTCATGATCCACTCTAGAATTCAAGACAATCGTCAGTTAAGATGCAATGGCCCAAGGTGTCACTTGCTCAAGAAGGGTCCTCTTAGACTGGCTAGAGCCACCCAGTCAGACTCTCCCACTAGAGCTGTCTGTGCAGCCACAGAGCTTTGGAAGGCTTCCAGAGAAGAGCCGCACCCTCTCAGAGTGACAAGCTAAAGTGTCAGAGTAATCTAGACCAAGACTACATAAATCCTGGCTTATCCTTCCGGTCCCTCCCACCCCAATTGGAAGCTGTCCTCAGAACAGGCTAAGGTCAGAAGGAAAGGGCACTTGACTCAAAAGAAATGAGAAAACAGGGAGGAGATCCAAGTGCATCCTGGGGTCCTCCCTGTTAATGAAGGGGGTGCTGCAGGGGCATAAATCTGGTGACATTTGATGGACTGACAGAGAACCAGCAATGAAGAAGCAAACAGTGAAGCTCAGGCTGGCTTTGGGCTAAGAACAGAGCACAGTGATGCAGAACTGAGTGAGCAAGGCTGGGGGACAAGGAGCTAGAATGGGAGACTGAGGTTACAAAGGCACCCCAGAGTAGACAAACCAAGGATGCCAACCCTAGGCATGGTCAGGGTCTTTCTACAGTTCAGTCCATTCCTCCCATCCTCTCAGCTTCCTAAGCAGCTGCTGAATCTGTCATCTTTGGGCTTTGCCCCTCACATGACATACTACCAAATGGAAGGGCAACAGCATTTCCACCACACATACACACATTGTGAGGAGACCTTTATATAGACATTTATAGGGTATACATGTATGTGTGTGCGTGCGTGAATGGAAATATAAAACACAAGACATACTTTTATATCCATATTCATAAAATGCCAATAGGCTCACCACTCCAAGTTAGCCAAGCTAAAAACGTATCTTACCTGCCTCTCGGAGGCAGCGTGAGCACTAAGCCCTGCCCTCCCTGCCCATCCCTCTTCTCTGCTGCTTGCCTTCCTGAAGTGTTGTGGCCATAGTGGAGCTTAGTTATCTCCCTAACTCCATAGCCTGCACTGCCCTTCTTCGAATGAGCTTTCGTGGGAGGGAGGCACAGGCCCACCCGAGGCTCTGGTGGGAGGAGGACTCATGCAGAGGAACAACTAAGGGAACTTTGCTCTGTCCAGCATCTGAGGACTTCGACAGTTGCTAGGTCACGTAAGCTTACAGACCCACAGGTGCCAATAAAATGCAAACAACAAAACACATACAGTTACAGACAAAGATTAACAAACACACTACAGAACCAGCATTGGCAGGTTGAGACAAAGCTCCTGTGATGGAGCCCCTGCCTAGTGCTTTCCCCTTCTCGGCACACAGCATCCATTGGCCAGGTTAACCTGTCTCTTTCCATCCATCCATCCATCCACCCATCCATGCATTCAACCATGCACACATACATACCTCACTTTACCATTTTAAGCCACACCTCCTCACCCTTATCAACCAATTAAATCTTTACTAGCCATCAAAGATCCAGAAAGCCTTCTCTTTTGAATCTTCTACAAGTCACATAGTGTTTGGAAAGTCATTCAGTTAGCATTTAAACACAACTTTAATGACATTTTAATTGCTTCTTACACACTAATAGGAGGGCTAGACTAGATCAGGGGTCAGCAGGCCACAGCCAGCAGGACAAATCCAGTCATTTTCACTTATTTGTGAGGCAGCAGATTAGGAAGGGTCCTTATATTCTAAATGGTCACAAAAACATTTTGAGACACGAAAAAGAACTGAAATTCAAATCTCCACATAGCCGGGTACGTGTAGTCCCAGCGATTCCAGATTGACAGTACTCAAGCATTCAAGACTATATAGCACAGTTGCGCATGCGTCACAGATTAAAAAGGAAGGAAGGAAGAAAACAGAATGAGTCTAGATGGCCATCAACAGATTGATGGGTAATAGAAATGTGGCATGTATACATATGGAATTCTACTCAGCTCTAAAGAAAAGCCAAATCATTAAAATTTCAGCAAAATGCACGAATCTGCCAAGAGAATATTAAGTGAGGTGACCCAGACTCAGAAAGACTAACTGCATGTCCTCTCATATGAAGGTCTTATCCTGTAAAGAGTACCTGTCTATCCTAATGGGAGTCAGTGTGAGTAAAGCCTAGAAATTAGTAAGGCAACCAAGAGAGCACGAAAAATAGGTGATGAAGGATGGAGGGACATGAAACATGGAAGAGGAAAGGACCGAGGGGTACAGGGAGAGATCAGGGTAGCAGGGTGGTGGGGAGATAAGGGGACAGGAGAATCTACTAAAACACATTTTGTTCTAAAATGTCATAATGATATCTAATAGCTTGTATGCCCTTTTTAAATTAAAAACAAAACAAAACTCTCAGGCACACCTGGGACTTAGAAAGTGACAAACTGGGGGGCTGGAGAGATGGCTCAGCGGTTAAGAGCACTGACTGTTCTTCCGGAGGACCGGAGTTCAATTCCAAGCATCCACATGGCAGCTAACAACTGTCTGTTATTTCAAGATCTGACACCCTTACACAGTTATACATGCAGGCAAAACACCAATTCACATAAAATAAAAATAAATATTTAAAAAAGTGACAAACTGGGAAAGCAACATGAACATACATAGACCTAGAATGTTAATGTCTCGATTTTGAGAAAGACTTCAGGATTGGAGGAAGCAGGAACGCAGAAATTGGGAGTGGAAAGAAACAGACATCTGACTCTGCTGCTCTTTAAAAGCTTGAGTTTTCTCAAACTCGTACCCCCCTGGAGTTCATCACCAGATTGGGAGCCTCATCACCTGGAGAGGCCCTTGGATCCTCCATGTCATAGTTTCAGTGGGGGAGAGAGAGTTCATTCTACCAGAGTGCTGAGCTGTAAACAGCAGCTCACCTCCTGAATCTGTTATGTCAAGAAGCACAGGACACAAAAATGCATGCAATGCGTACACCCGCATCCTTTAAGGACCACGGTGGAGTTATTCTGTATATATTCTAAACATACAGAATCGTGTGTGTGTGTGTGTGTGTGTGTGTGTGTGTGTGTGTGTGTGTGTGTGTGTGTGTGTGTGTAAGCACGCAGGAGGCAGGAACGCAGCCTGGCAGCATCATAGGTGCACCAATTTGAACTGGATATGTGCCAGGGAAGGGGTCTGCTCAAGCAGCCAAGTGCAACACCGCAGAGCACTCCCCGGCCGTGCATCTGGGACCAGAACCTACATATGTGGGAAGGTTAACCGAGGGGCTCGGCTTCTTCACGCGTCTCCAGCACCCATCCCCCTCTCGCCTGCGATCTCGGATGCCTTGTCATGTCTGGCCCTCTATCCTTTCTGTCCTCCCTACCGCCTGCTCCCAGCCCGTTCGCTCCCACCTCACTCTTGGCTTCACCCCTCGCTCTCCACCCAAGGCCTCCCTCTTGCCTTGTAGTTTTAGCTCTCCTCCGCAGCTGCTTTCTTGCAGATTGTCCTTGGGGAAAGGGGGAGGGGAGCTCGGCGAACACGGGGAGGAGCCAGGTGGAGGCAGCCGCGGGAGGAGGGCTGGCTTCCAAAGCTCCACTGGCCAAAACTGGCAAAGAGGCTCCGCCTCCCCCCTGCTCGCCTCTCTCCTCCTCTTCCTCCACCCCTTAAGAACTCTGCTCCTTTTGTACTCTTTCTTCGCGGAGACCGCATCTTTATCTCGGGAGCTATCAGCTCATGTACGTGGTGAGAGTTAGAAATTACGTAGTTGCTAATCTTGTTTCCAAATGAGCCAACTTTTCCCTTCCAGAACTGCCTAAGATTCCTTGAATTCAAATATCTCCTGCCAGTGTTAAAATCCTCCCCTCTACACTTGACCATCTCTGTAACTCTTTCAACAAGCATTTTATGCGGAGTCTGTGTGCCAGATTTTGTATTAGACAGATCCCCGCCTTTAAGAAACATCCAACACTACTGGTACCTTAGTAGAACAATGACAAAACAACTTCCACATTTGCATCACGTCTCTGAGAGAAAGTAGGGCGAACCCGGCTAACATGGTACCAAAAGGAAAGGGCCCCTCCTCAGGTCCACCGCAGCAGAGTTGCAGGGGTTTTTGGAAGTGAGCAAGCACCTCAGGGAGACTTCACAGTAAGCACCATGCATGCTGGAAACAGTGGCTAGCTAGATGCTCTCTGAGCACCAGGGCCATCCCAAGCTCAGACCCTCCACTCCGCTCTCTTGGCTCCACCCTTTGCCTTTGCTTCAATGCTGCTCACAGTCAGCTCCTTCCTTTCTCTGCTGCTCTCTTTTGCTAACTTTTGCTTCTGCCCTGCATTCTGGCTGCCAACAACAGGAATCCATGTGAAACTTTTTGGCTGAAATTTTAAACAGGTTTATGCTGTAAATGACACATCATCAAATAAATAAAAAAGACAAACTATAAAACGGAAGTATTTGCAAATTTATGTCGATAAAGGACTGGAGTGCAGAGGAAAGCAAGCCCTCAGGCCTGCCTGGTAACCCACCTCATGTCTGCCTTTCCCCACACACCCGCCAGATCAATGTATCTCTCAAGCCTCATGTAGGAAGTTTCTCTCTGTAGCAGATGATTATTAGCACAGAGATCCACAAGTAGATAAAATGCAATGAATAAGAGATCACACCTTCACCCCAGAGGCTCAGGAATCATTTCCAAAGAAGGGTCAGAAAGAGTGTAAGAGCCAGAGGTGGTGGATGACTGCAAGAAAGATTATCTTCTGGACACAGCAGGGCACAGCAGATATGAATCCACAGCACTTTCAACAGCATGCACAAACCTGTGCAAACCAAGGCCAGACCAAATCCCAGCATGGAGAGGTATTGCACAAATCCTAATTGATCTTATAATAAAACCAGGAGCCAGGTATTGGGGAAAAGCTGAAAGATCAGAGAGACAGAGGAACAAGCCACAGCCACTTCTCACCCACCAACTCCTCAGGCCATCTCCAGGAATCCTCAGACTGAATAGGGGAAGCAAAGGAAGCCCAGGGTGAGCTTCTGACTCCTCCTGCCTTAAATTCCTTTCTCTGCCCAGCCATATCCCTTCCTGCTTCAACCTTTCTAGTGCTAGGATTGAAGGCATGTGCCACCACTGCCTGGCCTCCATGGCTAACTCTATGGCTGGCTCTGTCCTCTGGTCTTCAGGGAATCTTTATTTCTTAGATTACAAACGATGTATTACCCCACATTCATGTGTAAATTTACATGTGTGCATGTTCAAGTGGCCGCCAGAGGCTGACACCAGATATTGAGGAAGGGTTTCTCACAGTACCCAGTTTGCTGATTCACCTAATCTTGCTAGCCAGTTTACCCCAGGGATCCAGTCTTTGCCTCCCAAGCGCTGAGATTACAGGAAGGCCCCTGCACCATTTGATGCATGTGCTGGGAATCTCAGTGCATAGAAAGACATTCAGAAGACTCTGTTGGGCTCTCAGAGATCTCTAGGACTCAGCCAGCTACTGGGACATCTTGTCAAAGTAGACAACAGAATGAAAAACCGAGAGAAGACATTCTGAGAGATTCAAGTATAAGACGTTCAGAAAATTCTCTGGTAACTAGAAGTCAGCACCCTTAGGTGAAGAAGATGAGGTACTCTGGATTATCTGGCTCCTGTGTTCAGCCTGATGTAGATAGGTAAATAAAAATGTACAGAGTTTTTTTGTAGTGAGATTATGTTATGTTGCTACTATTTCCTGCCATTGTAACTATTTGTCCCGCCTATGGGTTTAGTAAAAGCTGATTGGCTAAAGGCAGACAGGAAGTGTGGGTGGGGTTACCAGGCTAAGAAAACTCAGGAACATCTCAGCACAGACACAGATGCCAGGAGACGGCAGCAGAGGCAGAAGAAAGACGTCCACATGCTAAACAAGACGGGTTAGATTAAGAGCAAGCGTTAATAAGTTATATGCCTGGGCGCTACGTCAATCAGCGTAAAAATAATGCAAGCATTGTGTGATTCTGTGGGACGGTTGTGTGTTTGTTTCTGTGGGTCTGCCAGACTGCTGGTCAAACCTCTGGTACAGGCCGGGAAAGTCTGGGCCAGAAAACTATTGACAACAGTTTTGAGGAACAGCCTCCAAACCAGGCACAGCACTGGAGAGTGAGGCGAAGTGAGAGCTTTAGTGGGGATAGCCAAGCTATAGGAAACTAGCTGGGGGCAGCTCTGCAGGGGCAAAATAGCAAATAGCAAGAGCACAGTCTGAGGCCTACCAGATTTCCTTAGGACTAGAGTGGGTTATAAATAGACTGCAATTGCTTGGTGAGCTGATGTTCTAACAAGGGACATGGGCCTCTCTGGAGTAGTAAAAGGCTCGTTTTTCCCAACTAGAATGTGAGTTCTATAGGGACAGATGCCAGGTACAGACACAACCATTCTCTACCCAAGACTTATGGCTCTCAGGGCAGGGTGAGCCTTGGAGACAGAATAGCCCCCACCAGTCATCAATATTGACATTTCTGGCACAGGCTATCTGTCTGTCTGCCCGCTCCATCTCACTTAGTACAAGCACGTAGGGTTGTTCTGTGTGCTCTTCTAGGCTCGCCTGGCATAATGGTCATCATCTGGAAAGAGGTTGGAAATGCAAGGTTTTGGGTCTTGCCTAGGGTTACTAAATTGGGAAATTTTGGGGGTGGGATATACCATTGTGTCTTAACAATCCCTCTAGGTGATTCTGACTCAAGCTGAAGTTTAAAAACCACTATTACAAGTTGTGGAAGTCCAAGAACATCATCACTTGAAGAGTGAATCTGTATATTGATGGAATCATTTACAACTATAGTAAGTCTAGAAAAAATAGTCCAAGGAAGAGGTAGGTCATAGGCAACAAAAGACCCCCTGTGCTAGGCTGAAAGTACTAGGTACTTAGGCAGAGGTAAACAAATTCGTCATCTGAAGAGTATAAAACCTCAACTTTGGGTCAGGAACCTGTTTTTTTGTTTGTTTGTTTTTTTCCTTCCCTTAAGGAAATAAGTTTTGGGGGCTGTAAGACAGAGAATGTAATCACTATATAGAACACTCCCTGAAATCATCCACATACGATCTGCCAACACTTCCTCAACTCTGTTGTACTTGCATAGTGAACACACAGCACATGGCCAAGAAATACATTTTTATCTTGTTGAGAATGTTTCCCTGGGTAACTGAGAGGTAATGTGCTCTGAGGCTACCCTGAGGTAGGTGGTTGAAGATACAAAATGAATGTGGTCTAAAAAATGCATTTCAGGGGATTTGGTGATTTTATGAACATCAAAGACATATTTAAATAAACCTAAATGGTATAATATATATCACCTATCACTTCTATACTGCAAAACTATAAAGCATGTGACTACTGAATAGTTCAGGGATTGTAACCCAATGGCAAATACTTATAGATCCAAACATGCCAAACAGAAAGTGTTTCCTTTTAATACCATGTGACAGTCATTGTATTCGTGGTCTGCTGGTGATCAACATATAATGCAATGCATGATTATGTTTATATAAAGGATCATTTCTATTAACCAATAAAAGAAGCATTCCATACTTCTGCATTTTGCTTTTCAGGACAAGGTCTCTCTTGTAGCCCTGGCTGTCCTGGAACTCACTCTGTAGAGCAGGCTGGCCTGGAAATCACAGAGATTCTTCTGCCTCAGCCTCTGATTGCTGGGATTAAAGGCATGGGCCACCACTGCCTGCCTTATATTTTACTCCCCCCCCCCCACACACACGCACTACTATTCTTATTTTTGCATATTTTCTGGGAAGAACATGTAATGCTATTTGTCACACCCAACAATCTTCCTAATTGAGACCAAGTTGAAAGAACTAGGTTTTTGTTTTGTTTTGTTTGGGGCTTTTTTGTTTGTTTTTGTCAATTTAATACAAGCTAGAGTCAAGGCCTGGTGGTGGTGGCGGTGGTGGTGCACACCTTTAGTCCTAGGCAGATCTCTGTAAGTTTGAGGCCAGCCTGGTCTACAGTGAGTTCCAGGAAAGCGAAAGACACACAGAGAAATCCTGTCTTTAAAAAGCAAAGCAAAAACAAAACACCCCCCACAAACCAGAGTCATCTGTGAAAAGGGTACCTACCACTACTGAGAAAATACTCTTACAAAATAGAACTGTAGGCAAGCCTTGGGGCATTTTCTTAACCAGTGATTGATGTGGGAAGGCCAGTCCCATTAAGGTGGTAGGTGGTTCTGGGTTGTAAGCAGGCTGAGCTAACTATGTGTCATGTGTTCTGTCTGCTGCAGTCCCCACCTGACTCCCTTCCATCACAAATGCGACTGGAAGTGTAAAGTGAAGTAACCCTTTCCTCCCCAAGTTGCTTTTGGTCATGATGTTTTACTTCATCACTAGTACCTGACTAGGACAGGCCTTTAGAGTTTTAGCTTCATGAAAATTCAGGTTCTGGGAAGCTGAGTCTGGAATGTTAAATCCTGACTTGTTGAGATCAAGGCAGTCTTCAGAATTCCCCTTGATTTTTCTTTGACAGGAGTCTGGGTTTTTTGGATTCTTCTAACAGTATATAAATGGAAGCTCTTGTCTCTGATGCAGAAAGTAAGACTGTGTTCTTAAAGAGATGCTTAGGCATGGGCAGCGGTACTACTCTACACGTGAACTGTTTACATCTTGATCAATACAAAGCATGTGTGAGTTTACTTGTCAAAAGATGGGCAGTAGTGACATAAGGAATGCTGCTGTCAGATGATGGCAAGTGCATGATAAGAAAGTCTTCTCTCTACAGAGAAGCTGTAACGGGAAAAGTGGGGCAGCATTATTCCTTAGAATGCTCTTCCATTTTCCACTCAGTAATTAGTCACAAGTCACTGGTTACCTTAGCAGTGACCTCCTTAGTTAGGCACAGAGGAGGTTTACACTAAGTGGGCAGTTGGGTCTGCTGGACCAGAGCCTGGCCCACAAAGCTGCATGTTACCCCAAAGAAGGCCACAGGGGAAGCCAAACCAAATATGATTTCTCCACAGTGCCCTCTGTGGAGTTTCATTTTCATGGTCACAAGGTGGACGGACCTCTTGACACTGAACACTGGACTCTTGCAAGGTGAGAAGTAATGAAATGGACAAAAGAACACAGCACATAGAGACTCCAAAAAAGCATGCTCAGTGGTGTCTACCTATTTTTGCAAGGCTAAAGGAGTGGGAAATAGACCACAATTGTAAGACAACTTATATGAGACTTTTAAAATACAGACCACTTTACTGATGTGATAGAACCTGGATACTGATTTGTGCAAGGACACGAGTGGGAGCTGGGGAGACAATTAGATACAGAAGTCTGACTAGACGGCAGGCCACAGGCAAACCAAAAGATATGTATGATAAAGACACATAATGGCTGCGCATGGTGGCGCACGCCTTTAATCTCAGCACTAAGAGACAGAGGCAAGCAGATCTCTATGAGTTCAAGGGCAGCCTGATCTCTATACAAGGGCTATCTTGAGAGACCCTGTCTCAAAACAAAACAAAATCAAACAAAAAAAGACATCATGATGTAATTTGAGCTAGATACCAAATGTCATCCAGTACATCTTACAATGCTGCTGAATATCCTACTAGCCGAGTTATTCAGAAGGAAATTGAAATACAGCTAAAATTAAGCTATGATAAAATACTAGAACACTTTATGAAGAACCCTGATTATCTATAGAAGCACCATCTTAAAAATAAAGACTAGGGACTGGAGAGGTGGCTCAGCTGTTAAGAGCACTGACTGCTCTTTAAAAAAAGACTAAATACTAATGAGTTGGAGTGTGGTGATATTTTTTATATTTAATAAAATCAGTCGATATCAGAAAACAGATCTCACAGTCAAGCCAGGAGGGTCAGGGATGGTAACTCACCTTTAATCCCATAACTCCAGAGACAGGACCTTTCTGTGTTTTTGTGAGTTCAAGGCCTAACTACCAAACAGTAGTAGCTCACACCTTTAATCTTAACTTTGGAATTAGGTTGCCCAGAAGTGAAACAGCTGGGCAAAGAAGATATTTAAGGAGGTGTAGGAAGACAGAGAGGAATTCTGTAGAAGCAAAGCCACGATGAGGACTCTGGAAGATAGCATTTAGCCTGAGGAGTTAGCTAGGTGAGAACTGACTGTGGTCTGTTTCCTCTCTCTGGTATTCCATCTTTTCCCCAATATATGGCTTTGAGTTTTCATTTTTTTAAGATTTATTTGTCTATTTATTATGTATACAGTATACAGAAGAGGGTACCAGATCTCATTATAGATGGTTGTTAGCCACCATGTGGATGCTGAGAATTGAACTCAGGACCTCTGGAAGAACAGTCAGTGTCCTTTACCGCTGAGCGAACTCGTGTTTCATTGAGATCAGTTTTTGAAATAAAACACTAAAAAATGCACTCTGGTGTTCTTAGGAGTTTCTCTCGCAGTGAGAAGTCTCACACGAGTGAGTGAGGGAAGAACTGTGATGAGGTCACACAGGAAGGAGCAACATGAGACTCACACCTCCTGATAGGGCTGGAACAACCTGTAAACATTGAAAACGTGTGACTGCTCATCACAATCACAAACACTACAGGAAATAACCGAATATTGCCTGAGATTATTAACAGTTTCAGCAAAGGGCACATGGCTCTGTGGAGTGGGGCATCTTGGGTATTTAGGATTAACTGCCATTTTTTTTTTTTTTTTTTTTTTTTTAACAAAAGCTAGGGAGCAGAACCTAAGGGTAGGAAAAGTGGCCTCTGTGACTCATAGGTCATGTTATGTTCCTTGAGGTGCCTCACTACAAGACCAAGTATCTTATGTTGGTTGGTAGTTGAGTTTCTGTATTTCAGAAACACAGATTCACACACCAGCCTCATTGCTGCACAGGGGCACAGCTGTTTATACTAATGGGAAAAGAGCTAGAGAAATAGCAGCTGTGGATGGCTTTTCCCAATATCTGCCTCTGGGTGTTTAGTAAGATACCAAATAGAATTTGTGCAATAATCAAGCATGCAGCAAACAGATGCTTAGTTTCTCTGGAGACAAGAGTGCAGCATCTCCCTTTATAGCTTTTCTTCTTAAACACTTTTATTTATTTATTTATTTGCCTTGGTGTTTGCCTGGAACTGGAACTACAGACAGTTGTTAGCTGCCATGTGGGTGCTAGGAATTGAACCCGGGTCCTCTGGAAGAGCATACGGTGCTCTTAACCGCTGAGCCATCTCTCCAGCCCCCTGTAGCTTTTCTTCTAACATGGACTAGAACACTCTGGGAGAAATGTCTATGACTTTTTCTTTCCTTCAGAAAAGCAGAGGCAGTAGGACAGTAGACCAGGGTCTGCACACATCTTTGTGTTCATAGCTCAGGATTCACTTATGTTATTTGATGACAGGACTTCTTATATGCACCCTATAGCAAGAGCAAGGCAGTGACAGCCACCTAAGGCAGGACCCTATTTTTGTTTTCCTCCGATTCTGAAGAAGCAAATATGAGGGCTGGGGATGCAGCTTAATGGTGCTTGCCTGGTATGCATGAGCTCCTGGTCTTACTATCTAGCATTATGAGACAAAAACAGAGTACCTCGCTGATCCTGTTTCTGGTAAGGAAATGAATTTGTCCTGAAATGTTTTTGTTTTTGTTTTTGTTCAGTTGATATTCCCATAGTGCAAAAGTGCTAACAGAATCTAGAAGGTATTGATTGGATGGTCTTGTTCTTATAATACCTTTGTGGTGCATGAATTCTGCACCAGGAAACTCAGAGCCAGATATCAGGGAAAGGCTGGAATATCAGAGAGGAAACACCACAGTCAAATCTTACCCAGCTGTCTTCCAGTTTCCTCAGCCTCACCCCTCGATGCTTCTACTGCCTCATCTGTCTTCCTACACCTGCCTTAAATACCTTCTTCTCCTAGTTGTTTCACATCCAGGTTAGGATTAAAGGTGTGAGCTACTACTATTTGGTAGTTAGCCTTGAACTCACAGAAACACAGAAAGATCTCTGTCTCTGGAGTTATGGAATTAAAGGCATAAATAGGTCACTACTCTGGTCTCTCCCTATGCTGGGATTAAAGGCAAGGTGTGAGTTACCACTCTCTGACCCTCCTGGATTAACTATGGGTGGATCTCTTCTCTGATATTCCAGACTGGTTTTATTAAATATATAACATATCACCACACCTTTGGGCATTCTCTCTAGCGCTTTTACTTACTGAACCACATTACCTTTCCAATGAGCCAATCTCTTCCCAGATTCAGAGCCAACTGTCCTTTCTGGAAAAATGCTTTTCTGCTCTACCTGGTTAGTATAGTCATACCTATGGCCTTCCTGACTTAGTCCCCTGCTTTATATGCTGAATTTGTATATTGCTTTTCTTCCATGAATTCACACTATTCTAATTCTATAACCATGAAGAACATGTATGGTTTGCTTACTGTTCTAAATACAGTGTCTGACCTAGTATGTGATCAACAAACTTTCTTAGTAGGAAGATGATGGATGGATGGGTGGATGGATGGATGGGTGGATGGGTGGATGGATGGATGGTGGATGGATGGATGGGTGGGTAGATGGATGGATGGATGGGTGGATGGATGGATGGATGGGTGGATGGATGGATGGATGGGTGGATGGATGGGTGGATGGATGGATGGATGAGTGGATGGGTGGATGGATAGATAGGAAGAAGAAATAATAAAATGAAGGAAAGATGGAAGCAATCAAGAAAGACTTCATGGAAGCCTCACTGAGGCCAGAAGATACTTGATTCCCTTCCTCTTGGAGGAAGGCTGTGAAGATTATGAGTGGCTCTTACTTGAGCCTCAGGGTTCAAATGCAGAAGCTGAGTATCATAACTTTGTCCATGAGATAATGGTTACTGAAAAACAGAGAAGTATGTCCAAATTAGTCATCAGGACAAAGGGTGTCTGAGGTGAGTATCAGGTATAGAACAAATGAGAATGGGAAATGTGGGGCAACTGGGAAACAATCTGAACGTACTCAACTGGTAGAATGAAGCTGCTGGCTGAGGTTACTGTTTGGTGTCACTTGCTGACTGTCTTGGCAAAGCAAGTCAGATTAAAGGAACACCTACAGTTGCCAAATAGGTATTTGAAAAACTTACTATTCTTGAATATAAGCCATTTTCATGAATTTTGTTATGCTAGATATACTAAGAAGGCAGTATTAGGTTTGAGATCATGTGGGATAGTGGTCCCTGCGTCCATGTTAGACCTATTCAGAAGCCTAAGCATTTGTCTTGCACCACTCATCTCTATATCTCTAAGGGATCTTTAGAAATTCAACATTTTGGACCAGTATCATCAACCTCTTAACCTATATTCAAGCTCACACATCACCTTTCCTGGAGTGGTGGCTCCTGAGGAATAGGGAAAGCATCTAGATCATTCTCTCAACTCTTATTGAGTCTAATACAATGAGTCCAGATAGCACTTCTCAAAAAGTATGAATAAATATTTTTATCTATTGCCCAGGTTCTGAAATAGTTAATTCAATTGTTAACCTCTATTTTAAATTTTATTTTACTTTTATGTATATGGGTGTTTTACCTTCATGTATGTGTGCACCATGTGCATGCACTTTCCATGGAGGCCAGAAGAGGTAATCAGATTCCCAGGGATTGTGGTTACAGGCTGATGTGTACTACTAGTGGACTCTGAATCAAACCAGGATCCTCTGAAAGAGCAGCTCGTGCTTCTAACTGATGAGCCATCTCTCTCTAAACCCCAATTTCTAACATCCCAAGGAAAACTTTTTAGCCTTGAATTTCTTCTGAAAGTACATGGAAGTTGAGATAAATAATTTCTAGGACATTTCTGAATTTAACTATTAGGATAATAAGTCATACATTTATCAGTCTGCCTACAAACTTACACATACATACATACATATATGGGAAGAATCAGTCTTGATTAGCACAGACATGATGAAATGCAGTATTCTAATTTTACAAAAATAATTCAAAAATCCTTGATTGACTGTCAGGTTGGATTAGATACATGGACAGGCAATTAGTAAACATATCTCAGGACTTGTCTGTGAGGGGATTTGCAGAGAGTGTTTACTAAGGGAAAGCTGGCCCTGTGTGTTGCTGGCACCATGGAATCGTCTAGAATCCCAGGCAGAATGTGAGGGAGGAGAGACGGAGGGAGTGTAGAAACACAGGCTTCACTCTCAACCTCCAGTCACCCTGATGTGAACTGCTCTCCCTATCTGTCCTCCCCAGTAAAATGGGCCAGAACATCTGATACCGTGAGCAGAAATAATCTTTCTTTCCTTAAGTTACTTGGGGACAGCATCTTGTCACAGCAATGAAAAAAAAATCACAGCAAGTTTTAACTGTTTTTAATATGCCACTGGCTCACAGTGGAAACTAAAGTATTTTCAGTAAATGGGCTCCAATAAAGACATACTAGTTGAAGAGAAACATAGGGTGTGTTTCTCATTTTAATATGAAGTATTGGTGAGTTGAACCTTTGTTAAAATAAACCAAAGAAATCTGTTGCTCAGTTTTCCCAGAGTAAAATTTAGTCTTTTGAATCATTTTGTAACACAATAGTAACTCCTTAATTTAATACTTTAGTTGAAGTTTCACCAGGTTTTTGTTTGTTTTGTTTTTTTCAAGACAGAGTTTCTCTGTGTAGCTCTGGCTGTCCTGGAATTTGCTTTGTAGACCAGGCTGGCCTCAAACTCACAGAGATCCACCTGCCTCTGCCTCCAGAGTGCTGGGATTAAAGGCAAAAGTTTCACATTTTCTTATATCAAGTTTACTAATAATAAGGAAGCCAGATTAAATAGCTCATAGTAACATGGGAGTCAAATGACTTCACATCTCTATGGCTTGGAAATAGTTCCAGTGTATCTCTCAAGGTTTCATGTGTTGAAAATGGTGTGCTCAGTGCAGCACTGTTAGGAACAGTGAAACCTTGAAAATGGGGTTTGGTGGAAGGTAATTAGGTTATTAATGTACTGACCTGGAAGGAATTAATGGGGTTCCTGTGGACCCCAGTTAGTTCTTGTGAAAAAAAGGCTGTCATAAAATAGACAATCTGGCCCCTTCCCCACCTCCTGGCTTTCTCTTTCACCATGCTATCTCTCCTTCTTGCTTATGATCTTGCTATTAAGTGGCTCAGCCAAGAGAATCCTTGGGAGACGCCAAACAAAAGAATCTGCCCACTCTTGGGCTTCCAGTTTCCTAAACTATGAATAAAATCTCTTTGTTTTCTACATTACTCAGCATTGAGTATTTTGTTACAGCAACAGCAAAAAAAAAAAACTAATACAAATATGGAGGAAATGAAATTAAGTTTTGCTCATACAAAGAACTATTCTTTCTACAGTTTTTTCTTTCTCTCTCTTCCTCTCTCCATACACACTTTCTCCCTTGTGTCTTGAATTTAAACCTTGACCTATTGTGACTCATAATGCTATCAAACTTTTTGCTTTCCAATACTTCTTTTTCGCACCCATCCCCGTTGTTTACCCACATGCCTCACCAGTTTCAAGAATAGGTATATGTCCCACGGTGTTTGGGTCATCCACAGTTTCTAGCCTCTTCAAGAGATCTGTCTTTCGTTGTAGCTTTGGTATGATCATGTTGGAAGTTGAAGCTCCCTCATCTGAGAAGCAATAGCTGGAGGTCACCCTCAGGGTGGGACTCAGGGAGGGGATGTTCCTCACACTTGTATTTTGCCTAAGAGGCTTAGCTATTAAAAGTTTCCTTACCATATAAATACAGTGAAAAAGATGAAAGGAAGTGATGCTTGTTCTCAGTAAATAACTAGTTTACCTAAAGATCCTATCCCTCTAATAATAACAGGCAAAGCAGAGCACATTACTACCAGTTAGAATAGAAAACCACTTCTCTGTGGGCCTTGACTTACATATTTGGGAGTACCTATTACAGTAACAACAAGAACTCTCATAAATGAGACAAGAAAGGTTAGAATAACTCATACGTTAAGTAGGAATCAATGCCCATCCCATGTTCCATAAATATTGTTCTCACTCAACTCCCATGTCGTCCTTATTCGCCTGGAACATAGGTAACATCTCCCTTATACTTGTACAAAGAAAAAGCATACATAGTGACAAATATTTTTCAAAGTGGGAATAGAAAAAAACAGGTCACTTGACCTCTTAAGTCTATAATTATACCAAAAGCTCTCATCCTGTATAGCTCTGAGAAAACTCATCCCTTGTCACTGTAGCAAATTAATGGTACCTGTGCTCTCAGTGGTCCTGACTACTTGGCGAGACTGAATCACACACATGAAAAATCTCAGATGAAATTCGTCTTTATGCATGGCTATTTCCTAGAAATAAAGAGAGTTTAATCCAAATAAATAGATCAGTGGAATAATTAAAATGCCAAATGCTGATGTGATCTACATATACTTAATACTGCCGGGTTTTAGGACTTGGCTACATAAAAATATCAGTGTATAAAGTAATATTAAAAAAGTCTGCTTTTATAAACACAAGAAGTCAAGATCCTTGAACAAGCACGTTCAGCTTCTTCTCTTCCTCAGTTGCTCAGAGTATGGAAAAAGCAGGAACCTCCAGAGGTTTGCCCTACTTCAAGACTGAATTCAGACAGGTAGTCAACCTGGTCTAGAATACTTATTCTGAGGCATCTCTCCAAGGCTTCTAAGTAGGGTCTGAGCCAGAGGCCTACTATATTAAGGAGGTTGGTAAATAATTTGAATGAACAAACTTATTTCTTCTCCATCATTTTCTGCTGAAAAGTCTAGTATGGAGTACATGTTTAAGGCTTCTGGTGAACCCCACTAGAAATCACTGTTTTAAATCCCTCCAGTTACGTAACCTTCTGCATGTTGTCAGAATCTAATCTAAGGTGTTCCCAAAGTTAACCCCTAGCCTTACTTCCTGTGTTCAGTCAAGCAGGACAAGATGCACAGTAATTTCCAGAAGATATAGTTTGAAATGGACTCAGATCACAAATCCTTATTTGTCAAGGAAAGCACAACAACGTAGGGACATATCAAAAAGCTGCCATGGAAACCTGAGTGTATGAGGGGCAAAAAAAAAAATATAAAAATCAACAAACGGAACCAGAAGACAGCGGGTAAGGGAGCCGAGGGACAGAGAAAAGCGAAGGACGGCGGGCGCACTAAGAGTAGTCCAAGTGTGAGAAAGAGAAAAGGCCGGTCTGGGGGTGACAGGGAGATTAAGACTAGACTCAAACGCTCCCTCGCCTTCTCAGGCCTCGCCACCTCGCGCGGGCGCCCCACGAGTCCGTAACTCTCTACCCTTTGACTTCTCGCCCCACCCCCTTTGCTCCTCGGCAGCTGCCCAGTCGTCTTCCGGGGTTGTAAAGACGGTTCCGGTTCACGGAGGTTCCCGGGCTTTGCGTTCCGCGCCCGGCCGGAAACTCCTTTGCCTAGCAGCCGGTTCCGGTTCGGTGAGTGGCGGCGGGAAACTGGGGGAGGGGTGAGGATGGAGGGAGACTGGGCCGGGAGGCTGAGTCGGACCGGGCCCGCCAGCCTCGGCTGGGCTGAGCGGAAGCGAGGACCGTGGTGGGGACTGTGCTTTTTCTTCCGCCCCGCCCCCTGGGACCACCTCCACTCCCCCCTGCTGTCCGGTGGCGGCTGTCTGGCCCGGGGCTCGTAGCTGGGCTTCCCGAGGCCGCCCTTTCTGGCCTCTTGACTTGTGATCGGTGGAGAAGCCATCAGTGCGGTCACAGAGGCCCTTCTCGGAGCCCAGCTCGACTTTTCTACGGAGAAAAGGCCGGTTGGGATTCCTGGAGTTTCCCGCCAGAGCAGGGTCCTCTCCAAGGGAGAGCTGTTTTCACCAAGGAAGTTCAGCTTTCAATCCCACCTGCTTCACCTCTCTACTTCCCTGAGACCCGAATGATACTTCTCGACTACTTCTGTGTCTCACGTAAACAATTCTCCAACTCTTTTACCCCGTGCTATTTCCCTGAGATGTGGTATTACTAGTCACCACCAGAGAGAAACGTCTGGACCCTCCGCACAGGTTATGAAAAGCTCCTTTACTGCCACAATTTTCTTACCTGGCTCATCGCCCCTTCGTAATTGTCTTGAACCTTTTCTTCATATAGCCTAACGTGACCTTTCTGGATATGTGCTAGGTTTCCCTGGTCTTGAGCTTGGTGATTTCTGTTTTATCAGTACCTCTACAGTTTTTCTGTTATCTTGCTGGCAATAACTTGCTCCTTTATCACTTTAAACTCACACTTGTTAAAATTATTTAATTCATGTGGCATACTTAATTGTGTTAGAGTGGTGGTGATTCTTGTAAAAATTCATGTCGTCTTTTGTAGTCTGTCAGCTATTTCACTTAAGGTTTTCGTTGTAATCGGAAATTCTGGATGAAATAGAACATGCGTTAAGTATTCTTCATAAAGATCATTTGTATTTAGGACTCTTGCTGACACGTGGATTACATTGCCTTTGAATGGTTTCAAACTGGGAATAGAAATAAACCGGCTGGTTTGAATGGTTTTAGTTTACCAGTTAGACTACCTGCTCCCCCTCTGCATTTCTTTTAGAGAGCCTCATTCATTTTACTTAATTTCAATTAATTATCTCAACTGCAAAAGTAGATTTCCTGTCACTCATCTGTTGAGTCTAGAGGGAGTTGGATGAGTGTACAAACAGGTTCTGCCACTTGTGGCTAAGGTGATGTAATTTTTTTCTTTCACTGACTCCTATTTCTCCGACCAGTTGTACCAGCTTTGCTGTATTTGTGAATCTTCCACTAGCCTGTGGATTTTTGTTGTTTTTTTGTTTTTTGAGACAGGGTTTCTCGCTATAAAAGCCCTGACTGCCCTGGAACTCACTTCGTAGACCAGGCTGGCCTAGAACTCATAGAGATCCATGCCCCTGCCTCCTGAGTGCTAGGATTAAAGGTATGTGCTACCACATCTGGCTTGCCTGTGAACTTCTAAGTGGCAAATACCACTTATTTATATTTGTATCTCAGCACCTCACACTTTGTAAAGTAAGTGTATGTATGAAAGAAGTTAAATACTGTTTGAAGTCGTAGAATAGTAGGGTGCTGAAGGTACTAGTCTAATTAGGAGAGAGATTTAACATAAAAATACTATGGTGGGGGGACCTGAACAGATGATGATGTAGTATAAGCTGTATTGTATGTATAATTGTTTTTCAGAACTCAGAAGAATAGGGTTACTCACATCATTTCTACATCTTGGTTCTGGGATACAGCTAACTGTACATACAGTGCTATATGTTTTCCAGTAACTTCATCATTGCTCTAAACATTAATTTTGTAATCATCTTTTCCAAAGAATACAAACTTAGAAATGATTTATTATTAATTTATATTCTGTTGCAGTCAAGACTTTGTCTTTTCCCCTAGATTTCCTTTTCACTTGTATTCCACTACTATTGATTTACATTAATCATTAGCTACTTCTTAATAGGCTTTCTGTAAATTTAAATGACTGATGTATATTAGGAATAAATTATTAGATTTTTTTTTTCTGAGATAGGGTTTTTCTTGTGTAGTCTTGGCTATCCTGGAGCTCACTCTGTAGACCAGGCGAGCCACAAACTCACAGAGATCTGCCTGCCTCTGCCTCCTAAGTGTTGAGATTAAAGATGTGTGCTGCCACCAGCCGGCAAGAAAGATTGTCTTCAAAGAAAAAAATTGTTCTTGCTAGAATCTAGGACTTCATTCAGAGTCTTGGTTTTGTTGTTTGATTTTTAAATCTCTTCTTCCAACACCATCACTAATTAAGGTACAAGAAGCAAACCACAGGAGCAGGCTGCATCAGTATTCAGGTATAACTGTGGAGCTGTTGTCATCTGGAGCTCCATAGAGGTTAATTTTCAGGTGCCCAGTGAATCTTTGGAGGATGTTTGAGGGAAGCTGTGCTATGCTTCCCATGTGCACTGGAGGGATTCTTGGGTCCCTTTTTTGCTCCATCAGTGTGATTTCATGCACGTCATTTAACTTCACTGAATTACTAAATTTCTAGCTTGTTTTCCCTTTCTTTATCTCTAAGATGAAAAAAGAAATTAACTGGGATTGTTACTGGATACCAGATCTATCTATCTATCTATCTATCTATCTATTTTCCTTTTTTTAGAGAGCATCTTGCTGAATAATCCAGAGTGGCCTCAAACTTGAAATCTACCTTCCAAGTTCTGGATACTGTCCTCTTAAATTGGTCATTGTCTTCCTCCTCTTTCTCCTCTCCTCTTCTTCTTTTCTTCATTTTGTTGAGACAAGGTTTTATGTGTAACAATCCTGACTGTGCTGGAACTACTAGACTGGCCTGGAACTCACAGGAATCTGCCTGCCTCTGCCTCCAAGTGCTGGGACTTGCTGGGTTTAAAGTCATGGCCATCACCACCATCCAGTTTGGCTTTCTTTTTTTTAGAAAGGGTTGGTAGAGTGGGGTAATCACAATTAGAAGATGACTTTGGTTGATAGGATTTTTTTCCAACCCACATCAATCTGGACCCTAAAAATAGTCTACCCTAGGGCAGAATGCATAGCTCAGTGGTTAAGCGCTCTGGCTGCTCTTCCAGAGGACCCAGATTCAATTCCTTCAACTTACATGGTGGCTCACAACCATTGCAATTCCAGTTCCAGGGTTCTGATGTGCTCTTCTGATCTCCACAGGCACTAGGCACACATGGTACACAGACATACGTTCAGGCAAAATACTCATACACATAAAATTTAAAAGGTCTTTAAAAAAAGAATTCTACCCTGTTTTAAAAAAGGGGGTGGGGTGGGGAGAATGTCCTGGAGAAATTTTAAGTAAAAGCTTTTTTTCTATGTTGAACATTTAGGAATAGTTGAAACCTAAAAGTATGGCTTAAACCCTGTGAGGAATGCTTCCTGGCAGGCCTGGGCACTCTGCTCACTGAAGCATCCTTCCTTGTATGCTCTTTGTTGTTGTGAGCATTGAGAAAGCCTGTTGACATCGCATGTGAATACTTTGAGGAGTTAGGATGCCTGTGGACTGATGATGAAGTGCTCAGTCTTTTAACTAAGGGCTAAAAGTGGGAGTGTTGTTTAATTAAATAGCTCCAAGAAGTTAGGTTCTTAACTACCACAACCCTTTTCTTGGAAAATGTATTATCTGTAACTTTTACTTTCTGCAGTTTCAGTTACAGTTAACTGCATTTAGAAAATAAACAGAATTCTATATTTTGAGACAGATGTTATTCATAGGAATACATACACACGGGGTGTATTTCACTATGTAACTCTTGTTAGTTATTTGTATGGGGAGAGACACACTCACTGCCAGGTGCCACACCTGTTTATTTTAGGGAGTTTATTTTAGGCAGTTCAGGTACCTGGAGAAAGGAGGGGGGGGAGAGAGAGAGAAGGAAGGAAGGAGAGGAAAGGAAGGAGAGGAGGGGTCACCCTCCACATACCCTTTCCTTTTAAGAGAGCACATCTACATGGCCACACCTGGGGGCATGCCCTTTCAGGGCTCTGTTGCTGCTGCCAGGTGAAGTCTTGAATTTGCATTTCACCTGATGCCATACTGGGACATTTACAGCTCTAGCTGGCCTAGAATTCACTATGTGGAACAGGCTGGTCTCAAACTCACAGAGATCTGCCTGCCTCTGCCTCCCAAATTGTTCTGTTTTTATTACTGTTGTTAATCTCTTGTTGTAATTTAAATTTAAATTTCTTAGATATATATGTATAGGAAGTGTGTGGTGTGTCTGTATGTGTGTGTGTACACAACACAATTCAGTATAATTTGTAGATTCAAACTCTTGTGATCCAAGGCTCCAAATCAACCCAAGTAGACACAAGTAGTTACCACAAGGCAAGATTTAATGCAGAGCAGCACAAATGACGAGAGGAATGGAGGAGACTGATGGATCAGGACCACAGAACAGACCCAGGAGCTCATCTGTGACCCTAAATGCTAGTTGAAACAAAAATTTAAGCATAAAAATCATAAACATCTATTGCCAAGTTACAATTTTTTCACCAATCAGAATTCAGAGATTAAGGGCTTCCTAGAATGTTCCATTATTGCATAGACAATGGAGGCCTTTCAGTCCAATCAGATTCATTCATTCTGTCTGTTGTTGGGAACAGCCATGTTTCTGGAGAGCTAAAGATACCTATTAACTATTTCTATGATTTAGGGAGGAAATGGATCAGCTATTGGAAGGTTCCTAGCTCCCCTGGCGCTTGGGAACCTGAACTTTATTTCATCCTACAGGTGAAATGGAGTCAGAAGTCAAAATACTTAAGGCAAGGTGCTTTTTGCCTGTTCCCAACAAGAAATATACTGGGAGCTTTGCAACATGTCTCCTACATAAGGGGGATTTCTATATAGGGTAAGGAGCTTTGGTTTAAGCAGCTTTGACTTGGTTTGGTTGGTTGATTGGTGTGGCACTAAGGATTGAATAAAGGACATTGTACGTACTATGCAAGGGTTTACCACTGAACTGTGTTCCAACTCTTGGTTTTTTGCAGTTTGATGGATAATGTTGGAGAGGGAGGCTGAGAAGGAGAACTTTGTACAATGAAAGTGCTTCTTGATTGTACTCAATAATTTTTGGTCACTTTGTTTATCCACTAATAAGATTTATGGAAGAGGAATCTTAGGATCACAAAATCTGTCACTTGCTAAGAAAAATTTTTTAGTATAAAGTATAGTAGAAAAAGCAGTGAATTAGGAAGGATTTTTAGTTGTAATTTCATTGCAATCGCTAACTATGATATTTATACATGATTCAGTCTCTTGAGGGTTGGTTCACTTAGTCTCTGCTTTGATGACCTGTGATTCTCTGGGTTATCTGTAATTGCTGTTTAATGCAGTGTAGTTTGCAGCAGTGTTTGGAAATGCCTCAGACCAATTTTATTTTTCAGTTTTTTCTCAATAAATCAATAGCCTTTACCATCTTTCTCCATTAATGACATAAATGTCACTTCTGTGTAAGTTCCTTTTTATATAATATTTAAACTAGGTGCATCAAGGTGTAATATTTATGTTTTGTGTCTTCTTTTATAGGATTATGTATCTTTGCTCAAGTCAGTAATGTGAAAAGACCTGAAATGGGTAAGACTAACTAACATACTCATTCAGCCCTCTTAGTTACTGACTAGTTAGGCTGGAAAGAACAGGTTTTCCCAGTATTTGCTTTGTTTGTGTTTTTTGTGCATAGAAATAATATTAAAAATCTTAATTCTAATTAAATATTACATACTCAGCATTATTTTTCTTTGGTTAATACATTGCTTACAGAACCATTTAAGATCATTTTCTTATTCATTGTATTTAAAATACAAGTGCACAATAGTAGTATTTGTTATGCTTACCATGTATCTACTCTAAGTACTTAATATACATTAATTCATTTCATTGTTTCAGCCATCTTACAAGGATGCCTAATAGTGTGTACAGCATAGTACCAACAATGTATTGTATCAACAAGGGAAGTGAGATTTGGGTTAAGACACCTGCTTAGAGTCATATGCTCTCTCCAGCAGAGTTCAGTCCCTACTTCTTAGTACTGTGTTGCATTGTCTTCTGTAGGATAAATAATTTGAGTAAGGTAAATATTTTATTTCATATTGCTAGTAATATTGAAACTTTGCAACCAGAACATTTCTCCCGTTTCATTCCCGTATTATGTCTGTAAAGGAGCTCAGTGTACAGACAGGAGTAGCAGCCAGTTTAGGGATAAGTTAAAATGGCTCCATCCCTGATTCTTTGAAATTGACGTTCACCTTTTTTTTACTTTCTCCAGCTTTGCCCCCACCAAGCTCTTTCCTCTTTCCTTAGTCTGCCCTCTCCCTCTCCCTCTCCTCCTTCCATTTTCTCATTGCTGGTGTCAGTGTAAGGCTCCGAGTTCTCAGTTGTTTCTGTCGTAACTCTTTTCTAAGAGCTGGGGTTCTCCTACTGTACAGCCAGCACTGCTACCGACTGAGCCGGCTTTTCGGCTCCGATAGGAAAGGAACCATCACGTCCAGGTTCTGAATGGTGATTGATGTATACTCACTCCTCCCTTTTTTAAGTGATAGTTTGTCAAGGAGCTTCTAGAGCATGGCTCTTTACCCAGTATCCTAGTTTTAAAAATATTAAATGTATTATACATAAGACATTAAAAAGTTTTCTTTAGGGGAAATTTTATTATCTTAAGAACTATAAATCAGGCTGGTTTTTATTCTTGTGTAGGTTTTGAGCTATGTGTTAGATGGTATCAGTAATTCTTTTTTTTTAAGATTTATTTATTTATTACGTATACATTATACAGAAGAGGGCACCAGATGTCATCATAGATGGCTGTGAGCCACCATGTGGTTGCTGGGAATCAAACTCAGGACTTCTGGAAGAACAGTCAGTGCTCTCAACCTCTGAGCCATCTCTCCAGCCCCCCAGTATCAGTAATTCTAAATGGGCCAGTGTCTTCACATATTAAGAAAGAAGGGTTATATTTAACTGTATAATTCTTGGGGAATCGCTTATATTAGTTGAAAAGATTGGCTCACAGGAAACTGTTACTGAAGGATTGTATGACTTGATGTAATCCGGACTCTTTCCCTAGACAATACTGCCGACGGGGTGAAGATGGATGCTGGAGAAGTAACTTTAGTGAACCACACCCCAACCTTTAAGACTCATTTCCTGCCACAGTCGTGTTATCCAGAGGACCAGCTTTCACTTTCTGACCAGCAGGTTAGGAATAATTGTATTCCTTTAATAAACTAATTGTTTTGTTCATTATAAATAATTCATCTGATAGAGTTTGAGTGCCACACTAAAAAATGAAGCATGTGAACTTTTTAGAATAAACAATTTTAGTGTTTTGATTTCTTCTTGGTTTAAGATAAGAAAGTTAAGACAAAACAGATAATATATCTGGGCATTAAACTGTTGACATGTAGATCTTTGTTCTTTTAAGCTGGGTCTTGAAATTGCTAAGCATTAGCTTAAGGGAAGGGCATGCCCGACCCTCCGGAGCTTCAGCTGTGTGATGTGGTTTGCAGCATTTCAAGGTCTGGCCCAGAGTGCAGCATGGACACTGCTGGGGCCTGGTGGCAAGGCAGAATCTGAGCATCCACCACTGCAACAGAAACCATATTGTAAAGCATCCCTAGCTGACGTACATGCATAGTAAGGTAACAGGAACACTGCTGAAAAGGCAGTCTTGGGCTAGAGATGGCTCAGCAGATAAAAACACTCTCTGCCAAACTTGATGTGGTCCCAATTTGATCTGTGAGACCCATATAGTGGAAGGGAAGAACTGACTCCTTCAAGTTGCCCTCTGACGACCTCTCATGCCATGGGATGTGCAATACATAAATATAAGTTTTTAAATTAAAACAAAGAAAATAGCCTTGCTCAGTAGAAAGGCCATTGGTAATTGGAATGAGATATTTGTTGCTGTGTGAATCTGCTTAAGTGTAGCAGATTAGTCACTGGTCCCCACAGTTATATGAGTGTTGGGTATGTATTTATACTTTGTGCTTATTCTAAGATTGCAACAACACTCCTGATAATAAGTAGTCTGTACAAAACCATCAAAACCAAGGTCTTGACTTCTGTAACATGACATAACTCATTTTCTGATAGAATATAGTAAATGGAGACATCTCTCAGTGAACATTTCTTAGATTGTAAAGTACATACTTACTTCCTGTCTTTCCTTTTAAATCTGAATAATTTCACCAAATTGTCTTTTTCTTGTTAGTATACAGTGTTTATAATATAGATTATAGTATATTGAGTTGCAAAGTCTTTCATAGTCCTGTTTGGTGATGCCTTCCTAGGTGTAGACTTCGATTCTCTTTTATTGTCAAAGTTACGATTTAAGAAAACAATCTTTTGTTCTAGATCCTGCCCCCCAGGCAGGGGACCTTAGACCGACCTTCCACGTGTTCTACAAGTGCATCTTATAATCCAGATTATTTTTCAGGTATGGCTCATTGCTTGTATTCAAGTCACCACACACCCTTCACATTTCTTCATAGCAGATAGTTTGTGTTTACCATCTCTAAAAGTGAAAACGTTATCAGATGTTGGGACATGGCTTGGGGGTCGAGCACTTATCTTTTGTGCTCGAAGCCCTAGGTTTCCTCCTCGACACTGTAGAAGAAAAGAAAAGCGAAAGCATTGTCAAAAGCAATATAGCATTTTCCCGTTAAAGCATTGCTTTATAAAGTACTTATGTGCATGCATTTGGTTGCTATAATAGACAACCAAATACTAATTTTTGAGTGGGAGTGGGAAAGTTTTTTTGTAATCTTCTCTCCCTTGTCTATTTCATTATAGAAAGTAAAATAGTTTTTTGTTTTGTTTTGGTTTTTTGGTTTTTTTTTTATTATATGTATGTAATACAAAGGGTATTTGTTTCATATTGATTGAAACCACATGGCTAGCTTATTTCTGTTCTTGAAACAATTAAACCTGAAAATTTATTTCTGTCCAAGTTTGTTCCTCCTTCAGGGCAGGAAATGTTAACTACATGTTTCTGTCTAGCGCCTGCCACAGCCATATGCTTGTGTATTCAAGAACTTTGCTCCTCAGCCTGGGATCCAGGATAGAAGTTAGCATTCTCTAAGTGACTCCTGTCCCTGGCCAGTCTGCCCTTTCTGGGGTTTATTCTTCTGACTGTGTTCTGCCTCTGGCCTGGATAACTAAAACTTTACCCATTAGTCTCTGGGCACTGTGGCTCCGGAAGATTACAGTGGTCTTTCCAGGTCTTTTCTCTCTGTTGCTTAAAACCCCATTTTCCCACAAGTACCTAATAAATAGGAATACTGTAGAACCTGCCTACATGAACGGATTTTTTTGTTTGTTTGTTTTGGTAAGGATAAGTTATGATAAATACGAAATAAATATGCACATAATAATTATTATTATTTGGCTTCCTCAGGATTCTTTGTCAGCAAGATGAGATCTCCTCCCCTAAAAAGACGTTAGTATGATGTTCTTTTAGACTTATATTATATAAGTGTGTATTATTTAGTTGGGTGGTACTGTATCTTGGGCACCAGATTTCTCCCTCAGGATGGGCAGTGGCCTCAACATAGTATGTGTGAATGGTTTCAGTGGTAAAAAGGAACTCAGAAAGTAACTCTTTAGCTATTTTTATTGTAAGGGGCTTTTTGGTGAACAAAGAAAACTAGTGTAGTAGATAGAGAAGACAGTTGAGTAGATAATGAAGTCATATCATTAATATTTCCATTTGAACCACGATGTGTTTGCTTGTTATTTCATAGGCCAGTTTACCATTGGATAGGAGTATTCCATTGGGTTTTAAATGATTGCTTCATAGTAAGTAGTTGTATAGAAAATTAGACTTAACCCTCGGCTGAAAACTAAGTCTTACCTAACTCCGCTCTCCTTGGTCTCTTCCAGTTTATCTCTGCACATACTCAGAGTACACATCATATGATTTAACACATAAACCCTTTATAACTCAGTTTGTATTGGTTGTTTTCTATCTGTTCATGTGTTCTTCTGTGAACACATATTTATTGTTTTCTGTTGATTTTTTTCATCTGAGGCATTGTTATGCACAGTCATAATCCCTTATGAGTAGATTCAAACTCCAAAAGCTCCAAAAAACATTCTTTTAGATTTGACATTAAAACCTACATGAACTAACATGAAGAGTTTTCTGTTTTGACTTCACTTATAAACACAAGTACATATCCATTTTGCTGCATGTACCAATATGGTTTATATTGTACTGCTCCAGATTATACTGGCATATGTTATATACATGAATAGGTTATTTTACTAAAATTCCAAGTTTGTAATTCTGAAATACAGCTGGCCCTTCATTTGTGCCATCACTTTTCCAGTAAATCCGCTGTACCTTTGCTATTGTTGATTGTTATTAATATCACCACTTCAAAGCATTCATATAGTTTTTTTTCTTAAATTTTAGTTGAACCTTAATACTGACAAAGATATATCTGAGATCACCCAGATCCTCTTTCCCTTGACTGTGACAGTCAGTATTTGATCTGATTCCTGGCTTTTTACCCAGCAGCCACAGATTCTTGGGAGCTACTACACATTTCCTGTGTTTATCATCATACCACAAGTTGATCCCCACATCAAAAATCTTTCATTAGAGTTTATTTCTCACTTGAATTTATATCTTTTTAAGAAAATAAAAGTATTTTGCAAAAGTTTGGTATCCATGAGAGAAAAATAACTGAATAGTGAGGTCGTGCTGAGGAGGGAATACTGAGCTCTCTAGCTTCATTCTCTCTATGCTATCTACAATACAGCTTTAAATAGAGTCTGTCTGTCCGTCAGATTTCACCTAGTTCTTGATTAAACAAGCTTATGGCATGCCACAGACCTTAGAGTCAGAATTTACACATACACAGGATCCAGAGTTTGATCCCCAGCATCAAACAAAAACAAAACTACTTTTTTACCAGGTTTTAAAACCTTCTTTTGTCATACCTATGCTGATTCATTACAAGCCCTGCACAACCTCTGTCTCTGCTCTCTGTCTGGATGCAGTCAGTCACTCTGAGCCTACCCTGCTGATGGGGCTAGGTGTGGGTCTCCAGGTACCTGCTATGGTCTTCTAATCATAGCACAGCTAGGATTCATTTGCTATTTTTTCATACTCTTCTCTTGTACCAAGATGAAAGTAAAACAAACAAACAAACAAAAAAACCACAAAAAATGGGAAAGCCTACATTGTAGAATCTGGAGCCAATGATTTTATTTTTCTGTTGGATCTATCTCTCTGGATAAAGCCTTTCAGAAAGTCTACTCAAACTATTAAAAAGAAATGGCTTTTCTGAATTGTTTAGAAAACGTAAATGCAATACTTTGACTTTAATAACCTGTCTTCTGAAGAGCATATTGGAAAATTTTAAAGTGTTTTTAATCTAAAAGAGCACTAGAAAAAGTAGATTGAGAATTGCTTTAAATTTATCAATATCTTTGGAAAATATGTGAAATTAGGCAAGTAAGCTAACATGTAGAAGGTTTTTTTTCCTTTTCTTTTTTTGTGTCCTGTTACTGCAGTAATTAATAAAGTTCAGTGTTAGCAGGAGAAATGAAGGGTTACTTTCACAATGAATGATTATCTGACACATTCTTCCTTTTATTTTTTTATTTTTTTGAGTTATGGAGTGAAGTTTATTATAGATTCCATAGGTAAGAGTTGAGGGGAGGTGAGCAATGAGCCTCTTGAGTAGTGAGAGCACACACTTATTTTTTAATACAGCTTATTATGTTCGTAAATATCCTGCTTATTTCTGCAGAAAACTTTCAAGAGACAAGCACTCAGTCGTTTTTATTAGAACATAATCACAGTTTCATTGTATTCTTGTTTTGAATAAATGTATGAGCAAATAATAAACTTCCTTGTTTCTGGATTTACAACTCTAATTTCTTAGTGATGACAAAATGACAGTTTAAATGTTTCTTTTTAAAAAAATGCAGCCTGTTACTAGTCCCCCATTCCCACCAGCGATTATTCTTCAGCGATGCCACTGGTTGGTGCTGGGCCACCTGCCTTAGCCCACGCTGCAGGGAGTGCTCCAGGGGAGGCTGTTCTCATTTATCCCTGATCTCAAATTTCACACCTGTCAAGGTGGTTTATATTTTTTAACAGATTTTTTCCTCAAAACATCTTTAGTTAGATCATTTAGCAAGACGATGTGAAGGCTGATTATTTCTACTGTTACTGCTTTTGCATTTAGCAAGCATTGTTTCCTGGGTTTCTTACTATGACTCTCATGTATCTGTAGAGTAACAACAGTCTGTACATGTTAAGCCCATGTGTTTTCTACAGAGAAGGAAAGTTGTGATTCATTTTGAAAATGAATTTACTTACTTTAATTGTGAGCCTAAGGACTGTACTGACTGGTGAATCATTTGATACTAACAGCACCATGATTTGCTTTTTCCCCCCCTTATTCCCCTTGCCCCAAATCCTGTTTTCATAGTTTGCATAAGGAACTTTTTTTAAAGGATGTTTTAATTGGATAGAGTATTAAAAGACAAATGAGTGTGTGCGTGTACGTGTGCATGTTTGTTGAGACAGTCTCATTGTAGTCAAAGCTGACCTTAAACTCATGATAGTCCTGGGATTACAGGTGTGTACCACCATACCCACCCTAAATACTTTAAATAACATAAATGCATACTATTGTGCCAAGTTTTATGTTTATGTTTTTGAAAGGAAAGCTTCAAAATATTGTTAGTATAAGGCAAAAATTCTGAGGATAGAGAGTTACATTCTTATTTTTTCCACTGAAATTCCTTAGAATTCCATAGCCTAATGTCTGAAGTTATTTTGTTGGAGCTGTTTTAATTTACCTGGTTTTTCTGATAGAGAAAGGAAGGCATGGAAATTATTCTACTACTCCTAACTAAAATTTCAAGAGGTTTTTGTCATTCTAGTTTATAATTCAGAATTCATAAAATTAAGATAATAAACAAATAATCCTCAATCTGATTGCAGTAGCAAATATTGGAGTATTGATGATATATCTGGTGACTGTGGCTTTCAGAAACTGAAGATCATCCTAGAACCAGAGGTATATAGTGATCATTCCTGCCATAAGCCGGCCAGTGTGGGCAGCAGTTAGATCTGTACTCTTGAGAGATGCCCTGAGTCTGGAACCTGATAACCACTCAGAAGAAAGGGACAATAACTGTTTTGTTCATTTGAATTACGATCTCGTTGGCCCTCCACTTGCTTTCTTACTGGTCTGGCCTACCTTCTTTCAGGCCCAGGCCTGGGAGTGCTTGCAAGATATAGTTGGGGTAAAATGTTGACTTTTGGTGGACACCACGGAGTCACATTGATGCAGATAAGGCACATGGCTGTGGCAGGATTCAGCTCCTTCATCAATTTTCAGGTTAGTATGGCTGAATCAATTATAGTTTGTAGAAGTTCCCTTACTGCAGACTTACTGGCAGTTGAGACTGGGATCTTTTTCAATAAGAGACATGGTGATGTGCTGCGTTTCTTTGGAATGCAATGGTGCAACATGGTTGCAGTCATGAAAAGACCTGGATCTGGTTATTTGTCCAACTTATTCAAACTCCTATTTTATTTTAGATAACCCCTCCTCAGACAGTCTCCTTGGCTCAGATGACTCAAGAGCCTTTGGCCAAAGTGCAAATGGACAGTGGAGAAACTCTACCCCAGCGTCAGTCTCAACGCTACAAAAATCAAGAAATAGCCGAAGTCTTTACCTCGAAACCCGGAAGACCTCAAGGTTGGTTTTTTGTCTCCCTACTTCTCAAATCCTTCTTCACACAGGAGGAAAAAGGTTATAAGAGAAATGTGCACTAGAATTTTCAGTGAGCAATGCCAGTTTAGGGCTTTAAGCCATAAGATATACAAGTCTGTTTCCTTTGTGCTGAATTTGGGCAATGGCCAAGTCTTGCAAATCATCAGAAGAGACACTTTTGAAAGTAGTCCTGGTGGGTGTAAGGTTTAGGACTCTTTAGGGTAGTGTTCAAATAGCCAGTACAAGTTTTAAAGTGGAAATGAACTCGGCAGATTCTGCAGCCTTTCACATGAGCTGACTTGAAACTGCTGCACATCTTCCCAGGCTAGATCTGAGCATCTTGTGACACTTAAGAGAGCCTCACCCTGTGCATGAGCCTCACCTTTGTCAAAGCTGTACTGCTCATCAAAGACAGCCTTCTCACACACCTTATTATTTTTAAATTTTGGCAGTGTTGGGAATCATACTCAGCGAATTGTTTACCTTAGCAAGTACTTTCCCACTGAGCTATACTCCCAGGCCATCAGTAGTATATTTATTTTGTTTGTTGGAGATGAGATCTCACGTAGCCCAGCCTGGACTGGAGCTCAGTGTGTAGGCAAGCATTGGACTTGTGCCCTTCCTGCCTCTGACACCTAGGTCCTGAGATTACAGGTGTGCCACCATTCCTGGCTCCCGGCCCATGTATTAATAAAGCTTTTGTTCTTATAACTTTTTAAATTCTCTGTATAGTTCTGAGGAGTGTGAGGTCATTTAGTTTCCTGGCTAACCAAGCTTCCTGATTAACTAAAACCAACAGAATGGCTTTTACTTACTTGGAGATTATCAGCACATGGACTCTGAGAATATATATTTTGGTTCTTGGGGGTCTTTTTCACCACTTTTTATTTTTTAAATATATAAGAATTAGTACATTTATATTGTAAAAATTAAAATGCTGACAATAAAGTGAAAGCCTTTGAACTTTCCATAAGTTTCTTCTCCCATTGGTCTTTCCTTCCAAGTCTCTTCCTGTTTCTGTCTTGTGGGTGGCAGCACTCATGTTGTACACTGTGTGATACATGGCTTTTGTCTTCACTAAAATATTTATGCATTAATATTTTTTAAAAGTTACTTTTTAAAAATTGGTAACACCATTCTGTTATTTTAATGAAGTTATTATAGAAACAATACATATGCTTTTTCAAAAATTTAAAAATATCAATAAGCAAAAATAAAAATAAAACATCATTTTTCTACCAACTGGAAGATAACACTTGTAAAAATATTTTTCTTTCAAATATCTTTGGTGCCTTTAGATCTTTTTTCAAAGATTAGTTCACGCTATGCAAACGTCTTATTTAAAAGTATTAATGTATTATTAGTTTGTGATATGTATATGGGTTTGTGAGTCACGGCAGCCATGTGGAGATTATGTGACAATTTTGTGAAGTTGATACCTTCTACTTTTACTTGGGTCTCAGGGATCATTATGTCATCAGTCTTGTACAGCAAGTATCTTTACTATTTAAACCATTTCATGAGCCCCAAATATTGTGCATTGTTTTCTGTCCTCGGCTTTTTTAGTATCATTTATGTCCTGTGTAGGATCGCACTTGTCAGTTGTCTCCCTTCAGTCTCCTGTGGTCGAGAGTGGCTGGGGAAGGAGGATGTGGACTTGGTTGTGTTTTATTGACACAACTTTTCCCCCTTGTATACTTGCCCTTTGGATTTTTTAGGTCATTTCTTCATGGTATCGTTTATTCTCCATGCCCTGTGCTTTTTTTGTAAGTTAATTTTTTGAAACAAAGAAATAATGCTATTGTGTTATGCCAAGCTAGAAAACCAACAATATCTTGTTCTGCTTCTTCTGTCATTAGTGATGTAGGTTGACCTTAGACAAGAGCGCCCTGGGCCCCACTCGTACAGTTAGAGCTTGTATGGTTTGGATATACTCGGAATGTGGTTACTTTGGCATTATGTAAGTGTGTAGTTTAACTTTATACACTGAGTGCTATACAGCCTGTAGATCACAGTCATAGAGCCTGTAGATCACAGAGTATCATTCAGCCTGTAGATCAGAGTGCTGTACAGCCTGTAGATCACAGAGTAACATACAGCCTGTAGATCACAAAGTAACATACAGCCTATAGATTACAGAGCGAGCTGTACAGCCTGTAGATCAGAGTGCTGTACAGCCTGGGTAAAAACCTCGGTGGCTTTTCCTGAAGGAGGAGAGCCCTCTGTTGGTCCTGTAGGAAATTTTAAAATTCACTATAAAAGTTCAATTGTGAGACTTCAGCTTGATCCATCCTTACACGTTTAAAGTAATTTCTTTCAAAGAGCTTTAGAAACAGGACTGTGGGGTAGAAATGCGAAGTATGATAGAAAAACAAATATATATGGTTAGTGTGCCTCCACTGTGGATTTTTCACCGAAGACTAACCTGGTTTAGTCTCCCTCAGGCCATATTGCTTGCTATTTAGTTCTTGAGAAAGGAAATTCTAGATTGTGGATCCAAGAAAAACAGTTTTATTTATTTGATAAATATTTTTTTTTTTAAGATTTATTTATTTATTATGCATACAGTTTTACAGAAGAGGACACCAGACCTCATCATAGATGGTTGTGAGCCACCATGTGGTTTTGCTGGGAATTGAACTCAGGTCCTCTGGAAGAACAGTCAGTGCTCTTAACCTCTGAGCCATCTCTCCAGCCCCTTGATAAATATTTGATTTAGCAATTCAAGGCCTTTAAGGAGGCAGAACCTAATGTTATAACCTCATGTTTTGTATCTTTTGTATTTCCCAAAAAAGTAGTTTTGTCATTCTGTCTTTATTATTTCTTAAAATTAAAAATAATCACTAGGTTTATCTTTTCTTTTTTTCTTTTTTTAGTGGATTATCAAACACCTTTACAGGAAAATCAAATCATCACTGCCATGTGTCTGCATATGAAAAGTCATTTCCTATTAAGCCTGTCTCAAGTCCATCCTGGAGTGGTTCATGTCGTCGAAGTCTTTTAAGCCCTAAGAAAATTCAGAGGCGACATTTTAGTACAGCAGAAGAGGTAAGGAAAAGCTGCAGCTAGAGATGCTAAGAGCAGCCAGCATCCTTCATGCCTGAGCTCTCATCCATACGCTTATGAACCATTGTACTTACCTAAACCCCCACAATTACTCTTTTTGAAATTTTGCCCTAAATTCTGAAATGTTGGCAGGACATTATTTTTCCTACCGTCTTCTGTTCCTGTTGTTTCACAACCTTTCTGAATAGTTTTCTTTAGTAAACCTGTGAACTTTGCCCTCAACAGTTTTTGCTTTAATAAGATTTGATTTGGTAGAACATCTACTCTTCTCACTAGGAACAGTCTTCAGTATAAAAACAAAATATAAGATAAAATGAAATTAGTTTTTAAAAAGCTAGTTAGGGGCTGGGGAGATAGCTGACTTGGTGAAGTGATTCCATCAAGTGTCAGTTCAATTCCCAGCGCTCATATAAAAAGCTAGACATGGTGGCAAGCATTTATAATTCCAGTGCTGGGGAGGCAGAGATAGGCAGGTGCCTGGGGCTCATTGGCGCACTGACCTAACCCATTTCGTGATTTTTCAGGCTAGTAAAAGACCCGTCTCAACAAGACATACAGCTTCTTAACTATGGCTTCTACATGTATGTTTGCACATGCTCCCCTGAATGTGCATACACATGAATACACATGCATGTGTGCATGCACACACACATTATTTTTTAAAGCCAGTTAAATTTATTTCCCTCTTTTCATTATGAGCAGGATCTTGGAGATAATAGACTTTCTCAAAGGAAAGCTGTGCTATTGGAATCTGAGCTATTCTTTGCACTCTGTAAGAGTGAGATTATGACTGTAATACAGCAAGCATGTAATTGGCATAGCAAGAAGTATGTGTCTATTTAATTACATATTTATCATGCATCTTACTAGTGTTAACTGTAAACTTGTTTCTGTAAATACAGAGGAATAATGATAACCTTACATTTGTATAGCAGTGTTTTAGTGTGCTTTATATTATCATATTAGATAATTGAGTTCTTTTAGCCCAGTGAACTACATAAGGTGAGTTTGTATTAAACCTCGTGGATTTGGAAAGAATCCTGGCTATTAGTAGAGTAGTGGCAGGTCTAGATCTCCTGGGATTGTTTTGATGTGTCTCCTTTCCCACAACATGGTGATATGGCTTCAGCCTAGCTTTGCTTACTATAGAGAGTCAATAATTACGGCATTTGTTAATTGAAGATGGATGACTACTTTAAAAATGATAAATGTTTAGTAAGATGTGCTCTCGCGAGTTTTAAGTTTGTATTGAACCTGAAATGCCCATGAAGAGAATGGGAGAATAATCATTTAGTAGGGCAAAGAGTACACAAGGAGCTGGAACATTTGCTGTTGGTGATGGAGCTTAGTGACAAGGATAAAAGGGAGATTGATTTTTAAGGGCAATGGGGGGTTACTACTGGAGACTGAGCCCAGAGCCTCATTCATGGCTACTACTCGACTGACTTCTCAACCCAAGTAATTTGTACTTCACCTTTTTTTTAAAAAAAAAAAAAAAAAAAAATATTTATTATGTATACAGAAGAGGGTACCAGAACCAGATGTCATCACAGATGGCTGTGAGCCACCATGTGGGTGCTGAGAATCGAACTCAGGACCTCTGGAAGAGCAGCCAGTGCTCTCAACCTCTGAGCCGTCTCCAGCCCCGTACTTCACCTTTTGTAGTATGAATTTTGTACCAAGTATATGTTGATATACACATAAGTAGTTTTTCTTTCTTTCTTTTTCCCTTTTTTGTTTGATTGAGGAGACTTCACTGAGCCCAGGCTAGCCCTCAGCTCATTGTAGAGCTCAGGCTGGCCTCAAACTCTTGCTCCTCACTCTTCAGCCTCCAAGTGTTGGGTTACGGGTGTGAGCTTCCCTCCCTGGCTCAATTTCTTCTGCTTACTGGACTTGAAGGGATCGTGCTTGTTCTAGGATGAGCTGTAGAAAGGAAACAGCAGCATAGCAGATGAGTAAGGCTCCCCAGGAACCCCAGGGACGGTTCTCTGTCAGTTTATCACATGCCATCCGTCCCGTCACATCCGATGCCATTCCCAGGACTTTGACAATCCAGTAAGTTTTTCTTGTAGGCCACAGACTGGGTGACTGGGGAGCACGGAGCTGGAGCTCACTCTCCTCCTACAGCATAGTGAGATGGATGAGGGTTGAAGCTCACCAGGAACAGGTGCAGGGAATTCTGTGTCAAAGGATTTTTGATCTTTGTTTTCCAATAAAGCCACTTGTCGTTGAGAATGACCCATATGAGTATGATGAAATATTAGAACAAATATCATTATCAAATATTCAACAAATTGTATATTATCTAATTATGAATATTACCAGTAATGCAAACGTAATACTTTCTCCCCACTGGAACTAGAGGCTTTGATTTTTGGTTTTTGTTTGTTTGTTTGTTTGTTTGGAGGCAGGGTCTCCTACATAGTCCTATTGTTATGGAACTGTTATGTAGGTGAGGCTGTCCTCAAACTCACTGAAATCCACTTGCCTTTGCCTTCAGGTGCTGGGATTAAAGACAGTCTCTGAGCAGCATTGAGTGTGGTGCCTCCACTCCTTATGTAACATTGAAGTAGTTTCACCATAAACCAAACATTTTGGATTTAAAAGGAACGTTAACCATTTTACTTCAGATGTATTTATATGTAAAGCTATTACATTATGCAACATTGGATGGACACTATGGATTTAGGATTCTCAATTATAGTAATTTATGACAATAGATTATTAGCTTACTGAAATTCATTTTGTGTTCTCTTGTGTTTTTATAGTCTTACATCTCAGTTTTATGCTGTACTCTGACATAAATGTCACCTAATTGTAGGAATTAGTCACATGTTATTAATAGACTTCCCTCTGTGTGTGTGATGAACATATGTGTACCTGCAGGCGCATAATGAACACCTTTTATTCACCATTCTAGTTTTCACCTTCAGAAAATCTCCTAATCACAGTGAACTGTGTTCTTTTTATAAGCTGCATACCACTAACTGTCCTAATAAATACTTTATTGTTGTCCAAGTGCTGGAAACCAGAGTAAACCTTTTTAAAGATGTTTGTCTTTTAGTCTCCTTAAGTTCTTCCTGTGTGATAGTCTCTGTTCTCCGTTAGTGTATATTCATGTACATAATAATGAACCTCATTATGACGTTTGCACCCATGCCTGTCAGGATTTGATAATCTAAGCTCCCGGTTACCCTCCCTCTCTGGGTCGCTCCATTCCCTGGGTCCGTTTCCTC
This sequence comes from Sigmodon hispidus, assembly GCA_004025045.1. Classification (NCBI taxonomy): domain Eukaryota; kingdom Metazoa; phylum Chordata; class Mammalia; order Rodentia; family Cricetidae; genus Sigmodon; species Sigmodon hispidus. The sequence goes on along the minus strand of PVIH01001087.1, from coordinate 125,103 downwards.
TGTCACATCAGTTCATTGCCCCCTCCTTTTCCTTTTGCTTCTTTTTTTTGAGACAAGGTCTCCGTGTGTTCCTGGCCTGCCTTACCACTTAGAAGCCCAGCAAGGCTTTTGTTTGCAGCAGTCCTCTGGTCTCAGCCTCCAGCATGGTGGAGTTACCATCCACCCATGTCTAAAGTCCACATAGGACACACGGCACAGTATGTGTCTGAGTCGGCCTTATTTAACACAATGATCCCTAACTCCATTTATTTTTTTGCAAACAACGTATCACATTTTTTATAGCTGAAGAATGAATTGTCTTGTGTGTGTGCTTGTGTCATATTTTCTTTATTCATTAATCCATTCATGGATAACCAGCCTGATTTGTTAACTTGGCCATTGTGATTAGTGCAGCTATAAACATAGTAATACAGATTTCTTTTTTTTTTTTAACTTTTTATTTATTTATTATTTTTATTTATTTGCCTTGGTGTTTGCCTGGAACTGGAACTACAGACAGTTGTTAGCTGCCATGTGGGTGCTGGGAATCGAACTCGGGTCCTCTGGAAGAGCAGATGGTGCTCTTAACCGCTGAGCCATCTCTCCAGCCCCCATAATACAGATTTCTTATTTTTTAATGTTTTATTTATTTTTATTTTCATGTGTACAGATATTCTGTATATAAGTACCACTTGAAAGCCTGATACCTGAGGAAGCCAGAAGAAGGTTATTGGTTCTCCTGGAGCCATGAGCCACCATATGTGTGGTGGGAATTATACCCAGGTTCTTTGGAAGAGCAGTTAGTTAATGTTCCTAACCATCGAGCGATCTTCCCAGCACTCGATTTCTTTATTGTATATTGATTATCTCTTTCATTCCTTTGAGTATATACCCAGGAGTAGGGTAACAGAACAGAACCGTATGTGATTTCTGTGTAGGTTTTTTGAGGAACCTCCATAATGATTTCTCTAGTGGGAATTCCCACCAACAGCACATAAGGTTCTGAACACTCCCACCCTGGGGAGCATTTGCTGTTTTCTATCTTGATGACACTCCTAACTGGAGTGAGATCGACTCCCAGGGAGTTTGAATTTGTGTTTCTCTGATGACTAAAGATGTTGGACATTTTATATATTTAGTATTTGTTCTTTTGAGAACTGTCTTTTATTTGCCCATTTCATAATTAGGTTATTTATTCTTTTGGGGTTTTTTAAAATATTTTTTATTTTATGTGAATTGGTGTTTCACCTGCATGTATAACTGTGTAAGGGTATCAGATCTTGGAATTACAGACAATTGTTAGCTGCCATGTTTATGCTGGGAATCGAACTCAGGTCCTGTAGAAGAACAGTCAGTGCTCTTAATCGATGAGCCTTCTCTCCAGCCTGTTTTTTTTTTTTTTTTTTTTTTTTTTTTTTTTAAAAAAAAAAAAAAGGATTTTATTGTTTGGGCAGTCCTGGGAGTCAGTTTCAGGGCCTTGAGCCATCCAAGATCTATAGTACTGGACTACATCTGCAGCTTAATTTTGGAGTTTTTTTGTTTTGTTGAGACAGTATCTCACTATGAACAAACTCTGTAGATCAGGCTGAGCTTGAACTCAGAGGGATCTGCCTGCCTCTGCCTCTCACTGGGATCAAAGGCCTCCAGCCCAATTTTTAAATTCAGAATTATTACTCTGATACTTTCTATTTTTCAGGTCTTCTGTGGAGGTTTAGCTTTTATTGATTTTGACTTGTTTTTGTGTTGCATGAGAAATTGGGAATCTATTTTTACTCCTCCACATGTGGATATCTAGTTTTCTCAGAAGCATTTGTTAAAACTGACTTTTCTTCAGTATGTTTTTGACATTTTTCTTGAGAATCTGATGGTTAAAAGCTGTATGGAGGGGCTGGAGAGATGGCTCAGTGGTTAAGAGCACCATCTGTTCTTCCAGAGGACCCGAGTTCGATTCCCAGCACCCACATGGCAGCTGACAGCTGTCTGTAGTTCCAGTTCCAGGCAAACACCAAGGCAAATAAATAAATAAATAATAAATAAATAAAGTTTAAAAAAAAAAAAAAAAAAAGCTGTGTGGAATTATTTCTGGATGTGTTTTCTGTTGGTCTGTGTCTGTTTCTTTACAGTAGCTGGTTTTGTGCTGTGGCTGTGTAGTGTAATTTATAATTGGACAGCAGACCTTACACCACTTTAGCTCTCTGCTCTTTTGCCCAGGGTTATTTTGTCTATTTTTTAAAAAATATTTATTTATTTATTTATTTATTTATATGCATTAGTGTATTGCCTGCATGTATGTCTGAGTGAGAGTGTCAGATCTTAGGAGTTAGACAGTTTTGAGCTGCCATGTAGATGCTGGGAACTGAACCCAGTCCTCCGGGAGAGCCGTCAGTGCTCCTAACCGCTGAGCCATCTCTCCTGCCCCTCATTTTGTCCAATTTTATTTGTGAGTACAGATGAATTTAGGTCAGTTGGTTGGTTGGTTTGTCTGTCTGCCTTTCTTTAGTTTTTTGAAACATGGTCTTGTAGAACCCAGACTGGTAGCCAAAGATAACCTTGAACTCTTGATTCTTTTGCTGTGTGCTGGAACTATAGGCATATGCCACCATACCCATTGAGTATTGTTTTCTGTTTCTGTGAAGAATGACATTGGAATTTTGATGGAGTTGTCATTGAATCTATAGATCACTTTCAGAAATAGTTATTTTTACAGTGTTAATTCTGCTGACCCACAAACAGGAGAGTTCTATCTTCAATGTCTACATTTTCTTTAGTGTTTTATAGTTTTCGTTGACGAAGTCTTTACCTATTTGGTTAGGTTTATTTCACATTTTTCTGTGCTTGTCCTCCCCCACCATCCATTTGTGTGTTTGAAGCTACTGTGAACAGAATTGTTTGTCTGAAGTGGATTTTTTACTTCGTTTGTTTATTTTGTTTTGTTTCAGTTTACTGCATGAAGGAATTCTACTATTCCAAGTTAAAAGCAGACACCAAATGGTTACATTCTATGAGCTGTAAAGGGTTTTAACTTTGTGACAAGGGACAGAAGGGAAATTCTGTAAGGAAAACCTCAGTTAAATTTCAGAGAACAGTAACCCTTACAATCTATGATCCTTCAGCTGATCATTGTTAATCCAGTGTCTCTCAGGAACTAGCATGTATATTCTTGTACTGGTCACTCTGTAACTGAATTACTTTTTCATATTCTTGATGCTTAATTATAATCCATTGCAGGAAAATTTCTCTAATTTTTTTTTTCTGATCTTAATTATGAGCAGTCCCTTGGACAATAATTAGGGTCTGACTGCTGTTTCTCTGTTGAATTCTTGCATGGATACAATCCCCAGTGCCAGCAGGAAGTAGTTTATTGCCCTTACATGCATCAGCAATGAGGTTGAAAGAATTGAGATTCTGGACATATTTTTCCTCGGTGGCTTTGGAGAAACGGGCTATATTTAGTTTTTATACTGTTATTTTGTTGAAAGTATTTACCAAGCATAAAAGTCTTTTAATAGCATCTTTAGGGTCTAAGCCAGGATTATATTATCAGCAAATTGGGGTAATTGGATGACTTTTTTCTTTCCCGTTTGTAACCTTAGAGCTCTAGCTAGAAATCAATAAGTAAGAATGAGCTTCCATGTTTTGTTCCTAATTTTATAGAAAAATGCCTTTAATTTCTTTCATGCAGCATACTCCATAAAGACTATAGGTTTATTATGTGACATGAAACATGTTTTTCCTTCAGGACTTTTTACCATGAAGGACATTGAATTTTGTCAGACAATTGTTGCATCTGTCAAAATAGTGATGTGATACTTACCCTGGCTTCTATTTATGTTTCTTGATTTGTGTGTGGTACAGCGTTCCATGACTAGAATAAAGCCAACTTGGTAACGGTGTATGGTATTTCTAATGTGTTGTTGAAATTTTTTTGAAAATAGCAAGATTTTTACATCTATAATCATCAAAGAATTTGGTTTATCATTTTCCTCTCTCTTGTGTCCTTATCCAGTTGTGGCTTTAGGGTAGTATTGTCTCTGTAGGATGAGTTTGGAAGAATTTATTTCTTTTCTGTTTTGTGGAATAGTTTGGAGAACATTGATGTTAGTTCTTTTTTTTTATTTTGTATTTATCAAAAAAACAGTAAAATGAATTTAAAATGCTGAAAAGTTAACAATAAAGAAGATAAAAATCATAAGCATGACTTATCAAGGGTGATAATGCAAATAAGATTGCTACACATATATTTACTTTGTGTTCAGCTTTCCCTCTGAATTTTTTTTTCCATCCCTGTATATCCTTATTCAAGGTCCCTTCCCCCTCCCATGATGTTATTTCTTAAGTCTGTAAGAATTTATCAGTGAGTGTCTATAGGATACTCAATATCATATTGATCTGTTTAGATTGTTGAGATACCTCATTGTTAAGTTTTGTTAGGTTATATAAATATCCAAAAGTTTATAGATCCTTTCTGGGTTTTTCTGGTTTATTGGAATACAAGCATATTTTAAAAATACTTTTTCTTTTCTCATTTTTTTTTTTTTTTTTTTGATAGTAGGAGTGGGGGGAAGTTGTTGTTGTTGTTGAGCAAAGTTTTCTGTGTAACCCTGGCTGTCCTGGAACTTGATCTGTAGACCAGGCTGGCTTTGAACCAAGAGATCTGCCTGCCTCTGCCTGCTGAGTCCTGGGACTAAAGGTGTGCGCCACCACTGCTCAGCTGAGGGCACTGCTTTTCTCCTGCTCCTCCTTATCGACCTGTAGCTGGAGGAACTCCTCAACCTTGTCTTCAGTACTGTATTCTCTCCTCTACTTAGGGCTTTGGTCTATTATTTTCTTTTTTTTAAACGTTTATTTGTTTGTTTGTTGTGTGTGTGTATGTGCACACACACGTCCACATGTCATGGTCTACTCGGGTGTTGGCTTTCTTTCCTATTACCATTTGAGTCCTAGAAAGCAAAGTTGAATCATCATGGTTGTGCCTTATTCATTGAACTGTTTCCGCAGTCCTTAATAAAATAAGTATTTACAAATTTTTCTTTCAGATTTTTTTTCTTTTGTTATGGCTTTGAATTATCTCTTTTCTGAATTTCTTGTCTAAGTCTTCAGCTGACTTCTTTATTCATCTGTTTGTTAAATTCTATTGTGGGTCAGTGATTGGTAAGTTTTGAGTGTAAAGTACCCCCACACACAGGCTTATGTGTTTGAAATAGCTGAAGGCATTGTCTCAGGAGGTAGAGCTACCTTTTGGGCCTAAGTGGCAGATGGAGGGCCATGGGTATAGGGCTTGAAGGTTATCGGCCAGCTCTCCTTATGACCAGACTTGACCTGATATCTGACACCAGCTGCTTCATGCATTCCACCAACAACCATGAGCCGTTGTAGCCACCATGCCCACTATGCCGAGAGGGAGTACATCCCCTGGGCCGGGGGCCAATAAGTTCTCTAAGTTATCTGAGCAGTTCTGTCATAGTGACAAGAAAGTTAACAAACCAACTGATCATTTTTTAAACTAGATCTTTTAATTATTTTTCTTACTTCAACCATACTGGTATCTTGTGTTTCTGTGTTGTGATTTGGACATTAGGATGTTTTCTATGGATGTGCATGTGAATGTATGCATGTTCACTTGTGTGAGGGACGTGCATTTGTGTGTGTGGACGCATGCATATAGACACCTCAAACTAATGTCAGAAGTCTTCCTCCAGAGCCGTCCACCTGAACCGTGAACTCACCCATATAACTAGTCTAGCTAGCCAGCTTGCTGGAGGAAGTCCCTGTCTCTGCCTTGCAGGCACTGGAATTGTAGACTGGCTGCCATTCCCAAAGGCTTCTAGTTGGTTCTGGATTTCCAAACTCCTGTCTTCAGGCTTGCGTGGCAAGAGCTTCATCCTCAGCCTGATGGCTGTCTTTGTGGTTTTATCTGGGAGGAGTGGCCTGGGGGGGTCTCAATTCTCATATCACTCAGAGGGGAAAAATTAAATTGCTGTAACAGCAACAAAGGCAAAACAAACATTAAAAAAATATATATGAATGGCTACTATACCACGAAGATAGGGGAAAAAATTTTAGAATATACAGGGAACTTAAATTTAAGAAAAGTAAGAGTAATAAAAGGACAAAACAAAGGGACACAGGAGAAGAAAGAAAGAAGGAAGCAAAGTTAAAGAAGAGTTTGCGCAAAAACACGAAGATTTAATGCTTTCTTACCGTCATTCCTTCAGGGCCAGTGGAAAGACTCAGGTCTTACTCTTCTGGCCAATAATTAAATCCTGCTGCTGAGTCCTTTATTTTACAGGATACTGGCTACCAGGGAAGGGTCTAACCCCAAAGTCCTTCAAGCTTGCCACCTAACTAGCTACCTGAAAATGGCCCTGAGCATAGCAATCCAGGATATGGAATCCAGTGTACTGGATTTCTTCCCCATGAGAGCCTGCTCTATAGGAAGACTCCTTACTTGTCAGCAGCAGGGCTTTGTACACTCTGAGCCTTGCTATAAGGTTCTCTCCAGTTCCTGTTTTCATTTAGGTCACCTTTCTATCTCTTCATGCTGTTGAGCTGGCCTGCCCATTCTTTTGTTTTCTCTCAGAATATAATTTCTTTGTTTCCCTGACCAGGGTGGTTTGTGGTATCCACAAAGGATTTCCAACTCTTTATTCTGAGCCTTAGACAGTATCTCCAACACTAGACAAGGTCATCAGTATTATGGCTACAATATGAATGTGCCAGGCATAAACCAGTGTGGATCCCAGTGCCCTGCAGAAAACATTGCAAACTATTATTTTCCCCTTCGGATCTGTTTGTCCACCAGTGCTTACCTAGTTTTCCCTTTTGTTTTAACCACTTAGCTGTTCAAATTATAGAGTAGTTGGAGTTGTCCTGCTTCACAGTTCCAATACATGTAGTAAATGAGCAGCATTATAATGACAGTGTAATTATAACTTCAACAGTGAAAGATCTCGGAAGAGAAATATTAATGTCTGTTCACTTTTGAAGTTAATTCTGCTTGTTTAGTTTTTGTTTTTTGGGACAGGGTTTCTTTGTGTAACAGCCCTGGCTGTCCTGGAACTCACTCTTTAGACCTGGCTGACCTCAAACTCACAGGGATCTGTCTGCCTCTGTCTTCTAGTTTATTCTGCTTTTAACAAACATTTGTAGTACTGTACTGGAGAGATGGCTCAGAGGTTAAGAGGTTAAGGTGATATATGTATATATATATATATATATTATCCGTGTGTGTATGTTCATATACTCACCACTCCCTTAGTTTAGGTTTCTGCTGAAAGATCATCTTCTTAGAGACTGTGCCTTCTTGCTGTCTCCCTCCATCAGTCTGTGTTCTCCTCACCCTTTAATTTTCTTCATGCTGTGAACAAGTTTTTGATTGACAGTCCCTGTAATAACTGTAATATAAACTCCACAAAGGCTGGAAGTTTATTTTATTAAATTCCAAATCTCTAGTGACTAAAGCATAGTTCAAGTCAGTGAGTAAATGTTACAGTTTCTAGGGGTTCCCCCCCCCCAATATTCAATTGAGACTTAGAGAAAAGTAAGTGATTAAATGGTGGAGATGGACTCCATCTTGGGAAAACACTTGCACCTGCATGGACTAAGGAACTGTTGGCAAGAACCTTCGTCTGGGTAACACCTTAACTGTGTGTTTACCTCCTCCGGACTCAAGGGGTTCATCAGGACCTAATTCAGAAGCCTTAAATATTTTATTTCTGGACTCACTAACATTTGAGTGATTAGATAATTGCTTTGTGGCTTTCTGGTTTCCTATTCAATAGCTTTTCAGCATTGCGCTGTCTCTGAGGTTTAGTTCTATTTAGCTCCTCTTGTGCACAGTTGGAGAGCATCATTAATGCACAGTATTTATTATCTTCAGGACTGATAGGGCTTTGGCAGAGATTCTTGGAGGATTTACATGCTAATGTGAGGAATGTTTACCTCGTATTTATGACCTTTTCCTTTTCTCCCTTATAGACAGTTCAGGAAGAAGAAAAAGAAATGTACCGGCAGCTGTTGCAGATGGTCACAGGGAAACAGTTCTCTGGAGCCAAGCCCACCACACATTTTCCTTTGCACTTGTGAGTCACAAAAGTATCTTTCATGTGAATATAACTTTACAATTTGCTATTTGCTATTGAAACTATATCCTTCTTTTACTAGCTCTCGGTGTCTTAGTTCCAATAAGAACTCTTTGAAAGACTCACTGTTGAGAAATGGAAATTCTTGTGCATCTCATGTCATGGGCTCTGATACTTCATCCTCTGGATCTGCCAGCATTTTAACTGCACAGGAGCAGTTGTCCCACAATACATATTCCCTATCGTCTTGTACCCCAGATGTTGGGTTTGGATCCAAAGACTCTGGTCCTTACCATCAGTCTCACCATCACCTCTCTACTCCACATCAGCCTGATAACTTGCCAGCATCAAATACACAATCTGAAGGTAAATAGTACTAACACCCACTTAACTATTTATTGTGTCTGTTGCAAGCAAAGTTGTAATACATATAAGTTACTATGTAGGAGATTTTAATTAAGTACATATGATTCAGTTAGCCATGCCATGTTGAAACCAAACAAATCCACAAATAAAATTCATCCTTTCTCTCTCCCCCACTTCCATTCCTTTTTTTCTTTTTTAGAGATCTTTTTTTCCTGCATAAAATGACTTAGTGTATTATTATTATTATTATTATTATTATTATTATTTTTAAAGGTCATACTATGTATTCCTGGCTGCTTAACACTTGCTGTGTAGTAGGCTGGCCATGCACTTGTGGCAGTCGTGCTCCTTGACTTCTAAAGAGCTGGAGTTCACGCATGGTCCACCTTGCTAGGCTAAATGTTTTAACTTCCTGAGCAAAGCCAAGAGTCAAAGGTCACTCAGCTCGACTTCTTCAATGATTTCTTTTTTATTCCTCTTACTTTACAATGCAAATGTGTTCTCTGAAGTTCTGAGAATTTTCTTTCTTTTTTTAAGATTTATTTATTCATAAATAAATTATATATATATATCTATATAAATAATTTTCCTCCAGAAGAGGATACCAGATGTAGCTGTAAGCCACCATGTGGTTGCTAGGAATTAAACTCAGGGCCTCTGGAAAAACAGTCAGTAGACTAAGAATTTTCAAACATTAAAAACAATATAAGATAAAAGGGTTTATCTTATAATCCTCAATTTTGATAGAATTGATAACCATTTCAGAGTGGTTGAAAGTTTTAGAAACAAGAATCTGCCTAACTCTGAGCTGACTCAGCAGAGCATTGGCAGCAGTAACAATTGTATCCTCATTTTGGATTAAACGGTCATATCAGCAGGGTTCTTTGACACAGCGCCCATCTCTTATGGCTCTCCTCTCTTTGCTCAGTTCATTTGATTTATTGTTATCATTAGTATTATACTCAGCACTTTCTGAACATTCTTACTTGGGAATTTAATTTTTAGCAATGTCACTATTTAACTACACATGAAAGCTATTGTAACATTTTATGAAATGATTTACTGATAATTATCTTTTTATTTTCCAGAAATCTAAACTAAAAAAATTCTCAATTTTTTTTTTTGTGTCATGTCCTTGACCTATTAGTAAATAAAAACACTATCATCATAGTACTTGAGAAGGACGTGAGTCTGCTCTTGATGAGCACGTAAAATACACGTGACAAAGCCTGTGCCTTTAAAGTTGTTTATGTAAACTCTGCCTGTGTCTTTCACCGTCTTCTCACCTTCTTTAGCACATGCCACATCATAAGCTCAGCTTTTTTTTTTTTTTTTTTAACTTTATTTATTTATTTGCCTTCAACTGGAACTACAGCTGCCATGTGGGTGCTGGGAATCGAACCTGGGTCCTCTGGAAGAGTAGATGGTGCTCTTAACCGCTGAGCCATCTCTCTAGCCCCCATAAGCTCAGCTTTAATCGGTGGTGGGTCTGGTTCCATTTCTAGTCTCAGTAAAGTGAAACTGCTCTTCTCCCTCCATCATTAACTTTGTCCCTATACTGTCCGTCTTTTATTCCACACTTAATACTACGTTTGTGGCATAGAACCCAACAAAGTGTAGAAACTTAAACTGAAATCAGATGTGGTAAATGGTGTGATTTTACTAATAATGAAACACTGTTATATTTCTTTGTTTAGGATCAGACTCTGTGATTTTACTCAAAGTGAAAGAATCTCAAGCTCCAGCTTCCAGGTAAGCCTAAGGGGAGAGACGGTCATTTCCCTTCCTTAGTTACAGTTTCTTCATTGAAAGTTAACTACAGAGCATAAAAATGTGCCTATTCAAGTCTCTTTTGTGTGGGTTTGGTTTTGTTTTTTAAGATTTTATATATATATACCAGAAGAGGTTCCACTAGAGATGATTGTGAGCCACCATGTGGTTGGTGGGAATTGAACCCTGGACCTCTGGAAGAGTAGCCAGTGCTCCTAACCTCTGAGCCATCTCTCCAGCCCTTTCTGTGTTTTCATACTATTTCAGTGACTTCCTGTTCATCTTTTTTCTTTTAGCCTTTGCTCTCTCCTTGTGTCTTCCACTGCACTAAGCTCTCCATGGTCTGCCTTCCACACTGTAACCACAGTTATTTTTCTAAAATTCATGTCAGATCATTAAATTATTAAATTACCTCAAGGAAACCTTATTAAACTTAAAGTTAAGCCACAGTACCTACGTGTGGTATAAAAAGAACTCACTGGCCCTTCCCTTTACCCAGTGTTTCTTGAGACCTGACTGTGTGTCAGGTATTGGTGTAGACATTAGGATAGCAAGAGTGACTAAGACACCCTGTTCTCAAGAGGCTGCATTTTACTTTTTGTTTTTGTTGGGTTTTTTTTGTTTGTTTGGTATTTGTTATTGTTATTTTTGAGGCAGGATCTCATTGTGTAGCTTTGGCTGGCCTAGAACTTACCATGTAGACCAGGCTGGCCTTGAACTCACAGAGATCCAACTGCCTCTGCCTCCCAAGTACTGGAATTAAAGGTGTGCACCACACCCAATTATAAGGAGCTTCCTTTTATGTGGCTTAAGAACAAGTAGTGAACAAGCAGTGAGTGGTGAGACGCTAGGGGAGGGCACTGTTTGTCCAAGGTGACTGGAGCAAGTCTCTGATCAAATGCCAACCAAGGGTATTCAGAGAGGAAGCCATGTTACTAGACTGTTGTGAGTTTGTGGTCTCTTCCTCAGCTTGTCTGACACTGGTCTAAAGCTTAGTCTTCCTCGTAGAGCTTTACCTCTCCTGAGGGGGGTTCAAGCCCTCCTTCCTCTGTAACAGTTCCGTTAGCCTTGGAGTGTAACTGCTGAGGTGATCGGAGCCGGTTCTTAGGAGACTATTACAGGTGACACATACTTGCTCAGCCGTTCCCCTACTTTACAGCTCTCCTGAGGGGGGTTCAAGCCCTCCTTCCTCTGTAGCAGTTCCATAAGCATACATAGCCTTGGAGTGTAACTGCTCTGAGGTGATAGGAGCTGGTTCTTAGGAGACTATTACAGGTGACACATACTCTCTCAGCCGTTCCCCTACTTTACAGCTCCCGGGTTTGTTTTAAACTTTAGGGATTGTTTAAGGTTCTCTCTGTTAAGTCTTTCAAGGAGACTGTTAGTCGGATTTGTTATTTCTTACATAGTGTTTAGGGTCAGGTCTAACTCACGCTTTTAGCTTCTTTGGCCTTTATGTAAATCTGTTACTCTCTTGAAGCACACTTGTGAGTGTGAAGAATGACATGCAGTTGGTGAGGTGGTGCACACCTGTAATTCCAGCACTTACAGAGTTGAAGCAGGAGGGTCAGGTCATCCTCACCTGCACAGCGACTACATGAGACCTTGTCTCTAAATGATGATGACAATAATGAGTGAGGTGCTTGGTGCTTACAGGTGTCTCACAGAAAAGTAAACAAAAGCTAGTATTCTTTCCCAGAAGAAGTTGATATTGGATAGAGTACTCTCAATTTTTCATTGTTCCTTACTAAGGGTGCCTGTCATTTGTGGGTGATTCCTCCTAGAAATGAAGTGCGAGCTGTTTAACAAGACAGATGGAGTGATGTCCTGGGCTGGATTAAAGCCTGCTTTTCCAAGACTTGGCTGCTTGACTTCTAGTTTTGGTTAAGTTCCTACAGTGAGGACCTGCCCTGTTTTCCTAGAATGTGACATCCACACCTCTGTACTTCATGCACTCTTGATTCTTTGGCCTAGGATCCCATTTATTTGATTGACCACTGATTACTTCTGACTTTTCAAAATCTGATTCAGATGTTATTTTTCCTAGATGGCGTTTGAGTTCCCCAGATGACATTAGCTGACACTCCAACCCTCCCTGGATATGTTTTTGCATGTAACCACTCAGTGCTAATATTAGTGCCTCGTGTATGATGGTGCTTAGTAAGGAAATCTTTCTTAAATACGTGATCTTCCTAAGAAGTCCAAGGTGCCATCTTGAATGGCCCAAGTATTCAGCTCTTGTTGTTTAATGTGTTAGCATACTGAAAGGCATTTATCATGAGAAGAAAAAAGTCTTTGAAATTGGACAGATAAGGCTTATAATACTTGTTGTTCCAATATAGTTTGTCCTTTTGAAACTCAGGGTGGTTTTGTTTTCTGTAAAGTGTGAGTAATAATTTCATGTTACATATTATGTTGAAAGTTAACTAGTATGGAGATTCTCATGAGACTTAATATATAAAACTACTGAAGCAGTGTTACATATGGAGCACTAAGAACTATGTTCAAATATGCTTGTAGTCCTTACTACTACTATATGCCTCAATTATATGAGAAATACTTTGCAATCTCTTAGAAAATGTACTTTCCCTTATAATTGCCCTTCATGGGCCAACAGAAACCTCAGTCTATTAAGAAAAAGTACTTGCCCCTACATTATTTATTTAGTCAGCAATCATGGGTCTACTCTGTACTAGACAGTCTCCTAGTTTTAGAGGATACAGTAATTTATAAACAGACAAAAATCTATTCTCAGTCACTTATGTTTTAATAAGGAGTACAGACAAATTCATGACCTGTTTATGTGAAATCCAGGGTAATTGTTTTTACATCTTTGTATCCTGTAATAAACATGTTCTCATGTTGATTTTTGTGTGTATGTGTCATACACTAAACTTCACTGTTGCTAGTGGTTTCTGGGGCTTTCTGCCTTGGTTGTTATGTCGGGTATTCTTATGCGAAAGGTGACCAACCTCAGTGACACTGAGGAGGCAGAACTCTGACCACACTGTACTGTCCACATCTGAAAGCTGAAGCCCGTAGAGGTGAAGTGACAGCTAATGCAGCCAAGTCCCCGCCTATCAATTTGATGCTCTGTTTACTTGTTTTATGGACCTCAGAGGTCTCCTGTGGAAAAGTGTTAGTTCCTCTAGCATTTGTTTCTGTGCTAGATCCCTTAGCTAGAGGTTTGAAAGAGATTAAGCAGCTGAGGAGGGAAAAGCTGTTGGCACAGTTAGCTTTCCGTGACCCTACCCAGCGTTCCTCATTTGGGTTGTCCACAGGAGCCTTGCAGACTGGAATAGGCCTGTTGTCTTTGGAGTGGAGCTGTTGCACATGTCTCTGCCTTGACTCTTTTTTATATATGCATTCTCTCATATAAGAGACCTGGGCTGAACTTCATTCCCCTCTGATCATGGGTCATTGTTTTAGTACATGTGTACTAATTACATTCTTAAATGTTCAGTTAATTACTTTGTGTCTTTTGGACATCTGTTGTTTCATAATTGCAGAGTTGAATTGTTCTTAACTCCTGCTTGTTTTCTTTCCCCATCTACAGCCCTATCTTCTTCCAGGCCGAGCTATGGATCAAAGAGCTGTAAGTTATTATTTAGATTTTTTTTTCTTGTCATTTCATTTTCATTTAGAAAGAAATTGAGCAACTAATTATCCTAATTGTTTTTACTCAATAAGAATTACCTATTTGCTGCAGAGAAAATTCCAGAACAGCCAGGGTCGCACAAAGTAACCCTAGTTAGAGAAACCTCCACATGGGTACTGGGGACTGAACCCAGGTCCCTGCAGATCTTACTCACTGAGCCATCTCCAGCCTCAGTTAGGAGACTTCTTTGTCTGTATTTGTCAACTATGTAACAGCTGCTAAAGCTAAATTGAATTGGAAAATATTCCAAAGTGTGCTGTGTGGGAAAAGAAAAGTAAATGCCTTTATTTTGTCATTAGATAAACTATTCAGTTGTTACGGAGTTTGAGAATAATTGAAAGCATTTAAGTTTGAGTCATCAAAACCTTTTCAGTTTTCCTCTGCTCTTGGTCTTTGTGAGTCTATATACATAATATCTAGCTGTAGCCTTAACAGTGTACTATTTTTTTTTCTCTGGCGCTCAGTCCTGCTTTTGAATTTCTAGAGTTAAGCTTACTCTCACCAGCCAGCCTTCTTAAGAGGCATGCTTTTAAAAGGAGACTGTTCACAAATATTCACTGAAGTCACACCTAAGTTATTCCAGTAAATGTGATAGAATAGTTTAAATCATCATGGTGTTTTTACTGTGTCTTGAAACATCAATGTGGTGAGGTCTGAGTGGAGTCGGTATGTGTGAGCTCTATGTACTGCTGGCAATACAGTGTATTGCAAAGACTCAGGGCTGACTCTTCTGCTCTCCATTTTCTAGAACTAGTGTTTATGATTCTCGAGCCCGAGAAAGATTTCGCCAAATTGAAGAACAGAAAGCATTGGCACTGCAGCTTCAAAACCAGGTGAGGAGGAAGTAAGGCCTGTGAAGGTGGGTGGTTCTCGTCAGCGAGAACGCTGGCTCTTGCCAGGTACTCAGGTCCTGTTTGTTCCCACACCCACGTGCAGGGCACGACCATCAGTAACTTCAGCTGCAGGGAAGCTGACACCCTCCGCTGGCTTCCTCAGAAACCAGGCAAAGCAGTCACACATAAAAAATAAAATAAAAATCAATGAAATCTTTTTTTAAAAAGATTATAAAATACATAGCACCTCTAGGCTGGAACCGTGGGAAGGTTGGCTGTGCTTGAGTGCTGGCTGTACATTCATAGAGCAGCATAGCACTCGAGGTGAGTGGTTCCTGTGCCAAACTGACTCACTTCACAGAAGTGAAGTGGTAGATTTCCTTGTCCCGCTTATTCTCAAGTTCTGTCTTCAGAGACTACAGGAGCAGGAACATGCAGTCCTTGATTCGGTAGAGCTGCACCTTCGTGTACCTCTTGAGAAGGAGATTCCTGTCACAGTTGCCCAGGAAACCGGGAAGAAAAATGATGAACTAACTCAAAGTGAAGATGAATTTCCCGAAATTACAGAGGTAAAACACAGGGAAATCTCAGCAGCGTGCTGGCGGCTCACACCTGCCCCTCACACCAGAGGCAGGGGCAGGATCTCTGCCTTTGAGGCCAGCCGCCTCTCACATCAGTGGTCCAGGCTAGCCAAAGCAACATACTTAAATCTTGTCTTGAAAAAAAAGGTCTACCATTGCTTTTTGTTTAGAAAGGATGCTGTGGGCAGTTCCAAACATAATTCAGTAAAGTACCCTACATTTAAGTTGTATTTATATAGCTATACCTTTATTTGTATTATTCACCAATGTTTACTTTTAAAGGTAATTAAAAAATGTTACTGTGGTTATGGGTGTGTTTTAGCAGCTTCAGTGGAAAAGTATATAGTACATACATATTTTATATTTCTTTTTTTTAATATTTTATTTTATGTGAATTGGTGTTTTGCCTACATGCATAACTGTGTAAGGGTGTCAGATCTTGGAATTACAGACAGTTGTTAGCTGCCATGTGGATGCTGGGAATTGAACTCAGATCCTCCGGAAGAACAGTCAGTGCTCTTAACCACTAAGCCATCTCTCCAGCCCCCCATATTTTATATTTCAAAAAGTAACTTTTGTTCCTGGATTTGGGTTGAGAGATTTTGTTTTCTTTAGATTACAGTCATGGGAATTGAGCCCACTGCTTTGTATATGTTCACTGCACTCCAGACTCCCACACGAAATCATTTGATAGCATACTGTGAGCTGAGAAGTACTATTTCTTCTTGTGTTTTTATTTTGTCTTATTTTTTAATTAGCATACAAAGAAATGGGTTTCATTATGACATTTTCATACATTGTTTTTGTAATTTTTTAAAGTAATAATCATTGTGAACATTTTGGAAGATACTTAGAAGTCTGTATATGCTTTTAAAATCTGTTTCTTAATCCAATCCATACCTCTTTCAAAACAATGGACCTAGGATGCAGCTTGGTTGACGGGTACTTGCTTCACTTGTGCAAAGCCCTGGGTCCTGGATCTGATACCCAGGAAAAGAACTGCATGTGATAGAACATGATTGCTTTGTATAGTTTATCTTTAAAAGTAAAACAAAATACTGTCTGTGAAAGGTGCATCTAACTAAACGGTGCCTTTTGTATAAGCTTCTGTTCTTGAGAAACCATTTGAACCAGAATTAGAAAACACAAAGGAGCCTTTTAAAGAGCTTGGGAGATTTGAGCAAAGATTATTTCAGTCTTCAGGAACTGATATGAAACAAGGATCTGAACCTGTGTGAAGAAGAAAGAGAGGACTGGGGGTTGGGAGGGAGTAACCTGGAAAAGGGCATTAGATGGACACAAACGGGCAACAGCCCACAGTAGGGAGCTGGCTATGGTAAGTGTAGTTGGGGGCTAGCTGGTGAGAAGCCAAACCATTATGTTTGATCTTCTGTTTTAGGAAATGGAGAAAGAAATAAAGAATGTATTTCGTAATGGTAACCAAGATGAAGTCCTCAGTGAAGCATTCCGCTTGACCATTACACGCAAAGATATTCAAACTCTTAACCATCTAAATTGGCTCAATGATGAGGTAATCTTGCACTTACTTTATATACAAATAAGCAAATAGTAAGTGAACACTGAAGGCATTGTCTCACTGTTTCTCAAATGACCTGCAGCTGAATTCTTCTCCCAGGCCTCTCTGTATGAGTGTATGTGGTACAGAGAAGGGAAGCCATCTCCGGTGCCTCTGTGTGTTGTACAAGATTTCTGACCCTGTCTGGACCAGAGGTCCGACCTGCCCGCAGCTGCTTTCTCCCCCCAAAAATGACTCAGACTCTCATATCAATTTCATCCTGTTTGGCCTATGTCTCAGGCACATTGCTAGCTAGCTCTTTCATCTTAATTCAACCCATTTTCATTAATCTGTTCTGCCACGTGCGGCCCATGGCCTGGTGGCTCACCTGTATTCCTACATACTTCTTCCTTGGCAGCTGGATGGAGTCTGTCTGACTCCACCCTCCTTCTCCTGCCTAACCTCTGATTCCTCCACCTACTTCTACAGCACCGACACAGGCCCAAACAGTTCCTTTATTTACAGCATACAGACGAACATTCCCACCACCTCTATGTGTTTCTGATTTCTTCTGCTCTTGTAGATACTGAAGGAAAAGCCATTCAGAGTATTCTTGCTCTGCTTAAGGCACCTGCTCTGCAGTTCATATTTCTGAGCAAATATTTAATATCTGACCTTCCTGCAGCGTGAGGAATACTTTGGGATTTCTGAGCTGGAGCAAGTCTGTCTGCTTGTCCTCACCCCTTGCTTTACGTTACTTACTTTGCATGTGATAAGCTTTCTGAAGGGGCCTTTATTTAAGGTGCTATGGAAAAAAATTAAATTGTTTTATGTAGTTAATATGTAGCAAGGGAGGGAATGATTTTACCTCCCAATTCCAATTAAATATATTAATTAAGGCAGGATCTTTAAATTGATTTGCCTTCATCCTAAACCTTTAAAAACCTATTTTACTCTAGAAGGATTTATTCCTACTTTTTATTTATTACTGAGTATATAAAAGACAAAGCACGGAAAGACTAAGGAACTGCCAAGTTTCTAGGTCTTATAGTAGATAGCAAAGTGGGGCTCAGCCCTGGCTCTGCTGTTCACTGTAGTCCACTGCCTCAGATTCTTGATTTGGATCTGTTGGGGGTTAGATGTGTAGAACTTAAGACCATCATACCCAAGACGTTGATTTCCTTGGGGCCAGCTGAACTGCTCCATTGTGTGTGACAGTGGCTGGTTTATAAGCTGAAAATTTTTGAGGCTTACTACTCCGAGTGTTATTTTTGAGTAGCGGTGGTAAAGAACTCATGATTTGATGTCTCTTTTAGAAACCTTACTCGCATCTTTGGCTCCTCCGAGAGGAGAGCTCAACAAGTTCACTGGGAAAACAGGATTCAGTAATAATCAAAAGGCTTCTCTTATAAATTATTTTTGGTCCATAATCATTTACCATTTTTCTTTTTTCTGCCACTGCTAAAGAAGAAAGTTATTTCATAAGGATTATAGCCTGTTTGTTATAAGTTATGCAAAACCTAGGGGGCAGCATCGAGTAGGGTATAAGCTGAATTTTTGCGCTCTCCTGTAGCAATTACTTCAGAGAGATTCCTTACAGAGGCAGCATTCATCAGGGCATATTTTTCATTCCCCAGACCCATCAGAGGCTGGACTCTGAACATGGAAAGTTAATGGAAATTACGTGATTTAGAATAGATTTGGGAAGGAGAGATAAAGTCCTCTGCTTTATTCCTACACACCTGCCTGTAATGTGGGGAAAAGTGCTTTTCTTTTTAGTTCAAGGCAGGCGTAAAGTCATATCTTCAAGATGATAGCAAGAGCTATTTTAAGAAGTAACGATTTTAAAGTATTTAAAATAGTCCATTGTGGTGGACTATTAGATATGCTTAGATTCTGATGTTTATTTTACAGATCTTTTTTTTCAATATGAATATTCAGTCTTTTACAAATAGCTCACATTTTTCTCAGTTCTATTATGTCCTTAAATAAATACCCTACTAAATTGTTTTATGTGTCCTGTCAGTATTATAGGATACATTAAAATTCTCTGCAAAATAACCTAACACAAATTATTCTTACCATTGACAAGGTAATATAAAAGCTCGGAAATGAAAGGAATCAGATTTAGTTTTTAAAGAGAATAAAATCCTCAGTTCTCCAAAAGAAGGAAGGTAAAAAAGGAAATCCAGGGCCAGCAAAGTGGCCAAGCAAGGAAAGATGTTTGCTGCCAGGGCTGCTGACTGCATTTGATCCCCAGACCAGCTCCCACCCATTGTCCTCTGACCTCTCTACCTATGTCTGTCATTGTGCAACTGTGTTTACACATACATATAAATAAGTATAGTAATAAAAATAAAATCCAAAAATCCTGTATTGGGGATATATAAAAATTCATTATGCTACCTTTTCCCTGATTTCCTTTCTTTTTATTTTTTTCAGACAGGGTCTCTCTACATAGCCCTGACTATTCTGAAACTATGTGACCATACTGGCCTTGAAGTCACAGAGCTCCACCCGCCCTTGCCTCCACAGTGCTAGGATTAAAGGCATGCGCCACCACTCCTGACCCTGATCTTTTTTTAAAAAGAGAAATAGAGCACCATGCCTGTTTATCAATAGATTTTCAATTTTATTTTTATAAATGAACTTACTGAATTCTGTATAGCTTTAAAGAACTAGAGGGTTTTTTTTTGTTTTTTGTTTTTTTTTGCTGCCACATTTAAAAAAAAATCTCAAAAATAGAACTAACTATACTGTAAAAACCAGGCACTATAAAAGACTGATAAAATTGATACTGTAGATAAGAAATTCTGTACTGGATCAGGAAACCAGTTAATAATGTCTAAAAAGAGGAAAGAGAACATATCTGTAGAAGTAGATGGAAAGTAGGCATAAAGAAGCCAATATTTTCCAATGGAAGTCAGTACCAGCAATTACTAATTTCTAGAGATTGAATTCCATGACTTCTAAAATCATTTGTGGTGATATGCTACATATTTAATCAAACCTGAAATAGCCAGAGACAACACACAGTCAAAACCTAGGCAGACAACTCAGGAATTTCTTTATCTTTGAGTACAAGGACAAACAGCTGGGATTCAGTGGCACACACCTTTAATCCCAGCACAGGGAAAGCCTGGAAGTGGTGACCTATACCCTTAATCCCATAACTGGAGAGACAGAACTTTCTGTGTTTCTGTGAGTTAAAGGCTGACTACCAAGTAGAATAGTTCCCACCTTTAATCCTAACCTGGATAGGATACAGCTGGTGAGAAGGGTATTTAAGGTGGCATAAAAAAACCAGCAGAGGCTGAGGAAGTTGGAAGATAGCTGGGTGAGATTTGACTGTGGCGTTTCCTCTCTCTGGTATTTCAGCCTCTCCCCAATATTTCCCCAATATCTGGCTCTGAGCCTCTTTCTGTACAATCCAAATTCATGCTACAATCATTTAACTTTAAGATTCTGTGTTAATTATTCTGATAAGAGGACTCTTTAGGCTAGATGATTTTACTTTGAAGGCCTGAACATTGTTTTGGTTTTTTTTTTTTTAAGTTTTAAGATAAATTTTTATCTATTTTTTTATCTTTTTATGTGTATAGGTATTTTGCCTGCATAGATGTTTGGGCACTATGCACAGAGACCAGAAGAGGGTGCTGAATTCCCTGAAACTGGAGTTAGAGACTCTTGTGAGCTACTCTGTAGGTGCTGAGAACTGAACCCAGGTCCTCTGAAAGAGCAGCCAGTGCTCTTAACTGCTGAGCCATCTCTCTCTCTAGCCCCTGAGCATTGCTTTATAGCTTAAATAAATTTAGAAACACATGGAAATAATTTAGGTATTTGTACAAATAAAACTGGTTTTGCTTCTGCTCAGGATATTGTAAAAGGGGAAGGATTTACCCTTTCAACTTCTCTAGTGTACTAAAAAAGAAAAAATAATAATCATCACATATTGCATGAGGGTAGTAGTACAGCATGGTCCCTGAGAGAAGTAAAATAAAAGAGGCACGCTCTATAGTTTATAAAAACATGGTTGTGGAAATAGATGCCCAAGATGAAACACAGAAAAAGAAGGATGGGAAGATCCTCAGTGAGTTCTGGGATGTCTTCAAGCAGCCTGAGTTTGCAATTGGAATTTCAGAATAGAAATTGGAGGCATTAGTAATGCCTAAATAGCTGTTGAAGAAGCTAGTGCTGGAAGGTGTCATAAACCTGAAACCTAGGAACTGACATGAAATTTAACATATCCAAAGGAGAAGAAATGTCATACTAAATTGTATAGTTTTAGCCAAAAGCCAATACTAAAGAGAAAAGTAGTAAGTGCAGCAAAAGAGATAGAGGCACAGGAAGTGCAGAGGGATAAAGAATAACTTGTTAGGAACCAGACCAGCCAGAAGACACATTTTACATACTGAAGAGGAAGGACAACTATTGCCATAAATGCTGTGACCAATAAATACCCTTTCAAAGTAAGCCTTGCTCTCTTTTACTTTTTATTCCTTGTAATGTGTGTGCATGTACACATACCAGAGAGCATGTGAAGTCGAGAACAAGTGATGGGAAGTGGTTCTCTCCATCTGCCTTGTAGGTCCTGGGGACTGAACCCAGGTTGTCAGGTTTGGGAGCAAGCACCTTTGCTCAGTGAGCTGTCCAGCCAGCTGAAAACTAGGCTTTCTTGCACAGTGCTGATAGAATCCATTGCCAGTAGACAGGTACTGAAGAAACGTTACATGGTAGAAGAGGCAGGTGATAGTGGTCATAATTGATAACTCTCTCTGGGAAATAGGTAGATCCTAGTCATGCTCAGCAGGGAGGAAACAGCCCACACAACGTAACCTTGAGGATAGAGTTTTCATAGGGAAGAAGTAATCTGGATAAAAGGAAAGAAACTAAGAGATGGAGATAGTTGGAAGAGTGAGTGACAGACTGGCCCATTATGCACCTGTGAGAATAAAACCCTCAGAGTAAAACTATTGTTTCTAGGATCACCCAGGCTGCTTCTTCCCTGTCCTTACAGTTGGCCTGTGGAATGTGCCCGACCTACCTGTGATAAACCAAGATCTTCTGCAGGGTCGTTTGGAGAGTAGTAATTGTTCCCCATAAATGTGGGTGCTCCCTGCCTGTCCTTTTTTAAAGTTTAGTAGTAATTCTGATCATTCGTTCTTGAAGGTCCACACAAGGGGAAAAACCAGACTAGCAGGGATGCCATATTTTCTATATTAGTTAGTCTCTGAACTGTGATAGTCAAGTGAGGCTGTTCTGTCTTCTTGTCTCAGTATCTATCTGCTCAGGAGCATTACCATGCCCAAAACACTTGGGATATTTCTTCCTAAGCCAAGCAGTGGGCTTCAGGGTGATTGTGGAAGATTCAGACTTGAAGATTTTAACTGCTCAAGAACATTTTATTTCTAGAGTTGTCTGGTTTGTTGAGCAAGAAAAAAAAGATACAAATAGTAGAGATCATTTATAAAGTCATCGTGTCAGCATTCAGGGGAAAAATCCTTATCTCTTTGCCCATCTTCATTTGAAAACAATACAGGATTTTTCTGGAGCTGGAGAGATGGCTCAGTGATTAAGACCATTGGAAACTCTTGCAGAGGACCCATGTTTGCTTCCCAGCACCCACATCTATAACTATAACCTACAACCATCTGTAACTCTAATTCCAGGGGGTTTACATACAAGTGGTACACAGACATATATTCAGGCAAAACTCTCATCATTTTTTTATTTACAAAAGACTGTAGAATTGTCCTTTAAAGAGAAGCTTCTTTGCAACTTCAGGCTGGCAACTCATCAAATAGAGTATAAAAGGAACAAAGAAGTGTAAACAGTTTTTCTATCCTCCAACAAGTCTGTGTAGATAAGCAGATGCTCCCGGCCACGGTTCTTCAGGCTGTAGGAAGGCAGTGTCTTGGGCACCAGCAGGCAAGTGTGTGCCAGAAAGAGTGGCAAGTGGCTTAACAAACCCAGCAGTGCTTTTCAGATGTGCTTTAGTGGCAAGACAAACAGTGAGACACAGGACTGGTATACTTTAGGCCCTTATTTCAAAGGGATTTAAGACAACCTGCTGGGCTAAGAGACTCCTATGTGTCAGAGAGCTCTTCCAGTGGCGAAGGGAGGGACTTTGTTTTCATGAAATATTGGCAAAGTGGAGGCATCACTGCTTCTCTTTCATCTTGAACACTGTGATCCCTTCTCTCATTTCTATTTCCTCCATCCGAAGCCCCGCTCTGTGGGATGACATGTAGGATTCTTTGTGTGTCCTACTGGAGTATGATTGTGTCTTGCCTAAACTATAGCAGTTTTTCTCACTTGAAGAGAGAGACTTGTATCTAAACTCAGCCTAGATATCAGATTGCAGATTTTTAGCTAATGAGAGGGAATGTCAGGGCCACCAAACTCCCTCTGCTGGGATATAGGAAAATGGAAAGGAACCCAGATCATTCCATGGAGCTAATGAACTATTGGCTAGTGGGAAGAAGCCAGTTTTCTTCTCATTTAAAAAAGAAAAACCAAAAATCCCACAACCTGGGATGGAATTGAGCCACAAGCAATGAAGAAAGGATTCTCTGTTCTTGTCAGTCTAGCTGTATACAGCTGGACTGCAAGTGGGGGAAAATCTGACTATTTAAAAACATAGAACTTTTTCCTTCTGAAAAATAGGATACCTATGTATAACATGTCAATTCTTGCTTTTCTTTAAACTTGAAAATAATGATTGCAGAGGCAGTAACTCTGGTAGATACCGAGGAGAGAAATACTTACATGACTGTGTGTGTTTGGCTCTCTTTATCTCTCTGCTCATCTGTTTCTTCAGTCTTTATTATCTTATCACCTGTCAGCCCCTGCAAATAAGGTTTGACTTTCAGTGACTGGTTATCAGCCTGTATATTGTAGCTTTGGTACAGTAAATATATAACTACAATACGTGTTTATAGTATTTATATAGATAACATAGTAGACTAGGTGGATTCTACCTAATTCTAAGAAGAAACTTATCCATTCCTTTTGATTAATTTTCTTTCAATGAAGATTGTACTTTGCTGTCTAGACATCTATGCTTGCTGGGCAGGTATGCCTGTGTGAGTAGATGTTTTTACAAAAGGAGATATATCATTTAGATACATTATTTTCTGGCCATTAAACTGAATACCTAGATTTGAAAGCATACCGTAATCTGAATGTACCTTGATTTCTTTTCATTATTTAAAACAACTAAGAACTAGTTAGCTTCAGGACATAGAATTAACCACCAGTCCTGTGCTTCCTCGGTCGGGGTCTGTTGCACAGTGATCAGACCTACAGGCAGAACACTGTCTTCAGACCTGGCCCCAATTCACCTTAGGGCCCCTAATGCAGTTTCCCTGAAGCTGCCTCTGCATCTGTATCTATAGGCCCTTTCTCTCGTCCAGACCATGCTCGAATGTGTTCCTGGCAATGTTCCTGCTGCTGGACAGTGGCTCACTGCTCTGGCATCCCGGTGTGTAAATATTTGTCAAAGGACAGGGGCATTTTCCCATTCCTCAAAAAACATTCTGAAAAATGTGCCTGTTTTCGTAGTCATATTTCCAAGCTGTGGCTCAGTTAGCCCATTCATTCCCTTCAGTTGACAGACATTGGCCTGGCCTTCGCTATCCACATAAAGTAAGTATGCCGTAAGTTTTGGCCCAGTAACTTTCAAGATTTAGTACCAGGGAGTCCTGGACCTAGAAGAACCACAGACAGCATAGTTACTGTTGTAGAAGACATTGCTTTGTTGATAGAATCATGTATCTCATCTATCAAGCATTTCAGTTCACCGCAGTCACATTTGCTGTTGAAGAAGTAATGCAGTCAGGAGATAAGAAAGCTGCACATGTATATTCTTCATGCTTGCGACGTGAGCATTAGGTCTAAACAGAAAACAGTTTTACCCTATATCATGTCTTGCTCCTAAGTGACAACTGTTCTCCTGGTTTGTCTCCTGGCTTTCTGGTTGCTTAGATGTGCTCGAAACCTAAGCAGTAGGTCTGCCAGTGCAGCATGCCTGATACTGCTTTAGATATGGAGCTGATTTTCTCTCAGTACAAGTCTTTAATCCCAACACTCAGGTCTCAAACAGGAAATGACCCACAAGTTCATTGCTAGCTTAGGCAGCCTACTGAGTTCAGGTCAGTCTGCTACAGAGTGAGACCTGTCTCAACAGAGGGAGAGAGGAAGGAGAAGGGGTATGGGGGGAATAAGAACTGAGCTCCGAATCCACTTGCTCAGTACAAAAACATTAACGTAACTGCCAGGGCTCTCCACATTTCCCTTCCTCTGAAGCCACAATTTCCTCATGACTCTCAGTTTTCTACAAGTCAGGCCAGTGTCTACCTATTGGTTCCGGTTTCCAGCAGATAAACGTAGTTGTTTGATGCTTTCAGAAGTATGATTAACAGAATCTTCATATTAAGTAAAAACTGGATGTATAAATCTGTCTGTTAAAGCATTCATTGAATTGGTTGGGATTCAAAACATAATACATAAACATATGCTAATGGCGTATTAGCTACTCAGTATGACAGCAGGCGGTTCTCCCCGTTGTACCACTGTTGTAACTATTCCAATATGTAATGTCTTCCTGCAGATCATCAATTTCTACATGAATATGCTAATGGAACGCAGCAAAGAGAAGGGATTTCCAAGCGTACATGCATTCAATACCTTTTTCTTCACTAAGTTAAAAACAGCTGGTTATCAGGCGGTGAAACGTTGGACAAAGAAAGTGGATGTGTTTTCTGTTGACATTCTTCTGGTGCCCATTCACTTGGGTGTGCACTGGTGTCTAGCTGTGAGTGACTTCTTTATTTTTGATGACATGAAAAAGAAATCCACAAAGACAACATGGAGGATCATGAGTCCTCCTACATCTTTGCTTGACTATAGGGGGAAGTGGGGTTTAAAAGCAATAACCTGGCTGAAAAAAATCAGATAAATGAGTGCATTTCCTATTGGAGTCGGAGATGCTTGGCTTTGGCAGCTGTAGGCTGGGTACATAAGATGAGGGGAGGGATGTTCGTGATGCTGTTCCAGCTCTGCCCACTACTTTCTGCCTAGCTGTGACTTGCTTTGTGCGTTTTTATAACTCTGAGAGCATGGACACATTGATGTTAATAAAAGTTATTGTATATTCTGTTTTGAATTACGTTTAAAAGATATCAGTCAAAAAATTTATCAAAATTAAAGACAAACCCAGAATCTTGTTATCATCTTAAACTGTGGAAAAGATTGTAAGATAATTGACTACGTTTTTTTTTTTTTTTTTTTTTTTTTTTTTTTTTTTTTTTTTTTTTTTTTTTTTTTTTTTTTTTTTTTTTTTTTTGCATTACCTGTTGTTGATCATGGGAACACTGAGCTGTAGAAAAAGATTGTAGGCCAATCACTGGGCCTGCTACCAACTGAGGATCCCCCCGCATCACTCTCCATAAACAGCCCACTTGTGATTAGGACAGTATAATGCTAAACATCACCCGGTTCCCGATGCTGCAATAATGTCCTCACCCCTCTGTTTTGTTCCCAGGTCATAGACTTTAGAAAGAAGAGTGTCACCTACTATGATTCTATGGGTGGAATAAACAATGAAGCCTGCAGGATCCTCTTGTAAGTGCAAGTTGAGGACAGACGAAACTGTTCTCACTTCGTCTGTCTTTGCAGTAGTTAAACTAAGTTGACTGAGATCTTCAGAAACATGACTAATGATGTTGAATCAAATATAAATCCCTATCTTAAATTCAAGTAAAGTTTAGCAATATACTACAATATGTAATAATGAGGGCAGTTGCTGTCCTGACACACTAAAATATGGAGTAACTATATACATAGGGATTAAAGGCAACCAAACTTATTTAATTCATTTTTCTGAAATTGTAGATAAAAAAATCAAGTGCCACAGAGGTTACTTTGGTTTGCTTGGGTCTTGATACTTAGTGAGTGGCTCACCTGGAAATTAGAATGCAGGTTTCTTACAGCT
Organism: Sigmodon hispidus; assembly: GCA_004025045.1. Lineage (NCBI taxonomy): Eukaryota > Metazoa > Chordata > Mammalia > Rodentia > Cricetidae > Sigmodon > Sigmodon hispidus. The sequence continues at coordinate 98,325 of PVIH01001087.1, read as the reverse complement.
GACTTGTTTTTTCTAAGACACCTATTTTTAGGTAGAGGTGGGTTCCTGAAAAGTGAGCATTTAATACTTAAAAAGAATGTTCTTGGGCTAGGGAGAGACTAGGGTCTGCTGCACAAGCATGAGGATTGTATGGGTCTCCAGGACTCTCATCAATGATGTGCTTGCAGAGTTGCATTAACTCTGGCCTTGGAAGAAAAAGCAAACTGGCCAGCAAGACTAGTTGGATCAGTGAGCTTAATTTAATTGAGAGATCGTGTCTTAATAAATAAGGCTGATGTCGACCTCAGGCCTCCACATGCACACCATGCACATACTACCTACAGTCATACTACAGCACGTACACATGAAAATTGGGAAGGAGCCTTTGTGAATTTGTACTCTTTTGTTTGGTTGGTTTTGATTTTTCAAGATAGGGTTTCTCTGTGTAGCCTTAGCTGTCCTGGAACTCACTCTGTAGACCAGGCAATAATTGTTTTTTTTTTTTTTTTTTTTTCTTCTACTCTTTATTTGCCACCTAGCTACCAAATAATCACACACAGAGGCTTATTCTTACTCATTAATGCCTGGCCTTAACTTGGCTTGTTTCTTGTCAGCTTTTCTTAACTTGAATTATCCCATCTGCCCTTTGCCTCTGAGCTTTTACCTTTTTTTACTTTACTCTTAAACTGTGGCTGAGCGAGTGGCTGACCTTAGTCTCTTCTCTCCTTGTTCTCAGATTTCTTCTTGTGTTTATCCTGCCTGCCACCCCCCCCCACCCATCCTTTCCCCTGCCTTGGTATTGACCATTCAGCTCTTTATTGGACCAGCAGGTGTTTTAGACAGGCAGAGGATCATGGCTTCCTTCACAGAGTTAAACAAATGTAGCACAAACAAAAGCAACACATCATTGCATCATTAAACAAATGTTCTACAACATTAGGAAAAGTAACATACCTTAAAATAATATCCTACGGGCTGGAGAGATGGCTCAGCGGTTAAGAGCACCGTCTGCTCTTCCAGAGGACCCGGGTTCGATTCCCAGCACCCACATGGCAGCTAACAACTGTCTGTAGTTCCAGTTCCAGGCAAACACCAAGGCAAATAAATAAATAATAAATATAGTTTTTAAAATAATAATAATAATAATATCCTACAACGTCAGGCTGGTCTTAAACTTGGGGACACACCTGCCTCCCAAGGGCTGGGATTAAAGTTTTGTGCCACCCACCACTGCCCTGCTTGAATTTGGACTTGTTAAAATATTGGTTTGGATTTAACTTTTACAAGGAGATCCAAACCTACCAGTGTTAAAATACATACCCTGATACTGCTAGAGACATTTTAAACAATTTAATAATAAATTATCTAGTAGATTGATGACTCTAAAAAGACCATACAAACCCAGAAATATATTTTAAAATTGTTCTTTAGGACAATTTTTAGCCTGAAGCACTTTGGGAAGAAGACTGTTGCCGTCATGCACAGACACAGGGTCCTGGCCTCCTGGGTGGGCATAGGGGAGAGGGTACCGGGAGAATGGTAGGCTGGCTTCTGAGGATGGCAGCCCCTGACTGTGGGTCGCAGCTGCCATCAGTTCCACACAGCTCATCTCATTCTCTTCCGATGCCTTAGGCAATACCTAAAGCAAGAAAGTGTTGACAAGAAAAGGAAAGAGTTTGACACCAACGGCTGGCAGCTCTTCAGCAAGAAAAGCCAGGTACATTTCTGTTGGTCTCGTTTGAACCCTCAAACAATGGGGTGTGTGGGGAGGAGGGTTTTATCTGCTATTTGGTTCCCAGGGGCTTTCTTGTTTCGTGTCTAGCCTTCCTTCAGCTTTGTCTTGTTCCTTGAGGAAGATGAGTTATTTGTGGGGAAACTCAAAGCATGTTTCTTGTGTAAAACTGTTCCCTAAATGCCAGAGTTTCTTACCCCTATGAGAAATATTTGACTATTTGATGCTTAGTGGAAGAACCAGCTTTAATGTCCTTAGGAACCATGAAAATCTGAGACAGTTCCTCCTGTGGTTAATAGGGTGTAAAATACAAAGCGGGGATAAAATACTGCTTAAAAAACCCCACCACCACCCCCTAAGCTTTTCTCCATCGTCTTAAATAGGAGACCCTAGGTCATGCATGTGCTCAGAATTCAGGGAAATGCTGTAAAATTGATAAAGAATCTTGTAAAAATAGTATGTTGTTGGTCTTTTAGGAAATCCCACAGCAGATGAATGGAAGTGACTGTGGGATGTTTGCTTGCAAGTATGCCGACTGTATTACCAAAGACAGACCCATCAACTTTACACAGGTGAGGGGTTCTCGGACTGGGCCCAGGCACCTGACACCCGAGCTTCAAGTTGTCTCTCATAACACTGTTCAGTCTATAGCAATACACAAAGAAGACAATGACGGTCCACATCCTGGGTGACCATGTGTCACATATGATAGTGAGTGAGTGTTGGTTAAAAAGAAGGCTTTATTCTCTATGCTCTGTCCATCTCCCCTGCCTGTCTCTAATCTTACAAGAAACACAAAACTGGAACCAGAGAAAGCATTCTTCAATTTAGCATTCAGGTTTTGAAATAAAGTCTATCTTAGTTAAGGTTTTTATTGCTGCAAAGAGATACCGTGCAAAGAGATGCCGTGACCATGGCAACTCTTTTTTGTTTATTTGTTTTATTTGGGAAAAGTGCTTCTTACAAAAGGGCAGCTGCAAAATACAGAGACCTCTGCAATGATGACTTGTTTTTCTTAAGTGAAAGAATGGATGGGTCCCAGGGAAGCAAGGCAGAAGGACAAATCCGAGTATCTCAGGTTATTTTCAGAAACAGAGCAACACAATGCAAAGGTGAAATTGCCATCAGGGAATTCTAGCAACTTAATTTTTGCTTGTCTTGTGGGTAGCCACGCCCTCCCCTTTCTTGCGTGGGAAAGGGATTTCACTACTGAAAGATTGCTCTAGTGCATACAATTAACACCTCAGTTTAGACTCCACCTGTCTACTTTCTTAGCTCAGGGATGAAATGAGGCAGATACCCACAAAACAAACACAGAACCAACCCACAGTAGGTCTCCTCAAATGAGGACAAAGATTTTCCAAACAGTGGACCAGGCAGCTCTTACAAAGAAAATATTTAACTGAGTTGGATGGTGGGGAGTGTGACAACGCACAGGCAGACATGGAGCTTGAGGGGCTGAGCTCAGGAAGGGAAGGGAGAGTAGCACTGAGGGAAGCTTGGCAAAAGAGACCCCAAGCCCACCCCACAGTGACACACTTTCCAACGAGGCCACACCTCCTAATAGTGCTGCTCCTTTGGGGCCTTTCCTTTTCAAACCACCACAGACCCCAACTTAATCTCCTCACCTACTTTGTACAACACCCCCAGTCCTTGTCTCCTTTTGCAGTGCAACTGGTCAGTTTTATCTCAGCAGGTCATTTTTCTATATATTGTCCTTAACCAAAGTTGATTGAGACTAGAAATTATTGTGGTTTATTCTCCTTAACTTCTTATTTCTGTTTGAATGAATAGCTTTTCTAGATTTTGTCTGAACCAGGGCTCTGTAAACTTGTTCCTCTGCTGAAGCTAGCGAGGTGGCTCAGTGGTCTGAGAGCACCTGCTGCTCCTCCAAAGGGCCTGGATTCAGTTCTTAGCACCTGCCTACATGGCCATGCACGGCCACCAGTAACTGGGCTCCAAGAGACCCTCCTCTCCCCTCTGTGTTACCACGTGCACATGGGACACAGACATACATCAGAGACAACGTTCTTACAGATAGTACAAATAAACCTTTAAAAAGAAATTAAAACTTAGGATTGCTTTTCATCCAAGAAGTTTTTGCATGACCCTAGATATATAAATATATTAAGTAGATAAATGAAACATACTGATAATAAATCAGAATTTATTTTGAAACATATAATTTGGTATACATATAATTTTACAATTGATTAAGGACAAAAGTGAATTTGCACATGAATGAAATGGTTGTTATTTTTACATAAAGAATTGAATCTGGCTGAGCGTTTGCTGTTACGGGATGGATATAGCACGCCTTCATTGTTTTCCAGAGGTGGTTTGATAGTCAGCAATGCTGAGGATGCTGCTGCACAGAAATAGTACAGAATGGCTGAAGTAGGAGATTCAAAGTCAAGCAGCAGGTTTTTTTCAAACAGTTTTTTTAATTTGGGGGGAAGGTAGCAACATGCATGTGGACGTCAGAAGACAACTTGTGGGCATTGTCTCTCTTCTGCCATCTGAGCCCCAAGGTGATGATGATGTCGGTAAGCCTGGTAGGGCATACCTTTACTCACTGAGCCATCTCACTGGCCCGAATGGTCTGGCACAATACAGTCTAAAAGGAAGGAAGCCAGTCAGATATCACATGCTCAGGAATGATGATAGGAATGTACTACAATTCTTTGTCTTTCATAATTTCATAAACATAGCCATCACATTTCTATAAAAGCACAAAATGTTATGTATAAGTAAAAACACTGCAGTTCATAATGTACAGTGGTCTAGAATCTGAACTGGGTGTGTCTGACAGCATTAGTTGATGTCACAGAACAGACAGGAAAATGTGTATTATATACTCATAGTCAGCTGCAGTGAAGCCATACCTGCAGGGTGCTCTGGCAGAAGCACCTTGGATACATTGTACATTTGAGCTTGAATTAACTTTTGAGCATGATGTGTTCAGAAACCTTTTCCTGTTCTTAGGATTTTCACAGTTCCCTATTCAGTTAAATATTCAGGTGCTTGTATAGGTCACAGCCCAGAGTTTTAAAACATCTCGGGAAAACTGGCCACGGTGGCACACACCTTTAATCCTTGGAGCAGAAGTAGCCCAATCACTTGTGAGTTGAGGGCAGCCTGGTCAACACAGAGTTCCAGGTCAGCCAGGGCTACACAGTGACCAAAAGTTAAGACACCGGCATCTAGACTGAACTGAGATAATGGTTGAATGTTCTCTTAGTTCTTTTCATTTTCAGGCCTTAGTCTCATACTCTCTTAAGACACATCAACATAAAAGACTTAATAGGCACCAGTCTCAGAATTCTTGGGGTCATTTGGCCATAACTCAGAGAGTCCAGATGATACCCACTGTAACTCCTAAGGCTACAGAGTGGAAATCGTAGTAGAAAGGAACAATGAGAAGAAAAGACTACGTGTAACCAAGGATGAGCAGTTTGAAAGACCAGAAATGTCAATGAGCCTGTTAATTGAAAACCTTAAGCAGGGAACTGGAGAGATGGCTCAGAGGTTAAGAGCACTGACTGTTCTTCCAGAGGACCTGAGTTCAGTTCCCAGCAACCACATGATGGCTTATAACCATCTATGATGAGATCTGGTGCCCTCTTCTGTACACTGTATACATAATAAATAAATAATAAATCTTTAAAAAAGAAAAAGAGAACCTTGAACAGAAAAGGAGCATAGAGAAAGGAGTATTGTGCCTGCAAAAGTGAAAAGTAAGCATGTACCTGTGTCCCTACTCCCTACAGCAACACATGCCATATTTCCGCAAGCGAATGGTCTGGGAGATTCTCCACCGGAAGCTCTTGTGAAGACTCTCAGAGAGTGGACATGATTGTGTGGGGGACCAGCTCTTTGCCATCTACAGCAGAGACCTTGGAACAGCTGCTCCTCACCCTGTTGTTGTGCAGCCCTTGATCCTGGACCAGCCCAGGCAAGATGCACTCACAAGCACATCTGCCTTTCCTTTTGTATCTCAGATACTATTTTTGCAAAGAAACTTTGGTGCTGTGAAAGGGGTGAGGGACATCCCTAAGCTGGAGAGAGACTGCTTTTCACCTCAGTTCTGCCGACCTGTTTCCAAAGGGCTCCAGCCTCACTGAGTCCCTAATTTGGAGCCCAAGGAAAACTTGGGAGAACCTTGGTTTCTTATAAACTCTTGTTGCTAGGCCTTACCAGGAAGTAGGAAAGGACATGGACAGAGAGAGGGTAGGGAGAAAAACCACCAGCACGTAGACATGCGCATGATTCCCAGGATGCAGGGTTAGGAATGAGACTATAAAGTGGACTTTGAGGCCCAAGTCCCCTCTCCAGAACCCTTCCTATTTATATGCCCTAATGTGAAACTCAGCTGCTTCTCCTCAAAGCTGTTTTGTCACTGGTAGTGTCATCCCGTTTTGAGCACAGTGCACAAACCCTGGCAGACCCTAAAGCCACAAGCAGTCCTTTCCTTACATGTGCTAGCCGCATGTGCTGTGCTGTGCTGTCCTGTGCTGTGCTGTGGGGAGCACCCACCCAGAAGTGCTGAGTCAGCAAGAGGCCCCTCACTGTTGCCTGCTTCTGACCAAGAAGGACGGACCACCTCGGTCTTTAGCATCAAATACCAGAGTTGGATGAATACAGGTCTAGTTGGTCTGTGGCTAGCTAGTTTAAATATGTTTCTAACCACAGAGAATTTTATATACATATATACCTATCTATATGTGTGTATACATGCATATATACACACATGTGAAATATATATTTCACAGGGATATGCTTTTAGAAGAAAAAGTGACTGAATGTGTTCACCATTTAGTCTAGGTCTATTTTCATCTTTCCAATCCCAGCAACATGGTGATCCCAGCAGTCGCTATGTATCAGGTTTGTAGACTTCCTAAGAGTATTTTGAGACCTGGATGAATTTTGGCTTAGGAGTAAAGGTTACCAAGGTAACCGGCATTTTCAGCTAAAAAGGAAACAGGAAAAGGGGTGGAGTTTAGATCGATAAGCCTAGATTTTCAACCTGCTTTTCCTTTGTTCTTCCCAGCGTCTCTCCCTCCCACCCTCTGAGCTCCTAAGGCTTAGACGGTGAGATGTTCCAATGCCAGTGTCATTTTGTACCTGTGTTCCAGAACAGGAACATTTTATACTTTTTCTGTATTGTAATAGGTGGTTTTATATAAAATCTTTTCTCCTCTTCCCCATGAGCCTCATCCTTTTCAGCATTGTGCTTTTTCCTTGGGCTTATTTGAAAATTTTACTCTGTTTTATACCAAGCTTGTTTAGTACATTTTTCTATGTTTTACCACAGGTTACAATTTGAAAACAACAACTATTTTTTTTAATATTCCATTGTTAAACTGAATGTTACCATCTCCACTCCAGCACCGGAGGCCTCCCTCTTCCCTGGTCCCTGCATGTTAGAGGAAGAGACCCCTTTGTACATTTATGTTTCCTTCTTCTTGCTGCTCCTCACCTCTTCCCGCTTCTCTCCGTTTTTCTTCTAATTTTCCATAGGAAATAAATAGCTTTCTGTATATGAGTTGCTGGAACCTTTCACACTCTCTTTTCAGAAAACTGTGGCATGCAGACTCACCGTAGGACCCGTAGAATATTACCTGGTTCTTGGTACTTACCATCTCTATGACAACTTACTGGGTGGCGCTTTGAACTATTCATATAAAGAGACAAGCTTTTCAGGCTTTTCTTACTATTATCCGGGGCTCATCAAAGATAGTTTTCTGTGTTTGTTTGTTCCTTTAGACAATATCTGTTTTATCTTCCTCAGAGACTTTTTGTATGGACCAAAGCAACAAATACTTATTGCCATGTATAGCAGAGTATGAGACATGCAACAGAAGCACTTTGCAAAATATATAAGGGATTCCTGAGCCTGTCTGAAGTCGGGTCCCTTTCTCCAATGCAGTTTAAGTATGTACCTGGTAAAGGCTAGTGATCCCAAGGCCGCTGTCCATCCCAGGACTAATAGTGGCCAGGTGTGACAGGGTGGCTAATGGGAACTGTGTACAGAGTGTAATAAGCCGTTCTTAAGGAGCCAGCCAGTAAGAGCAGGGCGAGTACCTGGAAACTTGGTTCATTCAAGAGTGAACTTTGATGACCAAAACTGAAGATGTTTCTGTATTCTGTGGCCAAGGGTATGCTGCCAGTATCTGTTAACCTGCTTTGGACTAAATGTGCCTATTGTTTTCCTTCTCTTTGTCTCTTTCTCCTGGGTTCCGGGCTCATAACCATCTCCCCTCTCCTACAAAAAGAACATTTGAAGGATGATAAGCATTACATGGCAGTTACAGACTTTTCAACAACAATAGTCCAGCAGTTATCCCTGGACTGTGTACAGAGAAGTAGGACTTGTTTCTACCCTTTGAGAACATGTGGTATGATGTATGGAAGATAGTTACATCCGGTTGATGACTTGAAGCCCCACTGTGACTCCCAGGGGTCCTGTGTAGTGTTGGGTATATGTGTTTCTGCATCAGACAGCCTAGAGACTTGCTATTGGTTCACTTCTGAATAGGAGGTGTACTTCCTTGTGACACCAGGTTCTATTCTTTAGCTGGTGTAAGCATACTAGCCTCTTCTGCTCACTATCCTCAACACTGCCCGCTTTAGTGCTTCAGTGTTTCAAGGGTAGACCAGATAGCCTGGCATAGTATTTCCACCCACTCCATCCTACACCCTGCCCTCATCACCACCTGGTCTTACCCAGCCCGTGGTACAGTCACTAGCAGATCAAGGAGAGGCTTTGTGAAGCAGCTCCTTTGAGTTTAAAATCTTAGCCTCCAATCTTTGTGTGCCATCCTCGAAGCTCTGAGAAGAGTCAGAGTAAAATGTGACTGACTAGCACTTGGTCGTTTTGTTTTTCCTTGCTCTGCCCGCTTGGCCCATTCTAGACGGAGGGAGGAAGATGATTTCCAGTTGAAGGTCAGCATCAATACTGGCTTGGTTGTAGAATTAAGGCCTGCATCAGCACCTTGCCTAAATATAATATACCTAGATGTAGGCTTTTCTTCCTTCTAAGCCACCAGTTATTTGATGGCTGCTAGGGATTGTCTTATTCTTGACAGAACCCAGCTACTAGGAAAGGAAGGTACCCAAGAGTCCAGAGTCCGCTCTGCCCGGGAGCCTTCAGTACAGTCCTCTTGGAAGCACTTACTAAGTGAATTGCCCAGAACTGACCTTAAAGCCCTCTCTGCTCACATTATCTTAAAATCTCCTGTCTGGATTTCTGTCGTCCTAATGAGGGGATGGGGTAACTTGAGGGTTTGCCTTCGGGGATGGACCAGAGCATGGAGCTGTCAAGGTGGGAAGAATGGGTCCATGCTGTTTTTCTGATCAAGAACGAAAGTTTCTGTGAGGTCTGCCGAAGATAACAGGGCTCGTTCTCTGAAGCCTTTATTTAGAATAATATTTGTTGTGAGCGCAAGGAAGGATTGCTTATCCATCAACACTTCCAATGCCGTTGTCCCGTAGACTTTGTTCTGACCTGAAGCGGTGCCCCATTTGGCCTCTAGCCGAAGCACTTTCCTCATCCCCAGTTCAGCATGCTGCCATTTGAGGTTCTCAGGCTCGACCCCAAGAACTTTATCAGAACAGCTTTTTTTTTTTTTTTTTTTTAATCCTTTGAGTAGGTTTCTGCTCCATTTTTTTTTTTTTAATTGACACACACTCAGATGATGGGTGCGTCCCCCTCTATCTTGCCATCTCAAGGCACTTCTTACCTGGAACACAGGGAACTCCTTATCTGAGTATTTTAGAAGTGTGAGGCTAAGCACTAGACCTTAGAGCCCTGAAATGAGGAAAGATGGTCGACCACGGAAATAAAAGCCACTCTGTCCTTGAGCTCTTACAGTCTATAAGTTTATAGTTTGCCTGATGTGGGAGGCTAAGCAAACACAAATATACCCTGTCATTAGCACAAAGTTGCAAAAGAAGCAGAGGTAGAGGCAAGAGCAGGGGTGGGGATGTGTCAAGGATACTGCCTTTTTCTGTTTATGTCACTCCCTAGTGTGGAGGGTTTTTGTTTTGTTTTGGTTTTTTAATTGATTTATTTAAAATAAATTCTGTGGATTTTGCTTCTGTGCTTTGACTGGAGACTCTGGACTCAATATATTTGTCTGTCTATGAAACTGTTTCTGTCTCTCGTATACATGAGATTGTGTACACACGAACACACACACACATACATTACATAGATAGATACTCTCATCTGTCTGCTGATCCAAACTGACCAGTGATTGGATCCCCACTGTGGTCTGGATTTCTGAATCCACCCTTAACCAGGAGACTGAATACCGGTCATTCATTCATTCCATCCCACATGCCTGGAAGTGAAGCCTGGAACACTAATAATAACATGCAAATCTGTGGCTTTCTGCTGCTTTTAAAGACTAACCCTGTCTGTAGAGGCTGCCAGAGAACTCTCTTGAGGCCAAAGCACACCAGTCGGGACTCTAGGCCACTCGGCTAACTGCACCCTTTGTCTCCTTGCCTTCCTGCCTTGCTCACAAGAGCGAAGCTGCAAAAGCTGCTTACAGCCTTGTGCGGAAACATTTGTCTGTTGATTGGAAGACCCCACTTGAACTATTGGGTTTTTTGTTTGTTTGTTTCTTTCTTTGTTTTAGCATGATTAAGATTTTCAAACATCACACAATGGCTGAAGTGAGGAACGAAGCCTTTAAACCATGTACCTCTTGACTCTGGTTAGATAGCTGGCAATTGCCTGAATCTTCTCCACCTGACATCAGACAAGAAGATGTCTCAGAGTGGGATCTGCACCCAGTGTCCATAAGACCCCCTCTCCCATCTACTCCTGGATGGTGCTCTGGTCATGGCTCTGCAGAAAATCCCAGAGCAAAAGGGATGAGAGTGTATTCTTTATGCACTGACACTTCTCAGATTAGGGGAAAAGTTGGTGCCTCATCTGCCTGTGTATGTTTACCATCAGCCCATTGCAGGCCAGATTTCTGTGTCTGCTATGGCCTGACAGACTCTGCCTTTGGCTCACTATCTCTCTTAACTGCCACCCTCCTCACCCACCTGACCTCTCAGCCTTGATGCTTCCTCTGTTGGGACGCTCAAATCCAAAGGCTATAGCTTCTTCACTCATGTTTTTTCTCCATGGTTACTAGTGTCCGGGCATAGTGCTAGTTACTGACTTGTGTTGACTTGGTTGTAGATCTCTTGCTAAAATGTCTACACTCCTTCGGGTGTCAAGAACAACTGGAAGACAGACTGGGTACAGAGATGAATGAATTGCTTTTTGATATCTCCAAGTTGTGTGTTAGTTGAAAAGGGCAGTTTTGTGTAACCCAAGGTGGCCTCGAATTTGTTATATAGCCAAGGATGACCTTGAGTTCCTGATCCTTCTGTCTCCCAAGTGTGTATCACAACTGGCCTACTTTGTTTTGAATTTGTATCTTATTGTGCTTTTTAAATGTATCTTTTGATTTTATGTATATGGATGTTTTTACTCATGTGTGTCTGTGTACTAGTTTTGACTGCAGAGACCAGAAGATGGGTGCCGGGAATTGAACCTAGGTCCTCTGGAAGAGCAGCTAGTCTTTTAACTGTGGAGCTGTCCCTCTAGCCCCGTGGGTTTACTCTTGAGATGGCCTCACTGTATAGCCAGTGATCTTTCACATTTTTCTGAGTGTTGGGATTGTAGCACGTGCCTCCAGCTTGAGAGAACTTCTCTTCCACTTTGACGTTTGTTTGTATGTTTAGGAGAGAGGATCTCACTGTGTAGCTCTGGCTGACCTGGAGAACTCATCACCCACATCTCTCAGCACCCCCCCCCCCAAGTGCTGGGCTGACCCTCATCATACCCTCTTTATTCCTTTCTGTTTCCCATCTGCTGTAGTGTCTCTGCCTTCAACTTTGTTCTTCCTCTTTTTTTAACTTAGCAGCTAGAGCCATCTTCTCATCATACTAATGATATGATAGCAGTAAAAGTCAAGGCCCTGGTCTCATACCTACATGCCAGCCACTTCATTCCCATTGCTTCATTGCCCCTCACCAGTCAGTGATTAGGAACCAGTGTCATCACTTATGAAATGAGCCACCGAACAGCCTGCTGGAGTCTTCCGGGTCATCCTCCCAGCCAAGAGCAGGGAACTGAGGCCCTAAAGTGTTTAGGTGTGCTTCCGCCCATGGCTACTCCATGCTCTTGTGAAAGCCCACACCTAAGGCCTCCTGCAGCTCTGTTAAGCTGAAACCTAGGCAGAGAGCCTTTAGTGAGACTCACTCCTTCGTCCTTGCCACTCGCTCTGGTGAACAAGATTGGGTCTTCACCTTGGGGAAAGGAGAGGTGGAATCTTGCCTTGGCTTATTGAGACAAGGCTCTCCCCGACCCTTCCCCAAGTGTCCGTCCTTTCTCCTTCACCTGTCCAATCCTTTTCCTATAGAGTTTCACCTAACCCAGAAAAAGATAAGGGTAAGGACAGAGGGTGATGAAATACAGAGACACCCCAGCCCATCCACATACATGACCTCAGGAAGCAGGCAAGGTTTGTGCTAGGCAGAAACACACACACACACAGAGCTGGGGGAGGGGGGTCTGGAGACATAGCTCTAGCCATCCATTCTGTCTTTACCACAGCCTCATTCACTTGTCCCTGTGGAGTTTCCTCTGCCCAGGTTTGAGAATCTCAGGAATGCAGAACCCAGTGTGGCCTCTGTCTTCCATCCCCACCCCCACACTGAGCCCCTCTGCCCTGTGAGGGAAATTTTATTCAAGGAGCTAAGTGGGAGGAGGCGTCCTGACCCTCTGACTGGAAAAGAAAAGCAGTGCTCTCTGCCCTTCCCCCACCCCCTGCCGGTCCCCAAACATTGTGCCACTTTTCATCGCAGATGGCTTCCACCCTCTCCAGAGGCCTCTCTTGATGGTAATTGCTCCTAATTGTTTGCCCTGGCTTCCGAGGCCTTTCTTGGCTGCCCTTGGTGAGGGAGGCGAACCCCTTTGGGCCTCACACCCCTCCTTTCCAGATTTAATTTAGATGGAAAGCTCTCAGAGAATAGTAACCAGACCTGAAGAGCAAGAAGCTGGGGGACGTTGGACAATTCCTTTTCTACGAGACTCAGTACCAGGGATCTTTGGGGTCTGCCACAGAAATGGCAGCACTCCTGAGTGGAACTGGAGAGCTTGAAGTGGGTACATACCATTGTCTCCTCTGCGCCAGCTGGGCTACTGACCCGGTTCATTCTACCACCAGGAAGAGGGTCCCAGGGAGTCTAATACACTGGTTAGAAAGTGCTTTGGGAGTGATAGAGAGAAAGCAAGGATGTTTTATTGGTTCAGTATTTACTGCAGTACCTGCAGTGTGCCAGGGCTGCACTAGGAACCAGACACTGTCTATCGCCTGGTGCAGGCACATAGCATCTTGCTACAGTAGGCTCCTGGCAGCCTGAGATACAGCCCAGTTACTCCACTTTATCCCGCAGCTTCACTCAGCTACACGGGGCCCTTTCTAGTGGACAGTGCATCAATTTGAGAGGAATCCAGGGGAGCAGAAGTAAGGATGGAGAATGGACCAGTTTTCCATACACAGCCCTAGACCATTAGTAGTCTCAGGCCAGAAAGGGCCTGGGCTAACAACATTCCTTTAGATTCAGTGGTGGATGATCATACTGTCTCTGAGCCTTTCCCATATTTGGGTGAAGACATCAGGTAAGGTTTTGATTAAAAGAAAAAAACTTTATAGACAAATAAATTTATTCCTATCTATATATTCTGTATCTGTATATATCTATACATTCATCTTCCTGTCTACTACCATCTACTCAACCATTCAAATACTCACTATTCCAGTTACTTCTGTAGAAGCCAGATCTCCCTTCTGTCATGTAGGGGACCAGACTCCATCCCAGGAGGTCTTCAATGGATAACTAGAAGTCTTAAACCAGAGGCCATTGATAATTGGGACCAGGATAGTGGTTAGAAGGATGAGGAAGGCACCCAGCCAGGCCACTGAACCCATCACTGCGCTTTGGCTCTGCTCATAAAAAGAAAAAAAAAATTAAAAAATAGCAAGCTTGGACAACTGTCTCCCTGTGTCCTGTGCTCCAGGCTGCTCCCAGACAGGAGTCACTCTATTAAACAAACAGCAGCCAAGGGCAACAGGGGCCTGGGCCCAGAGAGGTCTGGAAGGGGGAATGGGAACGTAGGGACCCCTAGCAGGACTTGAGCCTGCCTGTCCATTACGGATACAGTTGTGCAGGTGAAGCCGGCAGGAGAAAGCCACACTCAGGGTCCCAGGCACTGAGCGAGGTTGACATGGCCATGCACATAGGTTCCCTTGCTAGAGCCTGCTCAAAAGCAAATTAGCAGTAGGGGTGGGAAGAGATAATAACAGGACTTTGGGTAGGGCGTCTACACACACTGTCCTGAGCTGCAGTTCGTGTCTGCATATTTTACTTCATTCTAAAATCAGAGGACTGTGTGCTTTGGGCTTCTCAGACCTCTCCCCGTTCTCCGTGTGGCTGAGGTTGAGTTAATGGGACCTGCACACACAGAGGCTCACACAGCTTTGAAGACAGAGGCCCATTCATTCCAGGAGCCGCAGAGCACCTCAGGCTGGCCTGTAGTCCCAGTCCTGTCCCACCAACGTGCAAGGGAGCGACGTGCGCCTTTGCACATGCTGCCTTACCCTTAAGCGCACACAAAAGCCACACTCAGGCGCTTTAACCCCTCCCACCACATGCCTCAGACTCCGGGTGTGCCTTTCTCAACCCTTTGCCCAATGTTGGGCCCATTGGAGTTACCATGAACAAATTCCTGGACCCCAGGCAGCCCACCTTAGTGGTCCTTGCAAAACTTCCCCGATCTTGGAGGAAAAATAAACATCTCAACCAAAGGACAACATGGAGACATCACCTGCCAGCATAGGAAGGGGTTCCTAGTGACAGCTTTGCCTCCAGCAAGCTTTGAGACCTTCAGCAAGATACTTTACCCCTCTGGGTTTGTTTCTCTCTGCTGTGAAATGGGAGAGAAGAGCCTAAGGAAAGGCCCTATATGAGCCTACTGAAATGATGTGCAAAGCTTTCCAGTCCAGCTGAGCCTGTAGAGGTTAAGAGCACTGGCTCTGGGGGCTGGAGAGATGGCTCAGCGGTTAAGAGCACCGTCTGCTCTTCCAGAGGACCCAGGTTCGATTCCCAGCACCCACATGGCAGCTAACAACTGTCTGTAGTTCCAGTTCCAGGCAAACACCAAGGCAAATAAATAAATAAATAAAGTTTTTAAAAAAAATAAATAAATAAATAAATAAATAAAAAAAAAAGAGCACTGGCTGTTCCTGTAGAGGCCCTGGCCGGGTGTTGATTCCCTAGCACCAATGTGACAGCTAACAACCATCTCCAACTCCATTTCTAGAGGACCTAAAACCCTTTTCTGGCCTCTGTGGGCACTGCATAGATGTGGTGAACAGACATACATAAAAGCAAATTACCCATACACATAAAAAATAAATTTTAAAGAGTAAATAAATAACCAGTGAATTTTGTGGACATTTCAGGAGTTGGTTCTTCTTAAGTGATGTAAGCATTGCTATTTTAGTCCTCACAGTCCTTTAGGGTCAGGGTCAACTTCCTCCTACCCCAGTGTCTTCATGATCCTCGTGCTCTGGAGACACTCGCAGTGATGCTCTTAACTGATAGACTGACACTTCCTGGATTGGGTCCATCTCCGCAGGGACCGAGGGCAGGTGGCAGATGCTGGAGAAAATAGCACGATGTTATGTGTCAGGAAATATATGATGACGACTCCCTAGGAGCCTCATTTCTGGATGTTTCTGTGCCTGTGCAAGGGTCAACGTTAGGACTGGAGCTTCTCTGTTTTTCCTGAGGACCTCTCTCACCACACACCTCTCAGGTGTCCATGCTTCCTTTCCTGCTTCAGAGCAGGCTAACTTCCTGCTTTGAAAAGGCCCCAGGGGCCTGTGTGATGGTGAGAAATGTAGGCTGCAGGATCCAAAGCCAGCCCAGAATCCCCTCAACACACTCGGAAAGGGCAAGCACCACCTAAAATGTATTTTTTTTTTTTTTTTTTACTTCAATGTTTTTGTGTCAAAACAATTGATCATTGTGGAAAAAGAACTCTGGATTTTTTTTTTTTTTTACCTTTTTTTTTTAAAGCCAATATTTCAATGTTGTAAAGGTTTTAATCCCATACTAAGTGCTCTGCATTGTTCCCAAATAAAACAAACACTCAAGAGTCACTCGCTGTAGCCCTTGTGGGTGGAGAAACATGTTCTATGGAAGACCAGAGAGTGCAGGACCAAGGGGCTTCGATCTAGCCTCAGTGCTATCACGTGCTAACTAAAGGATCCCTGGTTTACCTTCCCCACAGCCTTGCTCAGCTGTATAAATCCAGCTCTCACCTATACGCATGACAGCAATTGGTTTCTTTATACGCTGCAATAACCACAAATAAGGTTTCAGATATGAAAGCACACTGATTGGTCACTCTGTCCACATTAGTTACTGATAGAGGAGATGAAAGAAAAATTAAAGAATGGTGTCACCTCTCTACATCCTGACCTCAAGTCCAACTTAGAAATCTCCAGGGAAGGAGACCCCAGACCCCTCCAGTTCTAGGTTCACAGTTCTAAACACGGTCTAAGTTGCTGAAATAAACAGCATTTTTTTTCACATGAACAATATAGATTTCATTCCAGGCATATTTTTAAGAAGGTTATTGCTCTACAAACTACAAAACCGGGACCATGAGAGGCATGACTCTTTAGAAAGCCCCCCAACACAGGACTGCTTGGTCCTACGGTGTCCATGACTACTGCCCTTCCTTCCCACAGTCCGCATCTTCCAGCTGGCTGTGGCAGAATGAAGATCAGTGTAGACTGTCGCACACATGGTTGTCCCAGCCTATGAACTGAAAATTGGCTCTCCCTGGACAGCCCCCAGGTGCTGCATATTTTTTCAACACCTCTCACCAGCCCCACAGATGAATTTATCTTTTCTACATGTGCCATTTGGCTGTTTCTATTGCGGGAGACCATGGGTTCAATGGGTTTCACTGTTCTGCCACACTGACAAACAGCCTCAGCTCTGTTCTCTCAGCCAGCCCTGGAGCCTGGAGGCCTGCCTGTGGGAATTCCAGAATGTTAGAGCTGGATGAAATGACAGCCCTTGCCTAGTACTGCCCCAGCAGCCACTGCACAGGGGGAAACCAAGGCAGGGGCGGTGGTCATAGGATGACAGGCTTTCCTGCATTGAGCTCAGTGTGCAGCCCACATTGGTACCAGTGATCTCCCAGAGCCCTGGCCTGCTGTTAGAGAATAGAAAAGCTCTAACACTGACTAAAACCAGACTCTCATTCCCTTTGAAGTTCACCTTTGTGTAGTCTCCAGTGAGATGGGACTGAGATTGAAATCATTTTTTTCCTAAAAGGAAGCGACACAATTTCTGACCCTTCTTGGGCAGCTTATGACCACCAGACTGGAGAGAAGGCCACACGCCTTGGGTCTCATGAAAAATAAGTTCAATTGACTTTCATAACAGGCTTACTCACAGAACTGAAAATATGGGACATTCAGGATAGTTTGATTAAGCTTTAGTTTGTTTCCAGCAATTCGATAGGCTCTGCCTTCCTGATATGTTGGTCCCTCACAACATATGTTGGGCCTCTTTGCAAGCCCAAAATGTCCACTCAAAGTTTGTACAAGAAGACAGAGGTCTTTTCCTTCCCTGTCTTTAAACCAAGCTTTATATGGACCAAACCAGGGGAAAAACAAACAAACAAACAAAAAACAACTTTTCCTTGATAGGACACATGGTTCAATGGTTAAGAACATGTACTGCTCTTCCAGAGGATCCTGGTTTCTTTCTTTCTTTTTTTTTTTTTTTTAAAAAAAAAACTTTTTTTTTTTTAACTTTTTATTTATTTATTTGCCTTGGTGTTTGCCTGGAACTGGAACTACAGACAGTTGTTAGCTGCCATGTGGGTGCTGGGAATTGAACCCGGGTCCTCTGGAAGAGCAGATGGTGCTCTTAACCGCTGAGCCATCTCTCCAGCCCCGGATCCTGGGTTCTTTTCCCAGCATTCACATAAGGTATACTGTAACTTCAGCTTCCGAAGAATCTTTTGACCTCTATAGACACCTGCACACACACACACACACACACACACACACACACACACTAAATTTTTGTGGTGATATATATCTAATAAAATCAGTTTGGAAAATCAGAGAACAGTCAAGCTTTGAAGGTCAGGGAGTGGTGACTCATGCCTTTAATCCCATCACTCAGACAGAGATCCATTTGAATCTCTGTAAATTCAAGGCCTAACAGGCAGGCAGTGGTAGCTCACACCTTTAACACTAGCTCTAGGATTATGATACAGAGTTGAGTTAGGAAGTAAAATAGCTGGGTGGGAAAAAATATATATATATAAAGCAGGAGAAGACAGAGATTCAGCCATTCTGTAGAAAGTCAGGCTGAGGACCTGTGAAGACAGTCCTTACCCTGTTCAGCATGAGAAGTTGACTGGGTGAGAATTGACTGTGGTCTGTTTCTCTGTCTCTCTGATATCCCAGATTTTCCCCAGCATCTGGCTCCAGGTTTTCATTACATACCAACTAGAATTAGTGCAGTAAATTTTTAACCAAAAAAAAATCAAGTTCTTGTGTGGATCCTGGAATTAGCCCAATTGACCCAGGTCAATCAGGTCCTTTCTGTACACTAGGGAATTAGAGTTGACTCTATCAGATGCAGTGGTGCAGATATGATGACAGATGTTGGGGGAGCCAACCAGCATATCATTTATAGAGGGCATTCATAAGAGCTAAACGAGATAACACATACAGGGTTTCCAACAGCACCTAGCACACAGGAAGTGCTACCATTTTTATTAACTGTTAGCATTATTGCTGTCCTGAACAAACACACATCACAGATCAGCTTCCAATACTTCTCTAGGGGCTAGCTTGGGGTTATGTTTGCTGTAAAATATATATGTGTGGAGCATAGACGGAGAAGTTAGTACATATCCAACGTATAATGATTGTATATGAATAGTCAGGATTCCTATCACCTCAAACATTTAAAATCTGTGCATGTTGAGAATCGTTGGCCTCTTTTCTAGTTGTAAAATGTCTCCTAAATTAAGAAGGAATTTCTCTTCTTCAAAAATTGTTTATATTTTACATGTAGGAGTGTTTTCCCTGAATGTATGTCTGTACATCATGTATGTGCCTGGTACCCACAGAGGCCAGAAGGAAATGATGAATGAATTCCCTAGAATTGGAGTTAGACATGGTTGTGAGCTACCATGTGGATGCTGGGAATTGAGCCCAGAACTACTAAAAGAGCAACCAGTGTTCTTAACCTCTGAACCATCTCTCCAGCATCTCAAAGGAATTTCTTTGTCTTTAATAATCATTATCTCAGTCCTCACTCCTAATGACCATTATTAGTCTTTTATAATATTGACATTTTTGACTTCCACAAAAGAGTGAAAACATTGGTATTTGTCTAGCTGTGCCTGGCTAATTTTAACATGCAATTATCCTCAAGTTTCATCCACATTGCCACAAATGACAGGGTTTTATTCTTTTTATGGTAGGCTAACACTCCGTGTGTGTATGTACCATGCTTTCTTCACCCATTCATCTACCTATGGACACCTGGCTGTTACAAGCTTACCTCAGTGTTTCAGAGTAGCCCCATTGCTACAGTCTCTGCATGATGCCTCTCAAGCCTCTAACGTCAGGCCCCAGGGAATCCTTTCAGCTCTGGAACACTACCATCCCACTCTTTTTTTTTTAATAATTTATTTTTTATTTTGTGCATTGGTGTTTCGTCCGTGAAGGTGTCAGATCTTGGAGTTACAGTTATAAGCTGCCATGTCGATATGGAGAATTGAACCTCGGTCCTCTAGGTGAACAATCAGTGCTCTTAACCACTGAGCCATCTTTCCAGCCCCCTCTACCTTCCCACTGTTGATGATGGTTCCTGCAGTCCTGTGCTTCCCAGCTGCACCCAGCAGCTATTCTATCAAATAACTTTCTTTACGGCCAAAACAGTGTAAATTCTTCCTCTCAGCGTTGTTTTAAGGCATCCTGGACCCCCACTCTGTTCTGGTCTCTTATTTGTGTTCTTCTAACAGCAGTCCAGATTAGATACCACCCTTTGCTGAAACCTGTTCTCTCAAAGACACAGCCTTCTCTGCTAGACAGAATGTTCAGGGTCATCCTCAATGGCTCCTTCCATGGTTTCCACCAGCTCCTGGTTCCATGTGGGTTGATCCCAAGCTTGAAGGATTAAAACCTATGGAAAAGTTCTGTGAGCAAAGGCCTGGGGTGTGGTTCACACCACTCGATATCTAGTCTAACCATTCTATGGGCTTCTCTTTGGCCTTCTTGAACAGCAAACACAGCCAGTCCTGGGCACAAGTAGTACTAGTTCCTAAGATCTGGTGGCTTCTAGGTTCACACCAGCTAACTGCCCTTAACTTGCTGTGCCTAAAGGAAATTGTCCGAATGGACCAGTTCCTCTTGCCCTGTGGGCACCCATGAAGACCCTGTGCCGTGGATCTGCCCAAAGGCTCCGTGAGAAGGTAAGGGAACTTTATCATTTCTAAGTTACAGATAAGAATAAGAGTCTGGGGGCTGGAGAGATGGCTCAGCGGTTAAGAGCACCGTCTGCTCTTCCAGAGGACCCGGGTTCGATTCCCAGCACCCACATGGCAGCTAACAACTGTCTGTTGTTCCAGTTCCAGGCAAACACCAAGGCAAATAAATAAGTAAATAAAGTTAAAAAAAAAGAAAAAAGAATAGGAGTCTGAAAAACATTTAAATGGCTTGGCAAGACCAGCCAGCTAGACCATGGGAGAAAGTCCACCTGACCATGGACCACCTGAAAGTCCAGGTCCTTCTTTGTAGCTGGATCCTGGGCAAGAGAACCTTGAAGGTCCCAAACAGTTCCTCATTGTGCCTAGCCCAGGGTCTTGCCTGGTGGGTACTTGCAATCCTTGTTTTAACTGTCACAGTCTGAGCCACTGTGAGGACTGGGCTGAGGAGCAGGGCATCCAGCTCTGTATTTATCCCTCGGTGATGAGAAAATAGTGGAATACAATTCTTAGCCATGTCTAGCAGCATAGCCATGGCGACATGCTAAGTTCTGAGGCTCTGTAGGAGTAGAATACTCCAGGCTTTTCTCTGACTTCAGGCTCCAATCCCCCTACACTTCCCCTCTGTAGGACGTGATTTTTACTTTCTTCCAGGCTCTTTGTCTCTATTATCTGCTCTAGCTCAGCTTTCCTGTCTTGTTAATGTACCTTACCTCCGCCTCCCTCAGAGAGCTTCTAGACTCAGCTGTGAGAGGCCTCCTGTACTGAGAGACTCCCAGGCCTCCGTAAGCCCTGCCCCCCCCTCACCTTAGCCGCCCCCTCCTGGATGGTGGGGCTGAGGCAGGCACAGGGCTGTACTCAGAGCCACTTCCTCGGATACAAAAGGTTCTTTCTCCCCCTCAGAGATGAGGTTTCCAGGCAGGTTATTTTTATAGCAGGATCTTTCAGAGAAAATAAACAAAGTTACACACACACACACACACACACACACACACACACACACACACACACTCACACACACTAGTCCTTCACACTCCTCAGCCCCTTCCCTGAGGAGGGGTCCAGCCTGATTGAGCCGACATGAGGACTCCCACTGATCCAGAGTGGCTGTGGGTGCCAGAAGTGACAGTCTAGGCTGGAGGAAACGCGCCTGGGCTGGCACTAACAAAATTCCCCTGCCCATCCCCCCAAGGAGATTGGGATCAGCTGTAACTCTGGAGGGGCTCTCAGCATAGGGCCAGGGTTAGGGTTCCTAGCTCTGTGGTTGTAAGGAAAGATGTCAACTCAGATTTCATTGCCGGTTTCCTAACTGCTGACCAAGGGCCAGTCAGACTTGCCACTCTCAAGCACATTCTCCACATTCTCCATTCACTGAGTCCAATCAGCTGGAACTGGTCATCACTGGGTCCCCACTGCTGTGTGACAGGTACTGGGCTAGATACCCGACAGATAGAAATAAAAAAAGACACTTGGGGTATGCTCTAAGAATACACCAGCTGGAGAGAGGGACCTTGATCTCCACACCGCAACAGCTTGGGGCACATATTTTTATGCTCCCCTTGCAAATGGCAAAACAGACTTGCGGAAGTGAGGTGATTTATCCTGGGACATGTGTGCCTTTGAAGTCAAGGGCATCAAGCAGCAGGGATTCCGGGGTCTGTCTCTCCAGCAGGTTTCCTATAGGGAAGAGTTTCAGCTAAGAAAGTATAGAAAACAAGATACCTAAGAAGGACTGTAAGGACAAAGCATAGGCTTGTGTGTGGGTTCGATGGGATCTTGGGCCATTCCAGACCTAAGGTGGGTACAGAATTCCCTAATCCTTGAGGGTGGCCAGTCAGCAGTGGTGCCTCTTCTGACGGAACCCAAGAAAGAAGGCTCTTCTCAGAAAGGAAGGCCTTTCATAACCAGGTCCACCGTAGTCACAAAGCCCCTTTATGACGAAGCCTCAGGTTAAAAAAAAAAAAAACATAAATCATGCACATTCCCGGCCAGGCATGACAAAAATACATGGCCTCAGCAGGTCCCTGCACAGCAAAGGCAAACAGAATCCGGGAGCAGCAGTGGATGTCCACACAGACGGCCACTGTCCTCAGCCTCCCTCAGCAGAGCCTGTGCCCCAGCTTCGGGGAGTTTTCCTCCTCCTTGGCACGGCAGAGAATTCCAGATACTGGACATTCGCACTAATTCCCCTGCAAGAGAAGAGGATCTGTTCCAGCGCCACCTCAGCCTCCACACACATTGGGACTGCTTAGGACTGACTGTGGAATGAAGGAATGTGCCCCTTGTTTAAAAGCTCCCAGTATCATGGGGCGCTTGAGCTCTAGTGAATTCTGCAAGAGCCCAAAATAACACATCCAGGTATCTGCTTCCTTATCTGTGAAACAGAGCTAATAATACATATGTCACCGAAGTCCTAAGAACTTAGATAGGCAGAGGCAAAGCCAGCCCTGACCAGAGCACTCAGTGCCTGGACCTCAACTGACCTTCTCCCCAGGACCCTGGCTAATCCTGACTCCTTCATTCAGGCTTGAGGATGGATATATATATACTGAGACGCTGGGATCCAGATTCCTGGGCCCTGCCCGGACTCCAAAAACTGACATAATGAAGGCTACTCTGACCTTATCTCTTAAACACCCCTAAATCTAGCAAGAGACCTACCTGTCAGCCCCTTAGGACTCAGCCTGAGCTAGAGACCCTATCCTACAGCTCTGGTTAACACCGGCCCCTCTCTGGGCCTCTGTTTTGCGTTCTCTGGGGCTGACTTTACTTCTGACTTTAATAGCTTTTTCCTGCCTTGGCCCCTCTTTGCTGACACCTGGAATGCCTCACTGGGCTGTCTCTTGCTTTTCTGTCACTGTTAATGAGATTTCTAACAAAGCCGTGAGTATCTGGGAAGCTGCCTGCCGGAGGAACCGAACCGAGCTTCTGTGGGAAGAAAATGTGGCAAGCTGGCAGGGAGGGTTACGAAAAGGCCATGGGGACAGGGATTGTGGATTTGGGGCCTGCTTTCCCTTTGGCATGCTCCAGAGTGGCCACAGGACTCACCCCACCCCCACGCTTTGTAACTACCTAAGCAAGAACTAAAGGAACCAGGATCAAGAAGCAGAGTTTGAACCTTGTAGGGTGCTTCGAGTCCCATGGCTGGTAAAAGCAGAGGCTGGTGAATGCTGGGAGCCCCCTAAAGTCAGAGCAGACACCCTCTCTGTTCTCAGGCACCATCTCTGTCTTCTCCCTCGACGTCCCCTGCACTGGGGAAGTCCATACATCTCCACCATATACCCACTTCTTCAAAGATGCCAGTTATTGGGAAAAACCTGACATTAGAAGGGCCTTGGAGACACAGAGGGGGGCCATTGGGATGATCAGGAATACATAGGAGTCCTCAAGTCTCCACAGAAGGGACTCAGCTCTCAGGCTCTGTGGAACCTCCATTCAAGAGGAGCTCATTATTCACAGGGAGCTCATTACAGGACAGACACAAGCAGCCAGCAAGTGTTTACCATTCACCTGCTCTGGAGGACACGGGTGTGACGGCTGCTCTTGGCAAGACTCCACTTCCACTGAAGACACAGCATCGCTGGTCACCTGTTAGTACAGCTCTTAGTCCATTACAGGAGACCCATGTCGTTCACTTCTCCCAACAGAGCTGGGAGGAGGTAGATGTTGTTTCCATCACCTTCTCCTTGCAGGTGAGACAACTGACTGAGAAGGACATGGGCTGGAACACACGGAAAGCTGCCCTTTATCATGGCCCTGCTAGCCAGCTCACCTGCAGTGAGAGAGGGCAGGGGGGGTGGCGGGGAGAGAGACAGGCAAAGGCTGCTAGGCATTTCACAACCATAGAGCAGTGTGAGCCCAGGGGAGACCAAAGGAAAGAACCCACTACCCTAAGCAGGAAGCACCTGGATGTCATGGAGAAGCTGACCTGGACTTTGCGGTGAACAGGCTTTTGAGGGGTTAGTTGCCATCTCTTTGGTAAGGACATGAGTCTGGCCAGTACAGACAGGCAGAGACATGAGCCAGAACAGGCCACTGGAGCTCTTTGGACCTGGAGCATGCAGGGCAGACTCTCCTTGTTCAGACCAAATCTGTTTGAACCACATCCAGACAGTACCAAGGACTGAGATCCTGTATGGAGTCAGAAGACACCCTAGAAAGACACCACTAAGTGCTGTTGATTTAGTAGTGTGTTTAGTCAGATTCTCAGTCACCCTGCTTTACCTTAACCATTTCAGCAGAACCCTCCCTGAATTACCCAGCAGCCTCTGCTCTCAGGAAGTGTTATCTTGTTATTCGCCTCCCAGCTCAAGTGACCTCATCAGAAAAGGCATGTCGGAAAGCCATTCAGTGCCAGGGGAGGGAAGGGAGACCTGTGTGGTGGGGTTGGGGAATCTCTTTAAACAAGGCCCAGGGGGGACCTTAGAGTGTGAGACTAAGGGGGCCTAGGGAAATGAATGAGGCCTTGTAGCAGCAAAGCTGTATGCAGAGGCGGTACTGCTAATGCTATTTCCAGTAACTCCATAAAAAAATCTTTTAATTTTACATGTGTGCGTATGTGTGCCTGATTGTCAATGCACTATCTGTGCAGGAGCCCATGGTGCTCAGAACAGTGTCAGATCCCCGAGGGCTAGAGTTTTGAGCCAACACGGAGATGCTGGGAACCAAGCCTAGGTCCTCTACATGGGCAGGCCGTGCTCGTAGCCCCTGAACCAGCCCTCCAGCTCTCTCCTCGATGGTTTCTTAGTAAAGCCCAGAGCTGGAATGGATGCTAGCTGTCCCTGGCATCCAGAGTCTGGGTGAGGGGCTGCTATCTGCAGGTTGAGACTCTGTACCTCTTCCCACTGTGCCTCTCACACAGCTCCTAATTGCCTGGGCTGAGGCTGGGATTGTTCTTAGATTCCTTTTCTAGTTCATCTTGCTCATATAAGCACTTCAAAAGTAAAAACCCAAACAGAAACAAACAAATGAAAACCAGCAATAACTAAACAGCTGGGCAGCTGTCTGGGCTCTCACCATTAATCCTAACACTCAGGAAGCTGAGCGGGAGGCTCATTGCTGTGGACTTGAGATCAGCCTGGGCAAATAGTAAATTCCAGGATAGCCTGAGCTACAGAGCGAGACACTGTCTAAACAAACAACCCTCCAGTGTGTGTTGTAGCAACTCGCTCATGCACATACATCACTCACACACATATCACACACACACACACACACTTACTTTATATCTGGGTCATTCAGACACTACAACTGTTCTGATGTGCTGGCCTGCAAATCATAAGAAGCAGATAGGATATCATTCCTAGGTGAAGATGACTATAGAGAAGGCCAGTAGACTGTATGCATCAGGTGTCCTGGGATGCATGTCCTCAAGGCTGGTGGGCTCTTATCATGGGAGCACCCCATTTAATTCCTAGAAAGATAAAAAGAGAGGCTGCATGGATGCCTCAATGGGTGAAGCATGAGAACCTGAGTTAGATCCCAGGAAGTCACATAAAAATGGCGGTTATAGTGCTATACTCATGTAATCCTAGATCTGGAGAGGCAGAGACAGGAGGATCCCTGAGGCTTACTGGTCAGTTGATCTAGTTGACTTGATGGACCCCAAAGGAAGTGGACAACATTCCTGAGGGTGACACCCCAAAGTTCTCTTGCCTCCAGTGTGCACTCCTCCACCAGTGTGCACCTATATCCATGAACACACACTCACACAGACACACACATATACAAGCACGCACGCAGAGTCACCACACACATTTTTGACACTAGCTAGGGAATCTCCCAGCAGACAAGCCCAAGCAAGGGCCGTTCATTCAGTGGAGAGCAGACCTGGTAGAGTCAGACCTAAGGATGGGTTTAGGCCCTCTCCTTGCCTGTCTGTGTAGGTTTCTCACAGGAAACCCCAGCCAACTCTCTTGAAGTCTTCCGAGGGACAGAGAACGCTTGTAACCAAGCAGTTCCTTTGGGGTTGAAATTCCGCTTCAGGTCTCAGCACCTACAGTCATTTTTCTTCCTTGTTTGTGTTTCCTGTGGAAAGTCTGAAGAAAAAAAAATCCATGGAGCATCTTCCAAGATTGCATTTGGAAAGGAGAAAATAAGCCCCTTCTCTGCTGGACAAACACCACAGACATTGGTTCTTTCACAACTCAAACACAAGCTGGTTTTCAAAGCCTCCGGCTTGGCCTCCCAGGCTCCACGGAGCTGGTGCAGGGGACAGGCGAGGCACAGCCACCTGGGCTGGGGAGTTTGCTTTGGGATCAGAACTTGGAATTTGTGAATTTTTTACTTCAAGCACATCCAGACATGTGGTCCTCGCTGTCTCCTGCATAAGCTCACCCAGCCAGGGTGGCCCCGTCTTCCTGGGATGGAGGGTAGAGTCTTAGGCCTCAGGTGACCCATTCCCTGCCCCCCACCCCCAGCTCCCGATGGGAAATTAGGCAGAGAGGGTGCAGACAGACAAAGATGACCTCAGGGTCTCTTGTCTCTCTATGTGTGATGCAGAGGATGGAGAGCGGGGAGGGGGGGGCAGGGGGGGCAGGGGGGCGGGTAAGGGGGAAGGAAGGAATTTGTGTCTGTGTCTGTATTGGCAAATGTTCCAGCCTGAGGTTGCTACAGAGACACACGGAGGCTTCAGGAAGCTAGATCTCACACTGTGGGCTGGCCTGGCCTTTCAATGCAATCGAGCACATTTGGTCCCTCCCTCTTCTCTCCCCCCTGCCCTTCTCCCCTGTTCCTCTATCTGTCATGAGAG
The DNA here is from genome assembly GCA_004025045.1 of Sigmodon hispidus. NCBI lineage: Eukaryota > Metazoa > Chordata > Mammalia > Rodentia > Cricetidae > Sigmodon > Sigmodon hispidus. Next base: position 71,259 of record PVIH01001087.1, on the reverse strand, counting down.
AATAATAAACTCCCAAGTACCCATCACTCACCAGCTTTAACTCATGGACACAGCTATTTAAGCTCCAGCTGTACTCTGCACTATTTCTACCTTCCATTCCCCTAAAACATTTTGGACCAAATCCTAGAGTCTCATCTAGAGTCTCATCATTCTCTCACAGATACCTTGTTTTTGTGTTGGTATTGGATTTAGGAATGTCAAGGAGTCTCCTTGTTCCAGGTATTAAAAACTGTCTCTGTTACAGACCTGCCTGGAAGGTGCCAATCACAGCCAGGTCCAGGCTCCCAAGACTTGACTTCACATGCACCTAGGGGTTTTCTAGATGCACCCCTGTGTTGGTGGGTTATTCCTTTGAAGGAGGTGACTCTTTGGTGATGGTTGTCTTAGTGGCAATCGGTGTTGACTGAATGCCTGGCAGCTGTCCTGAGTCCAGGTGGACCAAGGAAAAGGGGCTAAGGCCCACAGGATTTTCAGGGGACTGAGCACCGGAGCAACAGAGCAGCCTGCCTGGGAGCACACTGCACAGAGAGGAAGGAGCAGAGAAATTCCAGCAATGGTTATGGTGTTTGTTTAGGGTCCTTGTAAATAAAATCTTTAAGATCAAAGCTAGTTCAGTTTATATAGGACCTTGAGTCCCAGGTAGAAACTATAGTGGGAACCTCCTAACTCTTCCCTTTCTTTCTTTTTGAAAAGACGAGTGTTTTAGTCAGAGTTCTGTTGCTGTGAAGAGACACCATGACCACGGCAATTATTATAAGGAAACATTTAATTGGGGCTGGTTTATAGTTCAGAGGTCATAATGGGAAGTATGATGGCTGCAGGTAGACATCGTATCTGGATTGGCAGAAAGAGAGAGTCACTGGGCTTGGCTTGAGCTTCTGAAACCTCAAAGTCCACCCTCAGTGACACACTTCCTCCAACAAGGCCACGCCCACTCCAACAAGGCCACACCTCCTAATAGCGCCACTGCCTATGAGTCTATGGGGATCCTTTTGATTCAAACCACCACAAACAGATTATGTTTTCTGGGGGTTTTGTTTTGGTTTTGTCCTGTTTATTTTGAGATAGGGTCTTGATAAGTTGCCTGTCCTGGAAGTCATTGTATAGCCCAGGCTATACTTCAACTCACAGCAATCCACCTACCTCTGTCTGGAACTAATGCTTGGCTGTTTTTCTTTTGAGAAGAGTTTGTTACCAGCAGAAGCATTTTTAAATATGCGAGTGAGGCTCTTTGGAGACTGCAATGGAACCTGGATACTCAACTCTTCTGCTGTTCCCCAAGCCTTTCTATCCCACTGCCAAACTCTGAAGGTCCCAGACTCAAGATTTAGTCTGCAAGATTTGTTCAAAGAAAAGAGTATGGTTTTGGTACTAAAGTACCAAAGAGGCATCCAAGAGGCAGGGCTGATATGCCCTAACACACCTGGGATTACCTTAGAGTGGAGCTGTCTTTCCAGACAGGAACAGAAGACAGACTCTGTCTCTTCAATGTAAATGTCTTAGAAGTAGGTAAAGGAGGATAGCAATCTAGATGTACCTCTCAAGATAAAAATACCATCAACTGGGCTGGAGAGATGGCTCAGAGGTTAAGAGCACTGACTGTTATTCCAGAGGTCCTGAGTTCAATTCCCGACAACCACATGGTGGCTCACAACCATCTATGATGACATCTGGTACCCTCTTCTGTACACTGTATACATAATAAATAAATCTTTTTTAAAAATACCATCAATTGTATGCAGGTGAAATGTCTCAAAAAATAAAAAACTCCAAATTAATAAATAAACAAATAAATGAAAAATAAATATTGAAATGTAAATATGAAGCCAAAAAGAAGTCCAAAGGCACCATGACAAAATTTGAAAATATACAAAAGAAGCCATATGCCATAAAATAAAGAGTAGGATAATTTTGAACATGGGACACAAGAGGCGCTTTAGTGCACTTTGTGTGTGGGAGCTTTGTGAATGTTGCATGGTCCTGCCATACAACCCTAGAGAAAAAGGAGACCAAAGAGAAAGGAGAGATCCAGAAGCCAGCCCTGGGCAATTTCCTGGTAATTCAGGGCACGGGAGCACCGGACAGTATAGTCATTGCAAAACTAAAGGAGGTGGCCTTCACGGCTGTTTGCTGGGTTTTTGTTACCCTGTGTCCTAAGGCTTGTCAAAGAAGCAAGGCTTTGGAAAGTTGTCAGCTGGGTTTGTAGGGAATGGAGGCTTCCTGGCTTCCAAAGAAGTGGGGGTCAGCAGGCCAGTTGAGGATCTGCCCTACACTTCAGCATGTGTTCCTGGGCCTCAGCTCCCTGCTGCAACAATGTCTCTATTTATCAGCAGCAACTGCACCGAATTTAGGGGACAGCAGGACAGCATGAAGTTTACTGAACTTTTAAGGTGCTTTTGCTTCTTCGGTTGGACAATGTGTTATGCCACGAGTTAGAACTCTCCACTTACTTGGAGCAGAGGGGAATGCATGAGGTGATGGACAAGAAGGAAGTAGACTTGCACATCACTCACACATTAGTGTCACCTTGGACAAGTCACGACTCTCCCGGCCAGGACCTGGGAGAATGAAAATCAGTTCCCTGCTCCTTCCCTCCCTCCCTCCCCCTTCCTTCAGTCTGTTCTTTCTTTCTGATAGACAGAACCCCACTTTATGAGTTGGCTTGAACTCTTGATCCTTCTGTATCAGCCTCTGGGATTACAGCCATGTCCTGGTGTGCAGAATCAGTGTTGGGTTTTCTTGTTCCATCTATCTATCTATCTATCTATCTATCTATCTATCTATCTATCTATCTACTTATTTATTTATCTATCTATTTATTTACACAGGGTCTCACTGTGTATTACTGATGGCTACTCTAGAACTTACTATGTGAGCCAGGCTAGCCTTAAACTCTCGGAAAGATCTGCCTGCCTCTAACTCTTGAGTGCCAGGATTACAGTCATGGGCCACCACACCTGGCTTTTATTTATGTTTGTAGTGCTGAAATTGAACCCAGATCCTCACATGTACTATGCAAGAGACTGAGCTACATCCTTAACCCTCAGAGTACACACAAATTACTGTTAATCTGTTAGCATCAAAAACATTAGTCATTAAGATAAACAGTTTATACTATATTTCAAAAATGTTAGTGTAAGAAATTCATGGTAAGATGTCAATATTTTAAATAAAGATGGGTCATTATTAATGCATTTTTTTTTCAGTTTAGCACTGCCCCGAGACACACCCACCTGTCTCTAAGTCAAGAGAGCATGAAGGAGCCTGCTGGGCCCTGATGTTTTATGGCTTGGAAATGAAGTGCCATCAACAATGAGGGAACATTTAACAAAGTGCTAATTGTGGATCCCAGGCAGCAGCAGGACCTGGAGGTGGGGCACCATTGCATGGAAACAAGAAAACGCAATTGGGATAATGCCCCTGAAAGAGATAAAGGCAGATTTGATCAGCTTTCTCTTGCTGTTCCCATTGGGCATAGGCTGCCACCAGGATGGGAAAGAGACCGTACTTCCTAACTCTTTCCTGAGTCTCCTTGGAAACCGGGCTTAGACCCAACCAGAGCACAGAGAGGCTTCACTCAGGTGTGGCCTGTGGTCCAGGAACCTAGTGGTAACAAAGACTCCTCTGGGATGCTTGTAACCCACATGCAAAGGGTGGGGCAGCAACATCATCTTGCTCCAGTGTCCTAGGACACAATCAGTGATGGACATTCTCCTCCCTTGCCCCCAGACTGGCAAAGCACCATAGCTTGCTCTTTTGTAATCTTCCTGAGGGGACTTTTGTCTTGACTGAGCCCTTGATGGCCTGTCTGAAACCAATGTCTAAGAAGAGCTGTGACTGGAAAGCTTCGGAAATCCCACAGGTGTGATGAGACAGCAAAGCTAAAGACCAAATAGTTGGCCAGTCTCATCCCAAAGTGCACACTTGCACCTGTGCATCATTCGGGCCAAAGATGCTCCTCCAATGAATCTGTCAGTTGATGCCCCATTGGCAGCTCTACTGGGAAGGCTTTAGTGCTCATGTGACTCAGTTTCCTCAAAACTTATTTCAGACATGAGTTTCTCAAGCTCTTACCACCTCAGAGATGGAAACTGATCCCGGGAAAATATCATTCATCTCTAGAAAGCATATGGGGCCTTCAAAGCCTGGTTCAGATCAACACCATGAGCTCCCAGCTCTTCAGGAAAACTGACCTCTTCTCTGTGGCCCCAGTGCCCCTTGGGCACTTGCTGAGGTACAGCAGGAGGAGCAGAAGGCGCTCTCAACCTTGGAAAAAGCAACAGCCTCCCTCCACCCTGCATGAGAAGAATGGCTCTCTTCATGGGGAGTGCTCTGGGATGCCAGGGTTCTTCAGGCCCCAGAGGGAGGAAGTGAATCAGCCTTCAGTCACTCAGGCTCGTTCAGTACCCTTTCCTGGTGTGGTATTTAGACATGTTTTGTCAAAAACTAATGAACATCTCACTTAGATTCTGGAAACAAACATAGGTCCCAGCCAATTCTTACACTTGCAGAGGGATGAATAAGCCCCGTTGGCTTCCCAGCTGGCTGGGAACCAACAAGTGAATTCAGAGGCCGGGAGGAGAGTCTCTCACATGGACTTACCTATTACAGCAATCCCAAATGGCTGCCTGGGAGAGCAGGGACTCTGGGCCTAAGACATATATCGTAACCACCCAGGCCCTTCAAAAATGCCTTTGCCTTGGAGGGCTCATCCAAGAACTTGGCTTAATTAATCTGAGTTTCAGTTACAAAATTAGGATCTTCAAAGCTCTTCCAAGGATTCTAACATGCAAACAACAACGAAGACCATTGCCCTAGACCATGTTTAAGTCTTAATGTGCAAACAAATGCCCCCAGGATCTTGTTAAATGTAGGTTCTGATTCTGTAGGTCCAAAGTGGGACTTCAGGTGAGGCAATACTTCTTGCTACAAACCACACTGAGTAGTAGAACATGAAACACTGAGTAGTAGAACGTGATACACAGTCAGTATGGTCGTTCTCAACCACATATGGCTACTCAAGATTAAAAGCAATTAACACTAAGCGTACTTTAAAAATTCACTTTCTCAGTTGGCTTAGCCATATTTCAGGTGCTTAAGAACACACATGGCTGTAGTCATCTTATGGGACAGCATGAAGAGATTTCTGTCATGAGAAGGTTCCATCAGGCTGCCATGTTTTATAACAGTGGTTCCCCCTCCCCTTTTGACTTTCAAGATTGCATTTATTCATGCAGCAGGGCATGCACAGTCCCAGGTGCATGGGCAGAGGTCGGAAGACAACTTCTGGGAATCAGCTTTTCTGATTCTGGAATCTCAATCATGTCGGTCCCAGGAATCCAACTCAAGTGCTCAGGCTTGGTGGCAGGCGCTTTAACCCACTGAGATCTTGCCAGGCCAGCACCTTGCCTATCAAAACCTACACAGTTATCTCTTGGGTTGAGGGTGGAGGATTTCTTGGGAGCAGGAACCCTGAAATGGCTCTTTTGTACTACTCACAAAGAGGCCAGACTTGTAGGTATTTAGTTAGGTACTTAAGCTTTGTCCAAACACTATTGTCATGTCAACACTAGCTAATTAGCTGCTGTTTGCTTGGATATTAATTAGGGTTCTAATGGAATTGTACAAAGGATGCAGCTCAGTGACTGTCAGCTTGGCAGAGGCCAGTGCTGAGGTTGCAATGCAGATGCCTCCCTTATACCTAGCAGGTCCATGGGCCAGGCTGTGACAATCAGGGATGTACGTGGTCTCCTCTGCCAAAGCATCCCCTTGTTCTTAGTCCCTAAAGACCAGGAGGTGGCCAAGGTGACAGGTACAGCTAATTGGGACCTTCTGAGTATCTTGGGGCCTTTCTCTTGGACCATGGAAGGAAGTCCCTAGAGAGAGCTGGCTTTAGTTCCTAGCAGCTCATTGCTCTTTCTCCTTAAACAAGTACCGCAGATGGAAGAGGAGACCACCCTGTGTGAGCGATATTGGAGTCACACCAACAGCCACACTAAGTAGAAAAATCACAGCTTTGATGGAGCAGAGTCGTGTTTCAGCCTTTCTGTGGTTCATTTTAATATCTGATTTAGGGGTTACCAAGGGCACAGCCTATCCCATTAGGACTGTGAAGTTAAAAGAAAAGAAGCCAGAGCTGGGACCTCCTTGTAGAATATTATTTTAACTGGGCAAAGATGTGTTACATTTGCTTATGCTGGGGAATGTTACTTTATGTGAAGGTGTGAAGTCATGTTACATTTGTTTCTGCCGCTTTTGTTTAATTATGTAAAAATGTGTTTCACCTTGCCTGCCTGAGGTACCTGATTGGTCTAATAAAAAGCATAAAGGCCAATAGCCAGGCAGAAGAGGGATTGGCGGGCTAGCAGAGAAAAAAATGGGAGGAGCTATCTAGACTTAAGAAGAAAATCAGGGAGGGAGAGAGAGAGCGAGACACCTTGGGCCCCAGCCACCAGCCAACAGACACAGCCTAGAACACACAGAAAGAAAGGTAAGAAGCCCTGAGGTAAAAGGCAGATGAGAAGCAGGTTAATTTAAGTTAAGAAAAAAATTAGCCAGAAATGAGCATAAACTAAGGCTGAGCATTCAAAACTAATAATAAGTCTCCATGTCATGATTTGGGACCTGATTGGCTGCTCAAAAGAAAAAGACTGGTCCAGGGCCTCTCATCACAGACCTCCTCCCTGCCCCAGCCACCCCATTCTTTCCCTGGAGAATCTAAACCACAGAAGAAAGCAAGTTGGTCAAGATTGCAGGGAGGGTAGGAATACAAATAGTGTTCTCTCTCTCTCTCTCTCTCTCTCTCTCTCTCTCTCTCTCTCTCTCTCTCTCTCTCTCTCCCCTTTGAGTACAGTCCTCTGGAGTCTGTCACCAAGAGTCTGTTCAGGGAGCTCTTCCCCACCACGGATCCTCCATCTTGTTTCAGTCTGGTGGCCACAGTACAAACTGGAGGGTTGTTGTCCTTCCTGGGGAAATCCTGTTATAGTACTGACCAAAAGAAGGGACCTTAATGACTACAAACCTCCTCTGAGCCTCCTGGGTACATTCCACTCGTTACCTCTTCTGCACCGATCAATGTCAGAGGAGAGAAGCATGATACTCACAGTGTGCTTTGCTCTCGGCTTCATGAGAACACAGTCCAGATGCAAACGGATGAGGTTACTGGGTAAGGTCCAGTCCTCCAAGGGGGCCTTGTTTGTAGCTCAGTATTATACCCAGAGGACAGCTTGAGCAGAAGCAGGTCTCTGAGGGTCTTAAAAATCAGCTACCCCTGGAGACAAATGCTAACAGGCTCCTTTTACTCCCCAGCTTGTGTCGAGAAGGAAACCTTCTTTTTTTTTTTTTTTTTAAAAAAAAAAACCAACTTATTTTTATTTTATGTGACTTGGTGTTTTGCCTGCATATATAACTGTGTAAGGATGTCAGATCTTAAAATTACAAACAGTTGTTAGCTGCCATGTGGGTGCTGGGAATTGAACTCAGGCCCTCTGGAAGAACAGTCAGTGCTCTTAACCGCTGAGCCATCTCCCTAGCCCCTACTCAGAGGCAGACAGGTTGTATTGACACTGACTGCCACCTCACAACAAGGTATGTGTTCACCTCCATGTGACTATCTCCCTCCCCTGAGATGTCCCTACCCTTAGGACTTTCCAGAAGGATCTACTCCTAATCATTCTTTGTGTCCCATACCTCTTGGTAAGTGCCTCACATGTAGATAGTATTCTTGTACAGTGAAGCCTGGTATGTGTGTGTGTGTGTGTGTGTGTGTGTGTGTGTGTGTGTGTGTGTGGTGTCTAGTTAAGATGAACAAGACAGTGAGACATTGGCTGCCCCAGAGAGATGCCTGGAGTAGCAACAGGCAAGATGCTCTCTTGAGTTTGGGACACTGTGTCTTCCTGTTCCCTTTCTATATTGTTTTTGGCAATGGAATCCACTAGAAACTTACCACATATTCTCTTGAGCTTTTTAGGGACTTCCTGGAAGGCCCACCCCACCCTGGAGTGAGATGAACATGATTTGTGGGGAGCTGGCCACAGTGGGAAGGAGGATGCTGTAGCAGAATCTTTCTCCTCCTCCTTCTTCCATGACATGGTGGAATATACAAGCCAAGGTCTCATCCTGCGTCACTCACCTAGCATTGACCTCTCTTTTCCTACTGAGGAAATGGATCACAGACGTGACCTGTCACCTACTTGTAAAGGAGGGGATGCTGTGAGAGATGTCACAGCCACACCTCTGAAATAGGCCTTTTTCCAACACTCTCTGTCTCCGTTCATTTTCTGTTGCTATAACAAAATTCCTGGGGATGTTATAACAAAAACTGTTTGGACCCACAGCTCTGGAGCCTGGGGAGTGTCTAGTACTAGCAAGGGCGTCCTATGGCTGTACCTCTTAGCAGAAAAGGGAAAGGTGAGCAGGTGATATGGGAGAATAAGTTTGTAATAGCTTACTCCTGAAAGAACAAACCAAACCCATACCGTCACCATGTCCTAAGGAGTCACCCTATTTCCAAACACTGCCACAAAGGTAAACTCCATGAGCTTCTGGTGAGTAAGTCATGTTCAAACCACAGGGCTATCCCTACCTGGGTTCTTCCCTCTCCTGTTAGTTAGTTCAGCTCCTGTCCTTGCCCGCTGACCAGCCTGCATCTGGGACATAAGAGCCCAGGTATCTGTAACTGATAGCCATGCTGACCACATCTTCTCTGTTGCCAGGGCTACACATGACTACCTATCCTCCAGGATTTATTCTGTGTGTATATGCTATGTACATGTGTGAGAGCATGCAGATGTGCATACAATGAATGTAAGCGTATGTGTGGAGGCCAGAGGTTCAGTGCCAAGTGCCTTCCTTAATCACTGTGTGGAGATTACAGACACTGCTGCCACCCCACCCAGCTTTTACATGGGTGTTGGGCATTGAACCCAGGTCCCCATGCTTGTATAGCAAGTCTTTTACTAACCAAGCTGAGAGAGAGAGCCGACTAAGACTCAGCTCCTAGGTCCTTGCCATACAGGAGGAGTTCAAAGGAGCCAGAGAGACAGCCTGTTTAGTCTTGTCTCCTGGGTGATTGACCCTTCAAAGGCATCTCCTGGAGTCACTGTGCTATGTGGTTGCTTGATGCTCTTTGGCTCTAAAAAACGGCCGCATTTGATGTAGAACTAATTCCTTCACATGCATCTCTGGTGAAAGTTTCCTCTTGGAGACATTTGCATTTTTCTTGTGCCCCAAGAACCATCAAGTGCCAATGAGAAACACAAATTCCTAATGTCAGAAGGCTATATACTTCAAAAAAGTGCAATGTTTGATATGAAGGGGTTTTGTTTAAAATAAAGAGCATGGGAATGGATAACAGTTCTGCTTTATTTTTTTTTTTTTCAAAAAGGAAGTCTAAAATACCAGACACCTTTATTCTTCCAACTCCATTCAAAAGTTTGGCTTTCAAGAGGTACGTAAAGCGAATAAATAGAAGTAATACAAGTAGCTTGGTGATGGTGTGCATACCTTTAATATCAGCACTCAGGAGGCAGAGGCAGGTGATCTCTGTGAGTTCAAGGCCAGCCTAGGCTACATGGAGAAACCCCGTCTCAAAAACAAAACAAAGAGACAAGAAGGAAGAGGAGGAGGAGGAAGAAAGAAAAGAAAAAAGAAAGAAGCAGCACAGGCCCTAACCTTTCAAGGAGACCTCCATGTCTGTCTGTAATTTTCCCCCTTATTTCTATGTCTTACACCCCAATTCTTGTAGTTTACTTTGATCCGAACCTCCTCCTATGCTTCTGGCTTGCCCCATACAGGACTTTATTCTCACTAGTCATCTGCATTCCCAAAACCAGGCAGCCTCAAATTCACTTCCCCCAGGAAACCAGCTTCTGCTTAGTTTGTTTTATATAATAATTTCCTTTCTCTCCCCCCCACCTCTTTTCTCATCGCTTCTTATCCCTTCCTTGGCATCAATGTCTCTTTTCTCCCCTCCTCCCCTCCCTCTGAAGCAGAGCGGTCATATTTTTCATCACTGGATTTCTCTTGTGTCCCTTCGGATTCAGAGGTAGCCTCTACCTTCACTCCGTGTCTCTGTTTGGTGGAGAAATAGAAGTCTAGCATTAAGTACTACACTGGATTTGTGTGGCACAGGGACAGGCCTGAGTCTGGGTGGGATTCTTAATGCTGTTTGCATTTGAGAACACACAGTAGCGCATTTATGCTCCTATGGAATGGAATGTACACCGTAAATCTGGAACAAACCTCTCCTGGACAGTCGTGATCCTGTTACTCTGGCCCAAAAATGCCAAAAGAAAACATAAACACGCCGTGAAGGCTGTCTGAATGGAGCCCAACCAACAGAGGCTGAGTGTCAGAGGGAGCCAGGCCCACCCCTCCACCACGGCTCTGTGAAGCCTGTCATTCACCACCTGCCATATTTGGGGTGGGCTTACCTCTTCGGAATGTGGATCCTTCCTTAGTTTATCACCATTTTTAAGTGCATTTGGGTAGAGGAAGAGAAAGAGATCTTTTCTTTACAGTATTCCTATTAATATCTTTCCCAATAAGGTAGTGTCTAAATTTGGACTGAGAATACAGCTCAGAGGTAGAATGCTTGTCTAGGATGTGTGAGGCTCTACGTTCAATCCCCAGCACCACAAAAAAGTCTAAATTACTATCCTCATAAAAGACAGAAAAAATAGTGGAGCGCTTATTTTTGTCCAAACAACACAAAACCACCAACTTTATTTTGTTGAGTTATGTTTGTCTGATTTACGGTAGATACAATGTGTTTACCTTCTAACTCCCATTATGTGTACTCTTCCTAAAGGTATAAGCAAATGATGCTGCCACACAGAGCCCTCGCTTTCTGGCAATCAGGTCCTTTTTCCTATGCAGTGAGGAAGACAAATTCTTCCTCCAGTTTCATCTAGAGTTTGTGGCATCGTCTCATCTATCTGAAGTTGGCATAAAAGTTTTTCACACTAAGAAAATGTGTATAAACCAGGTAGTGGTGGTACACGCCTTTAAACCCAGCACTTAGGAGGCAGAGGCAGGAGGATCTCTTGGGAGTTCAAGGCCAGCTTAGTCTAAAGAGTGAGTTCCAGGACATCCAGTGTAGTTTCAGGGCTACATAGAGAACCCCTGTCTCAAAAAACAAAATGTGTATATGTGTGTGTGTTAGAAATGTGTATTCCTAAACACATAACTGCAGCTTACTCAGTCTATATAACATTGCTTTGTATGTTGTTTCCAGGGTTGTCCATTTGGTTGGATAACCAACTGGTGTGTTCTTCCCTGGTGAAGATTATTTCTCTCACTCTCAGACTTTCTTTCTGTTCTGTAGTTCTTTGTGTGTGGCTTGGGCCTCCTGGGCTGCACCCCACCCACCCACCTTCCCTTATCCCACGCCCACGTTCTTGTTAGCATGTCTATCATTGTTCTTGTTCAGCTCATATTGAAGTAGCCATGTTGGTAAGACCTTATGAGCACAGCGTTTGACATTCCCAGGACACACAATCTAGTTTCACAGCCAATTCTCTGTTCCTCTGGCTCTTCCAATCTTTTGGACCCTTTTCTGCAATGATCCATGCCTTGGTTGGGGGAGTTCCTTCAGGACTGTGTTCCACAGCTCTGCATTTTGATTGGTTGTGGTTTTCTGTAATGGTCTGTCGGTTGCAAAATGAAGTTTCCTTGATGAGGGATGAGGACCACACTTATCTGTGGGTATGAGGACAAATATTTAGAATGTAGTTAAGAATTGCGTTAGTTTAGTAAAGTGGTGGTTGTAGGCGCTCCTCCAAGATCCATGATTTCATTAGCCCCAGGTAATTAGCTAAGTTCCCAGTACCAGGCATGATTTCCCTCTTTTTGAGAAGGTCTTAAATCCACTTAGCTGCTGGTTACTGCTAAGGTCTTCTCACCACACTGCGCTGTTAGGGTTATCATGCCACACTGGTCTTTGTGTTCATAGGCATCACAACTGTGTGTAGGACTCTTCTCCTTTTTGGAAGCTTGCACTGTACTGTTCTGTTACCATGGGAACTAGCCCTTATGAACAGGGCTTTAAGGACCATCTCCATCATAAGAAACATCAGGATGCTTTCTAGAACCATTGCCACTGTAGCGCCATTGACCCTGTTCTGTTGACCCTAGACATTCATGTTTATTCTCCTTGTCATCTACGTATTGCTTCTCTGTCTTGTCTCAGCTCCATTTGCTGGGCTTCTTTTATTTATTTATTTATTTATTTATTATGTTTACAATATACAGAAGAGGGCACCAGATGTCATAGATGGTTGTGAGATATCATGTGGTTGCTGGGAATTGAACTCAGGACCTCTGGAAGAACAGTCAGTGCTCTTAACCGCTGAGCCATCTCTCCAGCCCCTGGGTTTTTTGTTTTGTTTTGGTTTGTTTATTTGCTTTTTTATCAGCAATGGTCCTTCCCACCTTCCAGCGTTAAGGATAGAACCCATGACCTCACCTCTGGTAGGCCAACTCTCTACCACTGCACCACATTCCTAGCTCTCTTGCTGTATTCATTGAGTTGTATTTAATGGTCTGTCGAGGGGTGAGGACCACACTTATCTGTGGGTATGAGGACAAATATTTAGAATGCAGTTAAGAATTACGTTAGGTTAGTAAAGTGGTGGTTGTAGGCGCTTCTCTATTTGTGTGCATCAAATCGGTGAGGTCAGGTGACACGACCTTTGAAGCAATGTATTAACTATGAACCAGCCGATAGACGCCCAGTGAGAAGGTGCATCACTTCTGGCTACTTGAGTGCTTGCTTTTCCATTCCCATCACTATGCTCTGCATAATGAAATTCTATAGTTGGCTGTGGAATTTCAATAATTTTCATTTGTCCTGTTCTTCAAATTGATTTTCCTTTGATTAATATCCATCTGTGATAATTCTGTTTTTAATTACAGGAAACAAATGACTGGACCCAGAGTTTTTAATTCATACATGCTGCCCTTTGGTCAGAATGAATCAGAATTAGAGAAATCAAGAATATTCCACTTTTATTGTTTTCCTGGCCTCGATCATTTTCATATAGGTTTCCATTTTATTTATCAACTTTAGCATTTTTTAAAGCCTTTACCGTTGAGTTTCCATGATCATTTACATTGAGATCAATTATTTGAATGACTATGTGTTACTTGTATCATAAAATAAATTTTATTTTGCAGGGACTGCTGAGATTGCTCAGGTGAAAGGTCCTCCCTCGGACCCCGGGTGTTAGGAGAACCAATACGCACACATGAAAAAAAAATAAAATAAAATAAAAATAAAAGGGGGCTGGAGAGATGGCTCAGTGGTTAAGAGCACTGTCTGCTCTTCCAGAGGACCCGGGTTCGATTCCCAGCACCCACATGGCAGCTAACAACTGTCTGTAGTTCCAGTTCCAGGCAAACACCAAGGCAAATAAATAAATAAAGTTTTAAAAGAAAAAAAAATAAATAAAAATAAAAATAAAATAAAATAAATTCTGTTTTTAATCTGAACAACTTAGTCCACAAGAGCTTACCGGAATTTCCTCCTTTATACTGAAAACTGTGCCGGGTACAGTTGTGTTCACACAGACCTTCCACACACTACTTGATGAAGCAAATTCAGTGGATATACGGGAGAAAATGAAAATCACACACACACACACACACACACACACACACACACACACACACACAAGGGCTTGGCTGAGCCTAGGCAGTTTGGGCTGAGGTGAGGGGCAGACAGGGAAGGTGGGTTGAGGCTGGAAGCCTAGGGGTGGGAGAAGACATGGAGAGTGAGGGATGGGGGGGAAACTCTGGCGCTTTCTCCGCCCCTCACAAAACTGAGTCCAGCTGGAGCAGCCTCCAGACTCTGGCTAGAGCCTCAGAGTTGCCAGCAGTCCCTGGCCAGTACTGCTCTATCTAGGCTAAGGGCGCCCACTTCCCTGGAGATGCCTGGACCCGGGCCAGGAAAAGACGAACTAGACAGTGTCTCCAATCCCGCTGCATGCCCCATTTTGTCCTGGCTCCCTTGGTTCTCTGCGGTTCCTTCAGTCCCTTCCCTCGCCTGCTCCCGTTCGCCCCCACCTTCACACAGGTCTCCCTCTGTGCAGGAATACACCAGCTCCTGTCCTAACCAGCCGCTCAGCGCAGCGACTGCCTAGGCTGCAGAGGAGGCCCTTTCATAGCTACTTAATGGGGGATGGGTGAGGAAGGATGTCTTAGGGAGCCTCCCAGGTGGGAGTCCAGGGTCAGGTACTCTGCAAAAGGACTAGAAGGCAGATCTGGATAATTGTATCCCAGATTTAGGATTCCATCGGCTCATACTTGGGTCCCCCACTTCACCTCCCCTCCCCCTAAATTCCCATCCCCACCTTCCTTTCAATTGCTGTCTTTTCTGACCTGGGTCTAGAGCTCCACGCTTATGCCTCTGCCAGCAACCCCCTCCCCTCTAACCCCACCAGAACGTCGAGGGGGAGGAGCCGGAGGCCCCCCCTTCCCGCCTGTGGTTGGAGGGAGCTGTGCAGCAGTCCCAAGTGGGGGCGACCGGAGTCCGTCTCGGTGCCCCGCCCGATCAGGCCACTGGGCACATGGGGGGCGGGAAGCTGGGCTCACGAGAGGGGAGTCTGGCCTTGGCAGGTGTGGGCTCTGGTCTGGCCTGGGCGGGCTCCGGGGGCGGGGTCTCAGGTTACAGCCCCGCGGGGGGCTGGGGGCGGCCCGCGGTTTGGGCCAGTGTGCCAGCCTTAGGAGCAACCGGGCGCATATAACGGGAGCCTCTGCCGGGAGAAGACGCAGAGCGCTGCTGGGCTGCCGGGTCTTCTGCCTCTTCTTCCTGCCCTTAGAGCCTCCTGCATGTGGGCGCGGTAGAGACCCGGACCCGCTCCGTGCTCTGCCGCCTCGCTGCGCTTCCACCTGAGCCAGGCTCTGCCAGGCTCCACGGTGAGCCATGATCCGTCTCGGGGCTCCCCAGTCGCTGGTGCTGCTGACGCTGCTCATCGCCGCGGTCCTTCGGTGTCAGGGCCAGGATGTCGGTAAGTCGCCCACATCCCTGCCTGCTTTCTTGACTTGCATCCCTCCTCCTCCTCCTTCTCCCCGGTCCGGGTTAGGGTGCCGAGACCTAAGCTCACAGTTCACTGGAGTCCACTGATCCGAATTCTGCGCGTGAGGAAGTCTGTCGCAGCATCCTCGATGAGAGTTGCGAGTGGAGACATTTGCAGGTCCCTGCGTGAAGCAGGGATATGAACTTGCAAAGTGTTGGATGCGACAGGTTTAAACACAGATATAAATGCGTCCCTTTACACCAGCTCTGATCAGGAGGATCGAGTTCAGCAAAAGCCCCCACGCTTAAAAGTTGACGAGAGATCGGGAGACGCGTACGGGTTGACTTCTCAGCCTAGTCCAGGGGTTAGAGCCTCCAAGGCTCAAAGGGGAGCTAGACAAAGAGCTAACTCTAATAGAGATGGGTTGAAATCTGAGGCCACAAAGAAAAAGCGGTTCTCAGCGACTTCAGCGCCTCTCCGAAGTTCCCTCCCTCTCCGGGCTGGCCTAGAGTAAGGTGCAGTCAATCCGCATTTCCCTGAAACTCCCCGCTCTCCCCTTGCCCACTCTGGGCTGCAGGAACTTGATATTTGAAAAACTTTGACACTCCAACCAGACCTGCTTTCCAAAGCACCCCCTCCACCGTTTACCGCCCCCCAACACACACACACACACACACACACACACACACACACACACACACACACGCAGCGGGTCTATAGTGAGTTGTAGCAGCTGATGGAAGGTGAGGCCAAAGAATTGCTTGTGGCTATAGACGCAGCAGTACAGCCCTGGTCCAAGGGCGGTACCCCGCACCTTTCCACCCTCACTGGGTAAGATCCACTGTCTGGGATTATATTCAGGACAAACGAAGCCTGGAAAGTGTATTAGGTAGAGAGAATTTTCTTCCACGTGTTTGGGCACGTTTCCGACGGCTAGGATTCCAGTCTTGTGTTTATATGTTACCGACTGTAAATCAATTGCAGGTGAAACTATTTGGACAGTGGGTGAGGATCAAAGACCCTCTGCCCGAGACTGTGAGCTCTCCCCTGTCACCAGGCTGGCTCCAGAGATGCTTTAGAAGGCCGCGGGCTCTGGCAGACTTTCTTCTCCTTAGATCGGCAGGCGCAGCAGGGGCAGAGCTGGAGCGGAGAGCGCTGTGATGTGGAGCCCTGGCCCCGCTGCTCAGGGTGGCGAGCTAAGCCAGGGTCATGCGCTGGAGCTCTAGGGGGAATGTCGAGTGTTTGTGCGTGGTCTGAGCTTGACCTGACTACAATTTTGTTCTAAATTTGAAAGCACACATTCACAAAGTTGTGGTTTTCACCGGTGTTCTCTATAACGAGCAATGGAGTGAGCTGTGTCTAAACGATTTCTTAATTCTCCATCGGATAGTAGAAACTCTGGCTTAAGTGGAGAAAAACTCTCCTCTGCATCCTTCTAGGTAGAGAGTGAATTCCACAGCTTTGGGGGAGGAGGGATCTAAAACTTCTAGTCTCCTCCTTCTAGGAGAAATACGACTCTGCACCCGGAGTTGTCTCATCTACGCAAACACCCATACATTCTAGCCTTGGGTCCACAAGACCCAAAGACCTGATATGGGGAAAGGCGTAGCCTGCACAGACGTCAGCAGTGTTAGAAACGTAGAATCCACCACGCTCCTCCTCTCCATCTTTCCACGAGTTTGGGAAACTTCTTGGCTGTGGAGACTTTGACCCACATCTGCATTTCCCAGCCCCAGCTTCCAAAAATGCTGCTGTCTGGGGAGTGGGGGCGGGGGGGGGAGACCTCAGTCCTTCTTTGTGAAGCGTGTTTGCGTTGGGGGATTGGCAGCGATGGCTTCCAGATGGGCTGAAACCTTGCCCGTATTTATTTAAACTGGTTCCTCGCGGAGACCTGTGAATCGGGCTCTGTATGCGCTCGAGAAAAGCCCCATTCATGAGAGTCGAGACCTGGTTGGTCGTTCCCCCCGCCTCCCCGACCCTCGACCCCCCTCTCCCACAATGCCCCCCTGTGCCCGCCTGCCGCCACCTCCCGGGCTCTGGCCCCGCGCGCAGCGGCGACGAAGCAAAACAGTTCCCCGAAAGAGGTAGCTTTTTTAATTGGCCGGCCACAAAGAATCTCTTATGCCATGCGGTGGTAACGAGGGGAACCCGATCAGGCAGCCAGGATGCTATCTGTAGCCCCTTCCGCGCCACAATTAGGGTGGTGCTGGCTTCCTCCGACCACACCTAGATGATCTGGTTACGGTGTTGGCTCCTTTCTGGGGGCAGTCATTTAATCCTACTTTTTACTCTCCCTGTGTCTGCCGGAGGGCAGTGGCCAGAGCCCTGGCCACAAAGAGTCAGCCAACCGCTCTCACACCCAGAGTTGCTCGCCCAGCCCTGGCCCTCGCTGTCCCCGGGGCACCCTTCCTGGGGAACCCCATCTGCTTTCATGGTGAACCCTCCCCCTGCTTTCCTCCGACTCCTCCAGGCTGTCTTGGGCGACAGAGTGCTCTTTCTTACTCAGGACTGAACATTTTTAGCCAGGACGCTGCGCTCTCATCAACTCTGACTATTTTGGCGCCCCTAGAGAGGAGGGTATCCCAGCAACTTCGTCGTTTTTCCTGGGATCCCCTCACCTTCTCATTGATTGTCTCGCCTAAAGGCTAGATGGGTTTCTTCCAGTGGAAAAGAAAAGGGAGACTTTGATCTTTGGATTCTCTCTCTCCTTGAAGAACAGAAGGCAGGCCCGTTTCTCTCCCCTTGGGCTTGTGGCTCTTCCTTTATACAGCCTCGGCGTTTGCCATTGCTTTTGAGATCTTAATGAGAAAAACAGCGCCGAGCGCTGCCTAGCACGTGGTGTGGGCTCTTCAGTCCCTGGCTCCACGAAAAGCTCCTCTTTTCAGCACAGTTTTGAAGTGCAGGGCAAATTCCAGATGACGGCTGCAGGGCGCTGGTGCAGAGGGTCTAGTTCCTGCTGAGCATTTTTGGAGGACGCAGGTCTAGACTGGTCAGGCATTTAGATCCTCCCGCCACCCAAATTGGGTTTGCCATCTTCATATAGATGCAAGACTTCTGGGAAGTGTGCCACCCAACTTGTCTTTTAAGTTATTGTTTCTGTCTTCTAATGTTTGCGGGTGGGATTCTCTGCACTTTCTCTGGATTTTAGCTATCAGCTGTATGTAGAAAGTGTTATTATTTCTAGAGCCTGACAAAAAGAGATGTCTTTGCTCTTCAGCTAGAGTGTCTCACCATTTTTTCTGCATTCTCCATCTTTACTGAACACCCCTCCTCCCCCCACCAGGTTCCTGCTCATAGTGTCATCCCCTCCTACCACCCACTTTCACCTTCCAACTTATCTTTCCCTACCTCCAGCCCCCTCCCCCTGGAAAGATAAAGAGAATATAATAGAGTAACATCCCTCCTTTATTGCTGGGTCTTGATTCCCACTTACCCCCCCCCAACATACCCATCTTGCATGGTACAAGAGATATCCTAGAATGCACAGAAAGATGAATTATGTTTTCCAAAACTGATTTGTAAGTTCAGTCTGTCTGGTATGGTCTGACTCCCCCCTATTCCTTAGCATTTGAATTATGTCAAGTTGATTGCAAACTCTTTCTCTTTCTCCCTGGCTCTGTTTGCTCCCTGCTGTGGCAATTCTGCCACTCCCATTCCACTTGGTGCAGAGGAGGCTGGTAGCTGTTTGCAGGATGGGCAGTTGTATAAAGATAAGGATGTGTGGAAGCCCTCGCCTTGCCGCATCTGTGTGTGTGACACTGGGGATATCCTCTGCGATGACATAAACTGTGAAGAGAAAGACTGCCTCAATCCCGAGGTCCCCTTCGGAGAATGCTGTCCCATCTGCCCAGCTGAACTCACCCCTGCCAGTGGTCGTAATTTATTTATTTCTTATTCAACATAAATAAATTACTTGCAGCAGATAGCTTTCTATGGATGTTGGTCTTCTCAATCTGAGAAGCAGCTCATCCATTTGATCCAGCAGTAGGGACAGGAAGGCAAGGCCACTTCTCGATTGCAGGTTTGAAACCTGGTGAGACTCAGTCACCAGAGAGACTCTCCCTCACATAATACCACAGGAGTCTGTTTGCAGCACTTATGGAATTATCAATATAGTTTTATCAAAGTTTTCTCTCATGAGTTAAGCCCTGCTAAAACTCCTGTCAGGAAGCAGGGGGACTGAGCGGGTTCCCACTTTGGTGTAGAATACAATGGTGGTATTCCCTCTTTGCATAGACCATCCACCCACCCTTACGTGGTGTTGGCCACCATTTAAAAAGCAGAAAAGCTGAAGGAGTGACTGGTCTTGGATCGTTGAAAGGGTGGTCATGTCCCCTTATGCTGGTGACAGTTATTAACTCCCAGCTAGAACCAGCACAGGTGATGAGCATAGGTGCCTGCTTCCCAGCATCGCCACAGTGTCCCATCTCCCTACAAGGAAGATGGGAACATATGCACAAGCCTCAGGATGACTCACTGACTCAGAGTTGGACAGGAATCGAGAAGTCGCCTTTCCCGACTACTTCCCTAACACTGATACCTTGCATGGTGCAGACATTCAGACTCTCTCAATGTCGGAGGGGCCCATGCTAGTGCAGTGTTGATGGCCCATAGGCCTTTGCTGCTATGGTTGGGTAGGGGCTTATCAGTTTGGGATGGCCCTGGCTTCGATGCTCTTTGTAACTTCTGTGTCCTGCTCTTTTTTGTGCTTGCTTCAAGGAGACTCCACGCTAATGTAAGGCTTCCTCCGCTGTAACCCTTCTTGGGGAGGGCATGGGTTGGGAATGGGGCCTGACTTCTGGGTCTTCTCTGCTTTGCCCCTGGTTGCCTCCTTTCTGCTCACAACCATTCCTGTACACTATGCATGCTTTCTGACTAATAAAGCTAGACACATCTCCATTCCTTGTGAGTCCTCAGCACCAAAAGGGCTCTGTGATTCTAACACCTCTCCCCCCCACACACACACAGAGGGATTGGGGAGACAACAGAGGAACCCACTTTCTTCCTTTCTTGGTTGTGGTCTTTTTCTTTGTTTGATCCTCCAAAGAGAGTTTGAATGACAAGAAATAGTTCTGGTCTCATTTTCTCCTTCTCTGTTTTCCTTGCAGGTCAACTGTGGCCAAAGGTAAGACACCCTGTTTTTAATTTAACCACACCTCCCATGTGATGTATGTGTGAGTGTGGACGCACCTGTGCTGTGGTGCATGCATGGTGGGCAGAGAATAACCCTGTGGAGTTGCTTCTTTGCTCCCTCTATAGGTCACCAGGCTGGTGCTGGAAGAGCTTTAGCCTCTGGGCCATTTCACTGGCCTAGTGATTTGCTCTCATATGTTCATCCCCAGAAGCACTGAGCTACTATTCAGGTCCTCAGAAGATGTCAATCTAGAGGACGCTCACAGGCTGGGGCTGTGGGGTGAGGTTTTGTGTTGGGGCAAATCATCTCTGCTCAGCTCATTCCTGCTGACCTTTTCTGTTGCAGGGTCAGAAAGGAGAACCTGGAGACATTAAAGATGTAAGTAGAAGTTATCCTCACCACAACCCATGCACCTGCTGTCCTAAATATCCTTCTTTGACTAACAGGCCTCTGGCTCTCTCCACTGCAGATTGTAGGACCCAAAGGACCTCCTGGCCCTCAGGTAAGAAAGGGAAGATCCCTTGATCAATGTTTCCCTCACTGCAACTGAGCCGTCATGGTCTCTGGTCTCATGTCATCACACTGTGCTCCTCACCTTCAGGGACCTGCTGGTGAACAAGGACCCAGAGGTGATCGTGGTCTCAAGGGAGAAAAGGTAAATAAAACACTGGTAACACTTGACTTCTGTATTCCTTGCATCCTCTAAAAACCTGACTGCATCCTCTAAAACCCTGATTGCCTCCTGAGAGCTGTCTGGGAAGATGGTTCCTAAAGAAATGTTGCTTCACTGATGCCTTTTTCTCTTCTCCACAAGGGTTCAGCTGGACCTCGTGGCCGGGATGGAGAGCCTGGTACCCCTGGGAATCCTGGTCCCCCTGGCCCTCCAGGCCCCGCTGGTCCCCCTGGCCTTACTGGAGTAAGTGTCCCTGTTTATCGTTTCTCCAGGCTGGCCTTCCAGAACTGTGGTTTCTAAATTGCTACTTTCACTTACCTGACTGGACTGCCAGCAGCTTGTACATAGCTTTGCCTCCGGCGTGTAATTTAGTGGAATCGCACATGAGGGTTGGGTCTATGGGCCTAAAGGCTGGCTTTTCTCTTCATTGGGTTTCTGTAAAGAAGGCCTTCAGCTACCTGGCGTTCTGGCACCCTGTTATGCGGTTGGGTCTTGGAGGTGGGTGTAGGGATGTGGGAAAAGAATGACTGGGTACTTGTATTCCTCTGGAAGAGCAGTGACCACTGTCCTTGAAAGACATTTGTCCATGGTTCTTGCCAAATACATTCTCCAAGCAACCATTCATTCTCATGAAAGAGCCCCACTGAGTGAAGGTGTGTGGCTACTGTCGTGTTTGGAACCATACCAATCAACAAATCAACTGACTGCCCAGCTTTTGTAGGAGTGCCATTTGGAGGTTTGCTGGGCTTTAAATTCTTCAATTTAAGTGGGCTCACAGACACCTACTGCAACTCTTCCTGAAATATTTCAAGACCAGATTTCAGGCCTTTGCCAGACATCACCGTTTTAGAGAACAAAGAACGCCTTTTAAAAAGTGATGTTTTATTTATGTAACATTTTACATTGAAACAATTTACAAAGCAGAACGATAAGGGACTGAGACTGCTACAAATTAACACTTGATTCTTCAGGAAAGTGATACTGTTGCAAGAACACATTCCCAAAACTTGGTCAGTGTCTCTTTGATAATTCTGATCAATACTCAACTAGTCTCTGATAACTAGGGACTAGGTAGAATTTTCTTGCCACATCCAGCTCCCTGAGAAGCAGGAATGAGCCAGGGCCTCTTGGCCACCTAACACTGTTTCATTGGTTTGCAGAACTTCGCAGCCCAGATGGCTGGAGGATTTGATGAAAAGGCTGGTGGTGCCCAGATGGGAGTGATGCAAGGCCCAATGGTAAGACAGCAGGGAGGAGGTCATCCTTAGCAAAGCCAGAGACTGACCCTACAACCTCTGCCTTGTACATAACTGGAGCATCTCATCTCCATCAGTTACGTAGAACCTCTCCGTTGGTTAGCCGGAGGAGTCTGGTTTTTAATGTTGATGGATGCTGCTAGTTTGAGTAAAGCTCTAGAGTGAGTAGGAATGAGGATGCAGAAATGCATATAGCTGATGTCTTAGAAGGCCAGTTGCTATTGCTCTTGGAGTGAGAACTGAGGAATGCAGACAGCATCCACAAGGCTTCCAGCAGGAAATCTCACCCCGCAGCGCTGGCTTGGCACATGCTAAATGAAATTCAGACTTTAGTAAACATGGCTGCCATCCAGGAGAAAGCAAGACCAGCTTCTTGGTCCAAATGGTGCCTATAAATAAATAGATGTCTGAGTGGGGAGTGGGAAAGAAGAGGAAGCAGCCCCTGGAGGCTCTTTGCTTCCCCGCCCCCATAGTATCTTTTTGTACTTTGTCTGGCTCCTGGCTAGTAGAAGGTGGGACCCTGAAGCTGATGGTACCACAGGCTCAGTAAGTATCTTGTTTTTCTGTTCCAATGCAGGGCCCCATGGGACCTCGAGGACCCCCAGGCCCTGCTGGTGCCCCTGTAAGTGTTTATTCTTTTGCTCTTGATGACATTGCAGATGCTTACCAAGCTTCATCAGCACAGTTCTGGGGATCAACACGGTGTCATTACTTTCCCTTCTAGGGCCCTCAAGGATTTCAAGGCAATCCTGGTGACCCTGGCGAGCCCGGTGTCTCTGTGAGTACCATAGGCTACCCTCTCCTAGGAGCTACTGGATACAGTCTACCTACCCAAGATACTGTCTGCTTCCAGTCTCTACCATTGCTTTCCCACAATTGGAAAGCCATAGAAAATTCAGATGTTACTTCCCTACCTGTAGAGCACTCCTCCAGAGAACCATATGGCAGGAACTCCATCATGATACTTCCCCTTCTGGGGTTCACCAGCCCACATTGTCTCTTCCTCCAATCATGACCTCCCTTAGCATTTTGTTCTGATCTTTTTGCTTTTCTTCCTTGTAGGATCACTAGCTTTCAAAACTACCATCCTGCATTCTGTCCATTGTGTTTCCCTTCCAACCATCTCTTTAATTTTGCATTTGTAGGGTCCCATGGGTCCCCGTGGTCCTCCAGGCCCTGCTGGAAAACCTGGTGATGATGTGAGTAGACCGGAGAAGCCCCCATACTCCAGAGAGAGTAGAGTGTGTGCTAAGGCTTCAGTCCAGG
The DNA here is from genome assembly GCA_004025045.1 of Sigmodon hispidus. NCBI lineage: Eukaryota > Metazoa > Chordata > Mammalia > Rodentia > Cricetidae > Sigmodon > Sigmodon hispidus. The sequence continues at coordinate 47,913 of PVIH01001087.1, read as the reverse complement.
AACAAGGATGGCCGGTCCTGAATTCCAAATGTCTACCACCCACACACCCACTTGCAATTTAGCTTGCCAGGTCTCTGGGGACTGTTTTAGATCTGATGAGGAGGAGAATAATTAAAACATCATTAACTTCAGGAAAAGAAATTGAGAAGTCAGAGAAGAGACAGGAAAACGCAAGACACAAAGCTGTAGAGTAGAAAAACAAAGAAAGGATCTTTCAACAAACACCCTAACATCATCTCAATTGTTAATGAGGTAGGGAAGCTCAGTCAGAGCCATGATGTCTACAGAGGATGAAAAAGAGCAGAGACAGGAGTTGGCTTTCTCCAGCTCTTTTTATGACTGGCACTGCATAGTAAAGCCTAGGCATGCCGAGGTCAGGGCATTTAGGTTTGCCCACAGAGCTCTGGGCAGGAGAGCAAAAGATTGCTGGAGAAGTTGGGGCCTCGAGAAGACTGAGGAGCTGGCCAAAGAATAAACTGTACCCCAGGAGAGGCGTTCAGGGAGGGGGCATCTGCAGGATGTGACCGAGATGGGCAGGTGGGCAGATGCACAGCTGTGGAGTGATGTGTTCTGGAGCACACCAGTGATGCTCATGGGACTACCAAGAAAAATGAGAACCTTCCATTTCTGTTCAGGGTGAAGCTGGGAAGCCTGGAAAAGCTGGAGAAAGAGGCCTTCCTGGCCCTCAGGTAAAGCTCCACATTTCCCAATCGCTCGAGGCTTTTCCAGTCTCTCTCTTTGATCATACAGCTCACTTAGCTTGATGAATACAGTGTAAAATTAGGTGCTGATGGTTCCTTCGTATATTCTGCTTTCAAGTTGGGAATCATATTTCTGTGAGCAAAAGGTGATGGTCTGGGTTTGGCTGAGGAAGCTGTGGAGATACCTGGATGTCTGCTTCTTATTGGCGGCCTGAGTGAGCTGGACCTGTGAGCTCTCTGGCAGCCAAAAGCAGCATCCACCCAATTTCTTCTTTCCCCTGAGAATCTCTTCTTTGCATTTCAGGGTGCTCGAGGATTTCCCGGAACCCCAGGCCTTCCTGGTGTCAAAGGTCACAGAGTAAGTATCATGGGTAAGGGAGTTGAAAAGCAGGGTTACCTGGAGGAGAAAAAACATTTTGAGGTATACACATTATTAACTATATGGTTCCCAGATGTGTGACAGGAGCTTGCTTTTGTTTCTCAGGGTTACCCAGGCCTTGATGGTGCTAAGGGAGAAGCCGGTGCTCCAGGTGTAAAGGTAAAGAACCAGGAAACACACAGGGATTGGTGATGAAGGACAGAAGGAGACTTTGTCCAGTCAAGGAGATGCTGAAGGGTTTATGGGGTTAGAGCATAGTTGGGAACACCCAAGTCTGCTTCTTGGTAGATGAACAGCAGGCCTTGGTGCTTGGGGAGGTTGTCTTTCCTAGAATTAAAACTGGCATATCTCAGCCTTCACTCAGATCTTTCGATGACTTACCTAGGAAGTTTCTCGGAACGAGGATTTCAAACACTGATTCTGTATGTCTTCTTTTCCAGGGCGAGAGTGGTTCCCCTGGTGAGAATGGGTCCCCAGGTCCAATGGTGAGTATGAGCTGCCCATAGCAAAGGCACCATATGCTCTAAAGACTCTCCTAGCTTGCAAACTACAGCATCCCTTTCATGAATTTGTGCAGAATAGAAATCTGGCTTTGCAGATTTATCTGACTATGAGCAAAACAATCCTGAACAGGTTGTTCAGAATTTCACCTGCATTCACTTCCTCAAAACATAAACTGTTAGACACAAACATACTTTATGTTTTAGCTTTATTAAAAAATGTGTTTGTCGTCAGTGTTTTGGGGTACTTATCTGTTGCAAAACAAAATGAGCTCTTGAGCTGCAACAGGAACGCACATGGGTCTGCTTGGAGGAAACTTAGTGCTTTGCTATATCCTGGGAACTGGAATGAGGAACAAGACAATACCACCAGGGTGGCTCTCCTCTGCTTCCTGGCCACCGTGGGTGGGAAGGGCCCTCGTGCAGAAGCCATCACACAGTCCACCATTATGCCAACTTATGCTCAAACTGTGTTGGTTGCAGGGTCCCCGAGGCCTGCCTGGTGAGAGAGGACGGACCGGCCCTGCAGGCGCTGCTGTGAGTAATCCCCAAAGCCAGTTGTTTCCATATGCTCAGCACTTTACAATTTACAAGTAAATTTCTCTTGACTCTCAGAACAGCTCTGGGATAAGCTTGGCTAGGAGGTACATACCTATGATCCTAGTACCAGAGAAGCTGAGACAGAAGACTCACAAGTTCAAGGCCAGGGTGGGCCCACAGTGAGGCCTTTCTCAACCCTCCCAACTTCTAACAAAAAACACCCACCTTGGTGAGGTATAGAGAGCATTGTCATACCAGAAGTTTCCACGATGAGTCTTCCCATTTCTGAGTTTCAGATGGGGTGGAGCCTGCAGAGCAGAGGAGAGGGTGTTTTGGGAGAGTGGGGTATTAGAAAGGTTCTCTTCAGCAGTCTGGATTCTGCAGGTCACGCCTTGAGGAGTCTCTAATTCTTTCTAATTTACGCAATTGGAGTTCAGGAACAGTCTTAGATGGTAATAGCTTTCTAAGCTGTCCTATTGAGTCAAATGATAGTACCCTAGAAAAAGAGAAGAGGCTAGCCTTGGCTCACAGGCCTCCATGCTTGATGATGCCCTGAGTTATGTTGTGATACAACACCAGTAGTCTCCACTCCATGGCCCCTCCTTAGTTTAAGACCTGGCAAGCTTTGCCTGGTCTAATCTTCTCTTCATCATCTGTAATTTTCATTTTAGAGAAGAGGAAATTAAGGCTCAGGAAGAATAAACCGTGCACTGAGGACCCAGACTCTGCTGGCCTCTAGTTAATATGGGAAACCATGAGCTAGGGAACAGGTAGGCAATGGAGGGCATAGGTGCCAACTGAAGGAGGTTAGCTGGGGTCCCCAGGCAGTAGAGAGGCCTTGTAGGTGCTTGGTCAGGTGAGTGATGTGATGAAAATGGCATTTAAGAAAGATTATGGTTTTCTGTTGGTCTGTGCCACAGCCAGCCAAGCTCAGAGACCCCTCCTAGCCCCTTGCAGGGCAACTGAAATAAATCAGCTTCCCCCGTCTATGCTGCTGCTTTCTGGACCATGTGTCTGCATGGTGGAAACTTCCCTCGGTAGCAGCTCTGTGAACCAAGCAGCCTTGACCCTTACTGACAACCAGAGCTGCTCCAGGGCCTCGCCCCAGGTCATTTTGTGTGAGGAGAAGGAAGGTCCAGGCCTGTTGCTGCTGCAGAGGAGGGGGTACCAGGCTTGGGACGTCTAATGAGGCTCAAAGCTAGAGTGGTTTCTTTGTGAAGGAGTGAAGACAGCCTGCTGCTGCCTCTCATATTATTTTTCCTCCTTACTAGACCTAGAAGGTCCTGGGTCTTGGTTGGTGGGTGGTTCTTGTCCACATAGCAGTCACGCTGGCAGCATGATTACGAGATTTGGCTTACAACATTCTCTGCATTGTGTTGAGGCTTTTTGTAGTCCCTGCACTCTGCCTGGGTCTCTGTCAGAGGTCTCCCAGAAGCCTTTTGAACTTAGGTATTCCTACAGGCCTTGCTGACTGACTCTGGAGGGAAGGAGCTACAGGGTTTCCCAGAGCAGTTGGGTTAGCCAGGGAGAACAGCAGGAAAGCTCTGCCATATCTGCCATACCACCGAGTCTTGTTGCTTTTTTGCTCTCTTCCCTGGCTGCCAGGCCAGAGGCTCTGTGAGGAGAGACAGCCCACACCAGGAAGAAAACTGAAGCCCACAGAACATCTTTTCCCTCGTGCTTCTGAAAAGAGTTAGAAATTTTCAGAAAGTCTCCCCTTAGCCTAGTGGTTCTCAACCTGTGGGCTGTGACTCCCAACAAACTCCTGTTTCTAAAAGCGTTTACATTATGATTCGTAACAGAAGCAAAATTATAATTATGAAGTAGTAACAGAAATCATTTTATGGTTGAGGGTCACCACAACATGAGGAACTGTACTAAACGGTCATAGCATTAGTACAGTTGAAGACCTCTTGCCTTAGTCTTCTGGGTCTTCTGTCAGGTCCTAAGGCCTGACTGTACCCAGTGTAACGGCTGCTGCAGTTAGAGCAGACCTTCTCATAGGCACTTGAGAGAGAACATTTGAGGCTTTCACCCTCAAGACTAGTGGAAGTCTAAAAGCACACATCCTGTAGACAGAGAAGGAACACTCTTGATTGCTTGGTAAAGCCAACTCTCTCAGAGATAAGAGGTGTGGTTATAAATCAGGGTTAGTGGCCTGTCCTCATCATGGAGTAGGTTCCTAGGTCAGGAGGAAGCATCCTGAAGCTATTTCTGCTGTCTTCTGCTATTCCTGAACAGCAGTTGTCCGGGATGGAGCAGAGGTTTCCTGGAAATTCATGAAGAGGAGGCTTTGCCTTAGCCTGAACCCAGCCTGAGAACACAGGCAGCTTGCTGCTTGCCTCTGCCATTTTCCTTTTGCTTTCTGAATGACCATTCAACTTCAAGTCAGGAATGCTTGGGACCTAGCTGAAGCTCTAGAAGTGACAGGCTATTGGGAAGCTACCCAAGCTTCATTACTCACAAGAACAAGTCCCCTGCTGCCTTCTGTTCACCCACCCATGCAAATATCCTATAGGGATTGCCTTGCTGCAGACATGCTCAGCCTGGGCCACCCCAACACCATGTTCCTACATTTTATGTGAAGGTGGGCTGTAGTGGTCACAGCTGGATCTGTGGGTACCTCTTACATTGGCTTTTTTTTTCTGTACACAGGGTGCTCGGGGTAACGATGGCCAGCCAGGCCCTGCTGGACCCCCGGTAAGTTCCCCTCATTCTTAGCAGGTGACAGTAACTGTGTAGCCCAAGGAGCAGTCCTGTAGTCTGTAGGGTTGCCCCTGTAGTTGGTGTCAGGAAAGAGGTGGCCCATCCCTAGAGACTATTGGAAACAGTGTAATGCAGCTTATTCCCCAACAGTATTTTCTGAGAAGAGAGGTCAAAGGTCAAAGCCATGTGGCTTCTTATGACGTGTAGACTCAGAAGCTTGACAGGCACAAAGCATAGCATCTCTCTGGAGTTTCCTAGGGACAGCAGCCTGGACAGTTGCTTTTAACCACAATGGGCTAGAGCAAAAGTCAATCCAAATAGAGGAAGGAGTTTGAAATGGGCTGTCTCTCTTTGGGGCCTGGACAGAATCTGCCCAGATCCAGCATTCACCTTTCATCCTGTCTTCTGTCCAGGGTCCTGTCGGTCCTGCAGGTGGTCCTGGCTTCCCTGGTGCTCCTGGTGCCAAGGTATGTCAAAGACCAGCTGGTCAACTGGAGAATCACAGAGAGCCTAGGCACTCTCTCATCCCTAGCTAAGGGCCCTTTGTCACACCTCCTTCCTTTCAAGGAGTCCGGGCCTCCTAGCCTCTGTGGGTATTTATTTTAATGAGAAAGTCTCTCCCTGAAAGAGAGAGCGGAGGCTGGAGATAGAGGCTGGAGGTCCACCTTCTAGAGACATGGAGAACCTAGAAACCTGTGGGAGAAGATCAGGGAGGGGGGGACACAAGCAAGCCTGGGGTGTGCAAAAGCTGACACACCCAGAGGGAGCTTGGGGAGGGGGTGGGTCAGAGGCAAGAAGATGGTCTGTGTTCTCTACCTTCTTCCTGTTTCTGCTTCACTTGGGTTCTGGGCCCTCCAAGGATTAATAGAGGCCAGTGGGAGGCCAGCCAGTTCAGGGGAAGGCCCCTGTGGCCCAGGAGGGATTCCAGTGTGAACGTCCCTGGGAATGAATAAGGAGCCTGCCTCCCTCCCTGTGACACTGGCATCAGGTTGCTTTTCCACTCCTGGGGGTTTCCATGGCAACCAGACAGTGTCTGAGGCCTCTGGGAGCCTGTGAAGGAGACCCATTGTGAGGAGGGGCAGCAGAGGTGAGGGGGCCCGACCTTTAGAAAATGATAATTACCCAAGTGTAGCAGGAATGCTGTGTGAAGCAACCTGAGGCAGTTCTGACCTCTCTCCAGGTCAGCAGCCTTCCCCAGGGACTCCAAGGCCAGAGAGCCAGATCCCAGCGAGCTGTGACTTTTAGGAAAAAAATGAAAATAAAAAGAGAAGTTTTTATATAGGAGAGGCCTGCCAGTTAACGTAGAGAAAAGAGCCAGCAAGCCTGACCCAGCTTCCTTCTGTCCTGGCTTGCTGGCATTTCAAACAAGCTGAGGCCAGAGCCTGGAGCAGCTTTGATCACCCCGGCCAGACAGAAATGAAGCTACCTCTGAGCAGAGATGCCGGAGATAACAGAAGGCCAAGGGTCTGGGAATCACCCTTTGGCATCTGTTCTTCCGTCAGAGAGAAAGCACAAAGGGAACAGGAAAGAGACTTCCCACCTACCTGTCCCTCATCTCATGGCCCCAAGATGGCACATGCCCTAACCCAGGCTTCTCTGACAGGGGCTGACAGGACCAGTAGGCTGCCTGTTGTAGGAACCCAGTAGGCATCTGTGTCGATGTGTGGGGTTTCCGGGGCAGAGCTGAGGTAGACAGTAGAGAAGCCAGAGGTGGGATATCATCTCATCATGCTGATTGGCCCAGTGTGAACAGATACGGCAGACTCTTGTGTGAGCATGTCTGCTCACTTGCAGGTGTATAAGCATGCACAAGAGTGGTGCACACAGCTGGCCTTGAACTGATGCTGCCTCGCCCTCTCTTCACCCCCCACTCTTTTCCCAGGGGGAAGCTGGTCCCACTGGTGCACGTGGTCCTGAAGGTGCTCAAGGCCCTCGGGGCGAACCTGGCAATCCTGGGTCCCCTGGGCCCGCAGGTGCTTCTGTAAGTCTCTCTTTGACCTAGAAGGTCTGACATATGTGGCCCTGGGCCTCCTGAGTGCATGTGTCCCTTGAAGGGGTATTGGGGCCCAAACACTAAACCTTCATGCTGGCAAGGTACCTCCCTCTAACTGACCCCTAGACCTGTCTCCTTCTGCACATAGTCCACCTGATGACATGCGCAGCAGTAATGCTGCTGAAGAGACAGTACCTGTCCCTGATCTCTAGATTGTGGCCTGGTTTGGTGGGCAAGATGGTTGGGTTGGTTCTTTCTGTTTATTTTATGGCAATACCATCTCCTCACCAGGGTAACCCAGGAACCGATGGCATTCCCGGGGCCAAAGGATCTGCTGTAAGTACTGCCCCTGGGCTGCATCCTCAGGATGGTTCAAGGCCTTATATCTCCCTCCTGACATTTCTCTCTCTGCTCACAATGACAGGGCGCTCCTGGAATTGCTGGTGCCCCTGGCTTCCCCGGACCCCGTGGTCCTCCTGGACCTCAAGGTGCAACTGGTCCTCTGGGCCCCAAAGGTCAGATGGTAAGAGCCTAAAATGATCCCCATGTTCTAGACACAGGGCCCTCTGACTCACTGTGGTAGGTCTCTGGGGTAGGGGAGGGGCATTAGCAGGCTCTCTGAAGAGAACCCAGCGTGAGCACGCTTCTTTCTCTCACTTAGGGTGAGCCCGGCATTGCTGGCTTCAAAGGTGAACAAGGCCCCAAGGGAGAAACTGTGAGTATCGGCCTTCAAGTTTGTCTTTACTGTGGTTCTGCCCCACATATTACCCTTCTGCTCTATTGTCTCCCGCCCCAAGCCATTCCCCATCCTCACCCTCTCCTCTTGGTGCTGGAGAGGAGACCCTGACGCAGCTTCCTCTCCCACTTGGAATAGCCATATCTCTCTCTTGGGCCACTTCTGCTACTCCATAGCTGATCCTATTTGGCTCCTCTTTGCTCCATGCTCCCTCCAAAGAAAACATTCCCAAGGCCACTTCCTCTGCACACCAGGCCAGTGCTTTTCCCAAGACAGGTGAAAACCTTACTCCATTTGTCTGTGTTTGTCACCAGGGCCCTGCTGGGCCCCAGGGAGCCCCTGGTCCTGCTGGTGAAGAAGGCAAAAGAGGCGCCCGAGGAGAGCCTGGTGGCGCTGGACCCATCGGTCCTCCTGGAGAAAGAGTAAGCAAATGCTCCCAGCTTTAAAAGGCTGGTCCTATGGCTCTTTGATTTGGCCATGTCCAATGACCTTTCTGGATAACATTCTCTTCTCTGCCCCACCCAACACCAGGGACACAGGTATCATGATCCTGTCCGTGCACCCTGTCCCAAGGGTGGCATATAACTGAGCTACTTCCTAGCGAGGTGGGGACAGAGTCTAGATGGTAGCTTAGGGTCTTGCAGGCTGTGGCAACTGCCCCACAGATACTGTGGTAAGGGGTGGATGGGATGGCTCCTTGGAGCTTGGTGGGACTCCATACTAGCATGCTGATGAGAAGGCATTCTCACCCTCTGCCTCTTGCCTACTTCTCACTAGGGTGCCCCTGGCAACCGTGGTTTCCCTGGTCAAGATGGTCTGGCGGGTCCCAAGGTGAGTAGAGAGAGAAGGACTTGGTCTCTTCCTGTTTCCCTGGTTATGAAGCATTCCGCTGACTTTCTGCCTTTCCTGGTGTAGGGAGCCCCTGGAGAGCGAGGGCCTAGTGGCCTGGCTGGTCCCAAAGGAGCCAATGGTGACCCTGGTCGCCCTGGAGAACCTGGTCTTCCTGGAGCCCGGGTAAGGAGGAGGGCACTGCTGTTGTTCTTAATTTTGGATGCTACACAGGCCCTCCCACCCTTCCCACCAACATCATCTAAATTGTGCTGCTAGAATTGGGAGATTGGGAGTCTGCCCCTGACTTACATCAGTCTCTTCTCTCTCCCGAACAAAGGGTCTTACTGGTCGCCCTGGTGATGCTGGTCCTCAAGGCAAAGTCGGTCCTTCTGTAAGTCAGTCCCCCTGAATGAGGTTCCTAGGGGACAATGGAAGAGAGAAGGGAGTCTGGGTGAAGGAAGTCTAGGATTCTGCACATTTTGAGAATAGGGTAAAGAGCTAGATGGTAGGGTTTATGGCCAGATGTGACCTGTACTGTACACTCTGGAAATCATGTACACATGTGCATACACACACACACACACACACACACACACACACACACACAGTGCATCTGAGTGTTTTCTAGGAGGAGGAGGAGGAGGAGATGGCAAAGAGGAGAGGTTCAGGGAAGGCTTCTGAGCCAGGAGCCCCTTCCTGCAGATGGGTCCATGTGTGTGGGGTTGGTCAACCGTGGCTCTTTGTACATAGCTGGTACTTTGTTTCATGCCCATACCCAGCATGCATTTAGTAGGTATTGATGGGGAAGTATGATCAATGGGGCTATGTTTTAAGAATGGCATCCTGTCTTTCAGGGAATCCCTGGTGAAGACGGTCGACCTGGACCTCCTGGTCCTCAGGGAGCCCGTGGGCAGCCTGGTGTCATGGGTTTCCCTGGCCCCAAAGGTGCCAACGTAAGTAACTGTTTGCTTTCTCATTTCCTTTGTCTTTGATAGCCTTTGGAAAAAGTGCAGAGTTAACCCAAGGCAGGTGACTCTCAATGTCAGGGACGGCTCTGCCTTCCATTTCCACCAAGGATACAGGGGTCCGGGAGAGACTTGCGTGCCTTAGAGCCTTAGGACATGACCTCTGTGACATTATGTCATAGAGCTTGATGGCCTGGATGCCTCTGAATATATGAGAAGGGGCTGATGTTTGATGTTACCTTCTGTTGTGTATCAGGATGGGACTTCAGACCCCAGGCTCCTTAGCCTAGTCTATGCCTCACCCCATCCTCAACCACCCACCTCATGATCTTCTTTCCACTTCCTTCAGGGTGAGCCTGGCAAAGCTGGTGAGAAGGGACTGGCTGGCGCTCCTGGTCTGAGAGTAAGTGTCCTCACTGCTTAGGGCTTGGTGTTGGTGAAATACCTGTCAGGAACAAGAGAATGGCTGTGACTCCCTACACATGGGCTTCAGAGCCCTGATTATCAAGAGTTGATTCCTATGGCTAAGCATGTGTTACTCTGTGTCTTCTGGGATCCACCCAGAGAGTCTAGTGGCCGCTGAGGGGTTTTAGAGTCAGGCTCAGATACAGAGGAAGAAGTCTGTGTGGAGAAAGACTGAGGGAAATGGTGTGTGCGGCATGGAAGTACATGGAGGAGTAAAATGGAGTTCCATTGAGGAATTTGTTGGTCTGAAAACCTCAGACCCCCAAAATACATCTGCTGGTCTTGGGTGACACTATGGGACATACGTAATTAAAACTCCTTTTCCTGTGCCCTGTAGGGTCTGCCTGGTAAAGACGGTGAGACAGGAGCTGCTGGACCCCCTGGCCCTGCTGTAAGTAGCCACCCAGCTTCCCCAGGTGGTTTTGTGGGAACTAAAGCACAGAACCTTACATCTATTGAGTAATGGAGTTGACAGGCATGGGTCTGGGCCAAACCATCCCCAGAAGAGAGAGGATGTCCTGGGGGGAGTGGGCCCTGCCTAGAGGAGATGGAGGTCAAGTGCCCAGCCGCATGTTGGGCTGGTCAGCACAGGAAGGCTTCTAATCCACGCTCCGAGGATCTTAGGCTCTCCAAATTTCCTGCTTGGCTCACATTTTCTTCCTTCTGCAGGGCCCTGCTGGTGAACGAGGCGAGCAGGGTGCTCCTGGGCCATCAGGGTTTCAGGTAAGTAGCTGGACCAGACTTTCTGTGTCATCCCTTTCCATACCTGGAACCCTCTGGGCATGCGCTATGGGTAGCAGGGCCACTCCTCTCCTGGGGAGCCACAGATGAAGCTTCCCCTACCCAGCCCTCATTGCCGTCTCCTATGGCTTGCCCTGTGCTGTGCCTTCTTGGAGACTAAGGCAGTGAACTCACCTCTAATCCATCTTACTCTGGCTTCCAGGGACTTCCTGGCCCTCCCGGTGCCCCAGGTGAAGGTGGAAAACAAGGTGCCCAGGTAAGTGTGGAACTCTTTGGACTTGTTTAGCTGGTGTCCAGGAGCCAAGGGAAAGGGAGAGCCCCAGGAAGCGTGGGAAGGTCCCAGACCTGATTCCTAGCTCTCCCGACAACCAGCTGAGCTCAGCCTTCCTGTGGGCATGTTCAGTCAATGTAGCAGGCATGTTCTGGGGTCTGGAGCAGGCAGTCTTCACTTTTATATACTTTTTTGTCTTCTAGGGTATTCCTGGTGAAGCTGGAGCTCCTGGCCTTGTGGGTCCCAGGGTGAGTGTCCTGCCATCCAGCTCTGGGGTCTCCTGGGACCTGCCTTCATTCAATTTTGCCCACGCCACCCAGCACCGCAGCCTGCCTTGGGTTCTTGGGGACTCCACCTATCCTCATCTCCTTTTCTTCATCGCTTTTGCCTGATCACTGACTGTCTGGTGTCTCTTCCACAGGGTGAACGAGGTTTCCCTGGTGAACGTGGGTCTCCTGGTGCTCAGGGTCTCCAAGGTGCCCGAGGTCTTCCAGGCACTCCTGGTACTGATGGTCCTAAAGTAAGTGAGGTCGAGTCCTGCAGGGGTCATCTGTCCAGCCCTAGGGAGACCCCCTGAGAGGAGGGAGGGAGGAGAAGAAGGGATCTGTGGGAGGAGGTGCTGGGAAGGGGATTTAAGGGGAAAGAGGATTGGGGACACTGGTTTCCTGGGCTGCACACAGTGGGGGCCTGAGAGAGATGCTGCTCACCAGAGATTCCTCTTGTCTTCCCCTCTAGGGTGCACCTGGTCCAGATGGCCCCCCTGGGGCTCAGGGACCTCCAGGTCTACAGGGAATGCCTGGTGAGAGGGGAGCAGCCGGGATTGCTGGACCCAAGGGAGACAGAGTGAGTACAAGGATTTCTGTGGTCTCTCCAAAGCCACAGCTGCCATACTTCTGCCCACCTTACACTCTTTCCTTGTACTTATGAGGGTCCTGGTCATTCTTTGAGAAATTAGGAGCCCTCCTAAAACAAACAAACAAATAAACCTCTCTGCCACAGTGACATTCTTTCTTTTCTTCTTAGTACTTCGTCACCAGAGAGCCCTAAGACCATGAAAAATAGGCAGGGACTGGGTTCCAGAGCCTTAGCCAGGCAGGGCTGAACTGGCAGCGGGTTATGAAGAGCCCCCTAAAGTACCTGGTTTTCTCTCCCACAGGGTGACGTTGGTGAGAAAGGCCCGGAGGGGGCTCCTGGAAAGGATGGTAGTCGCGTAAGTGGATGTCTGTTATAAGAATTGGGAGTTGTCATGGAGACAGATACGGGTGTTCCCATGGGTCTCTAGCACTCAAGGGGGTGGGCAGGACCATGTGAACTTCCTTCATAGAGCTGGGGACCAGACTGTTATTTGGAGGGTTTGAGATCATAGGAGGGTGCACCAAAATTCACTGGGTATGGGATCCCTAGAATCCTTGGGAACCCCATGACACTAGCCTGACCCTGCCTACCTTCACCTCTCTCTCCAGGGACTGACTGGGCCCATCGGGCCTCCAGGCCCAGCAGGTGCCAACGGTGAGAAGGTGAGTTATGGCTGGTCTTCCTCCCTCTGTCCACCTCCTCCAGAATGTCTTCTTCCCCTAGATACAACCAAATCTTACTCCTTGGCCATCAACCTTCCATAATGGAGTGAAGGGTTCACTGACTTGTGTGGCCTTTAAAGTCTGGCAGCCAGTCCAGTAGAAAATTGCCCTCACCCGAGATCTTAAAGAAGCAGATGGAGGGCAGTTGAGACCAGACAAAAAGCTGGATGTGGGGGTGGGGTGTACGGACCCCCAGTGCCCTTCTCAGCATCAGGCTCCCTCAGAGCTCTCTCTGATCCTTACCTTCTCAACCCCTAGGGGGACGTCGGACCTTCTGGCCCTGCAGGAAGTACTGGTGCTCGAGGCGCTCCGGTGAGCATGCCCCCTCAATCAGGCTCTCCCTGGTCCCAGCAGTGAGAAAACCAGCCTGACCAACCCTGTGCTTTGGGACTAGGGTTGGGAGGAGAGAAGACACGGAAGGGAACAGTCACAGAGGCCTAGGCACAGCTGGATCTTAGGACCTTTGCGCCAAAAGAGACTTGTTGTCCTGGGTCCCTGGGACTCAGATGGCTCAGACACTTTCTGTCTGGGGGAGGCTGCACATGAAGCTGGGCTGTGCAGGGTTTTCTGAGGAGGGCACAGTGGTAGGCAGCAGGACCTGACACCTCCTGCCCCCCTCACAGGGTGAACGTGGAGAGACTGGGCCACCTGGACCTGCTGGATTCGCTGGACCTCCCGTGAGTATCACTGTGGGCTCCTTTCCTACCTGACTGTGCAGTCTGGCCCAGGGGTACCTTCGATGAGGGGTAGAGGAGGAAAGTAATAAAGAGAATGGACTTTTTCTCTGCCTTTCACATTTCCATGGCAACATAGCCGCACTACCTCCAATGTCCAAGCTCCTGATGCTTGAACCTTGATGCACTCTTGAACCTTTTGGCAAAATCTGGAGCAGTCAGTTGCCTCTCTTTCATCTATCACTTCTTCCTGTGACAGGGTGCTGATGGCCAGCCTGGTGCCAAGGGTGATCAAGGAGAAGCCGGACAGAAAGGTGACGCTGGTGCCCCCGGCCCGCAAGGTCCCTCTGGAGCTCCTGGGCCACAGGTGAGTACTGCTGAGTTCATGAGGCAGAGGCTGCCAGGACAGGAGAAGGGCCCTGCTAGATCAGGCAGGCAGGGTTCAGCTGGGAGCCTGGTGGATATCTCAGCTGTGTAGGGAGGGGCTTTTGTTAGGGGCACACAGATGGGGTATTAGGTCACCAGCACCAAGTATAGGCTGTGTCCCCTGACTACAGGCAGCCAAGACAATGCAGCTGGTTCCCTGGGGAAGAGGGAGATGTTTCCCAGGGGTTGTCAAAGTCAAATTCTGGAGTCTCCTATGGTGAGGCACACAGAACTATCTCTGACAGTTTTTGTAGACTGGGGTCCTAGTTTTGAGAAGTCAGACTCTGACATCCTGCCCTCAGGAGTCCTGTATTAAGGCTCAGATAATGCTCCCTGTCTCCCCCGGGTCCACCAGACCTCCTCATTGCCTTCTTTCTTGCCCAGGGTCCTACTGGAGTGACTGGTCCTAAAGGTGCCCGAGGTGCCCAAGGTCCCCCGGTGAGTAAATCACCTGCAGAAGAGTTCTGGCCCATGATTTCTGCAATGGGTTAGCTTCAGGGTTCTCTATCTTCTCCTCTCCAGCCCTAACCACGCCCAGCCCAAGCCTACCCTACAGCCTGGCAGGAGAGAAGGCTTCTCTTTTTCCCCAACCCTCAGCCCTGCCACTCCCTGAAGGCTGGATAAACCCAGCTTAGGCCTGATTATGTGGCCAGGTGCAATGTCCTCCTCCCCGTTACTCACCCACTGCTTTGTAGCTCCCAACCCTTTCTTGATTCCCCACCTCTGAGACATACTCTCTAGACCTAAACTTGACTCTCCTTGGTGAGAACCTGAAGTATTTAGAGGCTTCTCCATCCCCATGCCCACAGGGAGCAACTGGATTCCCTGGAGCTGCTGGCCGCGTTGGACCCCCAGGCTCTAATGTAAGTGGTATTCCTGGTTGAAATCTCCCTTACCCCTGGCATGGGAGACCCAGCTAGGGTCAGAACTATCTGGAACAGTCCACCAAACAAAAGGGTCAAAGGGCTATACCCCTGAGTCCTCTCCTCCATTCCTACCAATGGGAGGAAGAGCTGACTGGCCACATTAGTAGTTGGGAGCAAGTGGGGGACCACTCAGCCTTCCTGGTTAGCTTGGAGTCACCCTCAGACTTGGTATGTGGGAAGAGCTGTCACCATGCACCTGGATCCACACTCTGTAAAGAAGCCCATGAGCCCCAGACCATGGGGAAGGAGGAGATAAGGAAGAGAAAACTCCATCCACCAACACTGAGTGTGGAGGAAGGTGGTGCTGGGTGAACAGAAGGCTTAGTTCAGAGGGACAACATTGGGGCTGTTTCTGAAGGAAGCCCTTATAGAGGATGAAGGTGATCCAGCAGGATCCCACGTGGGTATGGGAAGTCAGATCAGGGTGATGTACCCACAGTTGGTTGCCCATAGCTCTCACAGGGCAGAGGAGAGCAGAAGTGGGCAGTTTGGGGTGCCTTGCCCCCAGGGCTATGGCAGCTTCAGTAGCTTGGATGAGGAGGATGATGAGTTATCACTTTCCATATTTGTTTCTCCTAGGGCAACCCTGGACCCCCTGGTCCCCCTGGTCCTTCTGGAAAAGATGGTCCCAAAGGTGCTCGAGGAGACACTGGTTCCCCTGGCCGAGCTGGTGACCCTGGGCTTCAAGGACCTGCAGGACCTTCTGGCGAGAAAGGAGACCCTGGAGATGATGGTCCCCCTGTAAGTACCAGACCAGGCCCAGGAGAGGCAGCCAAGCTCCTCCAAGCACTAGGAGGAAGGTGTGAAGCTGAGGGAATTGTGGGAAAGGAGCTGCACAGGATGCACTCAATGGGTGGGAAGGGTCACAGCCAGGACAAGCCCGTGTGTCAATTCTTTCTTCTTCTCCTAGGGTTCTGATGGTCCTCCAGGTCCTCAGGGGCTGGCTGGTCAAAGAGGCATTGTTGGTCTGCCTGGGCAACGTGGTGAAAGAGGGTTCCCTGGCCTTCCCGGACCATCGGTGAGTGAAGGATGCTTTTCTCTTCAGCCTTCTAGGCCAGACCTGGTTCAGTACCAAAGCCCTTAACTAAGTATTCTTGCTACAGTGTCTTGCCAAGTCTTCCTTTGACTCAGCATCCTTGGAAGCATCCCTTTGCTAGCTGTATCCCTGAAGGAGGTGGTGGAGTCCTGGCAGGGATGCTTAGCATGTACACTCATAGCCCTTGCTATGTCCTTTCAGGGTGAGCCTGGAAAGCAGGGTGCACCTGGCGCATCTGGAGACAGAGGTCCTCCTGGTCCTGTGGGGCCTCCTGGTCTGACAGGTCCTGCAGGTGAACCCGGACGAGAGGTGAGCCCAAGATCTTGGTGTGGTGGGAAGATCTGGGGGTAAGGACACACACAGAGACCAGCACTTGGGTATACAGGAGAAGAGAATGTGTGAGCCCCAAAACCTTAGTTGGGCAGAAGTGAACAGGCCTGAGCTTCAGACCAGAATGAGAGAGAAAATAGGGAGCAGGTCTAAGTGAATTCTTATGTCCCTTATTCAGGGCAGCCCTGGTGCTGATGGCCCCCCTGGCAGAGATGGTGCAGCTGGAGTCAAGGTGAGTGACAGGTGTCTATCTTGGGATGGGAAGTGAAGGACTGTGCTGGGCCCTATATGCCAGCCTGAGAGGTAAAGGATCTCTCTTCGCTTGAAAGAGAGAAACTGAAACTGATCCCTTGTTCCTACAGGGTGATCGTGGTGAGACTGGTGCCCTGGGTGCTCCTGGAGCACCTGGACCCCCAGGAGCTCCTGGACCTGCTGGCCCAACTGGAAAACAAGGAGACAGAGGAGAGGCTGTAAGTATCCTGAATCTAGAGATGTTGAGGTGAAGAGGGTGACCAAGCGGCAGGGTGTTTCTTATATGCTTTCTCCTGTTCTGAGCACCCAGAGGCAGCCCCTTGGTCTGGGGACCTCTTGTGTCCTGACTTTTCCCTGACACTGTTCTTACTCCCCCTTACAGGGCGCACAAGGTCCTATGGGCCCCTCAGGACCTGCTGGAGCCCGTGGAATCCCAGTAAGTATTGCAGCATCTTGTACCCAGTCCCCTGCAGAGAAGGGACGCCAGGATTTTAGAGAAACACATATGAGACCAGATTTGACTGAACTGGTGTTTTTCTTGTTTGTAGGGCCCTCAAGGCCCCAGAGGTGACAAAGGAGAAGCTGGAGAAGCTGGCGAGAGGGGACTGAAGGGTCACCGAGGCTTCACTGGACTGCAGGGTCTGCCTGGCCCTCCGGTGGGTGTCACTGCATTTATTGTCTATTAGGGGACTGCCTAAGGCCTCCTTGTTTTTAAACCCATAAGCTTCCCTTACTACTAACAAGGTTTAGGGTCTTCCTCAGAAACCTCCAGGATCTCTCAGGTAGAGGAGAGGAGAGGAAGAGAGGGATATGCTAGTTTCCACTCTGAAGGAGGTAGATTTTTATACCTAGCTGTGTTGATATCTACTATCTTCTTTCCCACAGGGTCCTTCTGGAGATCAAGGTGCTTCTGGCCCAGCTGGTCCTTCTGGCCCTAGAGTAAGTGAAATGTTTCTGGGGGATGGAGTGAGCCTTTCTGCTGGGTGAGCCGAAGCCTTAGCCAGGGGATGGATGGGGGTGGGGCATTGCTTCTGTAGGGAGCCTTGGGCATAGCAGTCTTCACTCAGGAGGTACCCTGAGAAAGTGACCAGGGACATAATAAGCACCTGAGTCACAGTGACTGGAAGACAAATTTTATATGCATGACATAGGAGGGTCAGAGAGACATGGACATGTCTACTGGTCCTTGGCTAACTGGAGATGGATTTAGGGAGTGTCGCTGAGTACAAAGAACTGGAGACAGGGTGGTCTGACTGATGCCATCATGGTGGCCGCCTGTAGAGCTGTGGCTGCTCCTGGGATAGACACTGTTTTCTCACTGTCTCCTCTTTTTTGGCCTGCAGGGTCCTCCTGGTCCCGTTGGTCCCTCTGGCAAAGATGGCTCTAATGGAATCCCTGGCCCCATCGGGCCTCCTGGTCCCCGTGGACGTTCAGGCGAAACTGGTCCTGCTGTAAGTGTCCTGACTCTTCCTTGCTATTGGAAGTATTATAGGTGTTTAGGACTCTTGTGAGACATCAGCTGGCAAGCTAGCGGTGATGACATCCTATAGGCTGAGGGCCCTTTAGAGAGTTGCAGGGCACAGAATGGGTTCTGGGAAATAGAAAAGAATGGCCATGGAAGAAATATGGAAGCTGCTGTGCTTTTCTTGGCTCTTTGTCCTTTGTCCTCACCACAGGGTCTCGGAAAGAGGACACAATAGTGGATACAGAGGAGGACCTTTTCCCCATGGCTCCTGGTTTATATCTCTATTTCCTGCTACAGGGTCCTCCTGGAAATCCTGGTCCCCCCGGCCCTCCAGGTCCTCCTGGTCCTGGCATTGACATGTCCGCCTTTGCTGGCTTAGGCCAGAGAGAGAAGGGCCCTGATCCTCTGCAGTACATGCGGGCCGATGAGGCAGCCAGTACCCTAAGAGAGCATGATGTTGAGGTGGATGCCACACTCAAGTCCCTCAACAACCAGATTGAGAGCATCCGTAGTCCTGATGGCTCCCGCAAGAATCCTGCTCGAACCTGCCAAGACCTGAAACTCTGCCACCCAGAGTGGAAGAGTGGTAAGCCTGGAGGACAGTCCCCTTGCCCCAAAGAGAAGGGAGTCAGCCCACCAGCATGGCTACCTTCAGTAGCCAGGCAGACACACCCAACTATACCTCAGTGCAGATGTGACTCCAGGGTGAATTCAGTGGGCAAACACTGCTTCTGACCCTGTTTCTTGGCTTTCTCTTTAGCATTAGGTCTCCCACACAGAAATCTTTATCCCCAGGTCCTTCTGTCTGGCCCCTTTTGGGCCACATGTAAGCCTCCACCAGACTCTCCGCCACTAGCAGCCAGCCTGGCCCTCGGGTTTGAATCTGAGCCTGATGGGATGTGTCCTCTTTTCCTGCAGGAGACTACTGGATTGACCCCAACCAGGGCTGCACTTTGGACGCTATAAAAGTGTTCTGCAACATGGAGACAGGCGAGACTTGCGTCTACCCCAATCCAGCAACTGTACCTAAGAAGAACTGGTGGACCAGCAAGAGCAAAGAGAGGAAGCACATCTGGTTTGGAGAAACCATGAACGGCGGCTTCCACGTGAGTGCCCGGGTGCTCTAGGCCCTGCTGGGCCCTCACATTCGCTCTTCTTTCTCCTCAGATAGTTTAGTAACTCTCTCACATTCTCCACTAGTATTCTTTTGGGCTTTAGAGGAAAAAGAATATTTCCCCCATTGTAGCTTGAGAGAGGTCTTCTGAGCTTGCTCCACTCCCAAGATTCCTCCACACAATCCTAGCACCTCTGACGGATGCCCTCAGCCCCACACAGCTGAATTCCCATTAGCCTATGATCCCAGCAAACGCCAGCCCTCAGGTCTCACACTCTGGCCCCTCTGCCTACTTACAGTTCAGCTACGGTGATGGCAACCTGCCTCCCAACACTGCTAACGTCCAGATGACTTTCCTTCGTCTACTGTCCACCGAGGGCTCCCAGAACATCACTTACCACTGTAAGAACAGCATTGCCTACCTGGACGAAGCAGCCGGCAACCTCAAGAAGGCCTTGCTCATCCAAGGCTCCAATGATGTGGAGATGAGGGCTGAGGGCAACAGCAGGTTCACGTATACTGCCCTGAAGGATGGCTGCACGGTGAGTAGACCACAAGTGTCCTGTTCTTAGAATGACGGGATCATCAGAGGCTTGAGTTGGGGCGATATACGAGGAGGCAAGCTAAGTGACAGGTATATCAGCTTGTCTAATTCCTCATTCAGAGGATATAAACACTGCCATACTCAGGGACTTGTACTGAAGTATTCCTAGAAAGTGTATGAGCCTACCTACGAGAGAGAAGGGGGTATCACAGATGGGAAACTATTTTTAAAAAAAAAAAAAACAAAAAAAACTATTTATTTATTTGCCTGAAACTGGAACTACAGACAGTTGTGAGCTGCCATGTGGGTGCTGGGAATTGAACCCAGATCCTCTTGGAAGAGCAGTCAGTGCTCCTAAGCACTGAGCCATCTCTTCAGCCCCAGGAAACTCTTTATGGAGATGGGGAACAAGAGGACAAGAAGGTACAGGGAGGCTCTGCCAGTAAGGAAAGAATTGGAAAAGGCTTATGGATCAAGAAAAAGTCTAGTGTGACTACCACTTTGTGATAACTTAGTTTGCGGGTACTGGGCAGCTGGGCCTTGGTGTAAAACATCTACTGAATAACATCTCCCACTTCCTCCCTAGAAACACACCGGTAAGTGGGGCAAGACTGTCATCGAATACCGGTCACAGAAGACCTCACGCCTTCCTATCATCGACATTGCACCCATGGACATAGGAGGACCTGAACAGGAATTTGGTGTGGACATAGGGCCTGTCTGCTTCTTGTAAAGCCCTGAACCTAAAACAACACAATCCATTGCAAACCCAAAGGACCCAAATACTTTCCAACCCCAGACACTCTACGATCTGCACTGAATGGCTGACCTGACCTGATGTCCATTCATCCGACCCTCACATCCGGACTATTTTCCCCTTTCTGAGAGACCTGAACTGGGCAGACTGCGAAATAAAATCTCGGTGTTCTATTTATTTATTGTCTTCCTGTAAGACCTTTGGGTGAAGGCAGAGGCAGGGAACTAACTGGTGTGAGTCAGACGCCCCGATTGACTGCCCCCAGCCCAGCCCGAAGACTCTACAGGTGCTGGGCGCAGGAACTGTGTGCCCTACACAATGGTGCTATTCTGTGTCAAACACCTCTGTATTTTTTAAAACATCAATTGATATTAAAAACCAAAAAATTATTGGAAAGGACATACTGACTTGTGTTTTGTTCTATTAATTCTTGATCGTGTAGACATGCCCAAATATGGTTCCAGGACTGTCTGTCTGTTGACCTTTCAATCCAGGATGCTGATGTTGTATTGCCTGGGTTAGTGACCCAGGACCAGACATGAAAGTGAGTTAGCCTCAGGCTATTGAAAGAAAACACTTGACATGGATAGTCTAAGAAATAAATCAAAGTTCATTTTGGTTCACAGTTCTGAGTCTCAAAATGATAAAAATAATACAAAGTAGGATTAGAAAATAACTCTTGTTGGGTTTACAAATTTAGGTAGTTGTGTTGATTTGGACCTTGGTGAAGGCAGCGTGTCACACAGCAGGAGTACAAGCAAAGCCATTGCTCATGCCAGGAAGCAGAGAGGAGACTGGGGTCCCCAGGCCCCACTTTCTCATGGGCCTACCACCTAAAAGCATCACCTGGGCACCAAACCTCAGCACACACACGTGTTTGAGGGACGCTATACTTGGACTTTAGATCCATTGTTGAGAAGTCTGGGGAACCAGAAAGATGACCTTGTTCGTGGGAGTGAACATGGAGCACATCTCTCCAGCAAGCTGGAGAAAGGGTATGTGGGCACTGAGATCTTAGTGTGTGTGATTACAGCCTCATGGGATGGGAGGTGGAAATGGAGATTGATTGGCAGGAGAGCTAATACCCCAGGGGCCACTGATGCAAGCCACCTGGATGTTTATTTGCATCTTTCTGTAAGACTTTGGGACAAGTAAAATTCCCCCCACACCCCCATTCTCCATTCCCTAGACCTTTACTGAAAGCTCCTACAGAGCATCTCTGAATTCCAGATTAGGACTGGGAACCTTCCTTTTCCTGTGGCCAGGGATCCTCTGCTCTCCAATGCCTTGGCTGTGTGGGGGCAGAAATGATCAGCTGTTCCCTTCTCTGTGTGAACTGGGCAGGAGATAAAGTCTAAGACAGCAGTATTTTGTGAAACAAATTTCAAAACATCTCATAAACGTGACAGTCATGTTGGTCTCTGATCTTTCTCCCTTTGTTTAAAGTCGATAGCTTTTTTTAAAAAAAAGAAATAAAAATAAATAAGAGAATATGGGGAAGTTATTTACATTAATATTCAAATGTAATTTGATGTGAAATTAATTGAATGAATAATCAGGGCTAGCTCATGGCAACCAAGGAAGTAAAATGTCAACTGTTTAAAAACTGGAGATTAGTGCTGGGAGGGGAGGGTAGTTCAGTGGTAGAGTGCTTCCCTAGCATAATGCAAACCCCTGCCTGGGTTGGAATCCCAGTGCCATACACACCTGCCCACATCATTACACTGCTTCATAAGGAAAAGTAATCAACTTCCATCAATTGAGAGCTAGTAATGGAAAGGGGGAGGTCCGCCCACTGGGCGGGCACTTGTGAAACTTGTCTTAGACAGCAGGTGGCGCTGAAGAGCTGCTCTGAGTTGAATCAGAACTTCCTGACTCATTCCCTCACCAGCGAATAGTCCGGACAGCAGTCGCTGATAACTGGCTTAAAGCTCTTTGGGAAGCCGTGGGGTTCCTTGTAGTCTACCCACTTCCTGCCCAGGAAAATATAGACTTAATTGTAACTGTTCCCCCAGGGAATGGAGAGACAGCAGTAGGAGGGCTAGATAGGGAGCCGAGTGAAGATCAAGGTCAAGTGAAAATGCACTGCTTTGCCTCTCCTTCTGCATTAAGTTCTGAAACCCCGATGCCCCAGGGAAAGCAGGCGGTCTCTGCAGACAGAACAATGCTTCAAGTAAATTCCCGAGCCAGCAGGGCTGAGCAGAGTGACCCTCTGATCATTAGGGCTCAAGCGGGTTATTTTCCCATCTTGCAATTATTTTCTCTGCAAACATCTGCTAATTAAAAGACTTTGGAGAAGGAGCCAGATGTCCAACCTCCAGGTGAGACTTACTTTCAAGTTCCTTGGTTGCTCACTTCCTGAAAGACACTTAAAAAATTATTTATTATGTATACAGTATACAGAAGAGGGTACCAAATGTCATTATAGATGGTTGTGAGCCACCATGTGGTTGCCGGGAATTGAACTCAGGACCTCTGGAAGAACAATCAGTGCTCTTAACCTCTGAGCCATCTCTCCAGCCCCCTGAAAGACACTTCTTCAAAGAGTTTCTCCTTTAAATAACCAAAGGAACTCAGCATCTTCAAAGAAATGAAGAATTTCATTCATAAAGAAAAATAAAGATTATTCTGTCCAGGGGAAACAATGTGTGGCTTATTGATTTATATAGACCTCTTAACAAGCAGGCAGGTTCTCGTAATGATCTCTTACATACTCTGGACTAGAATGTCCTGGATAGTTGACAGTAACTAGAATGGCAGAATTACTCCTGGAGATAAACCATGGCCTCTGTGGGACCTGACGAGAACAAGCAGCTTGTGATGGTTAGAAATTCCTGCATGTGGCTGGAAAATGTGTCAGAAATTGCAAGCCGTGAATACAGCAACCCTCAACACTTTGGGAGAATGTGTACATATAGAAATAGATGGAGGTTTCTGGATGTAGTGGGTCCTTAATCAGATGACTAGCATCAGCAGTGTGGGGTCGGAAGGCAGGGCAGCTGAGCTACAGGGGTAGCAACCGGGCTTTACAGTAACATCAAGCAGCAGATGTTACTGATGCACATGGTCACAAAAAATGATCCGACACTAAGAACCAAAATGAGGAACTATTTTAAAACTGCATAGAAAATGTCTTGGAGGCTTTTTTTAGAAAACGAATAATAAACCCAAAACCCAAGGGGTTGGTAGGTGGCTCAGTTGGTAAAGCGCCCATCACAGAAGCATGAGGACCCAGCACCCCTGTAAAAACTGGACATGTTTAACCCAGCATTAGGAGGCAGAGACAGGTGGACTCTGGAGCTTTATGGTCAGTTGAAGAGCAACTGAAGAAGACACCTCTACACATACCTGTAGACAGACAGACAGACAGACACACACGTACAAGACAATCTCGAAAGGGAAATGGGAAAACTGAAGAAAATGTCCTTGTACATGAGGTTTGTTCTGTTTAAGAGTGTCATTTTTTACCCATCTTTGTACCAGTACTGTGGACACGCCAGCAGCCTAATTGGCATAATTAGTGCTAAGCCCTGCATTTGGTAACTAAACCATGGCTATTATCATCGAACTAGATATGATGTTATAGTACAAAGCTTCAAAGGGTGAGGGTAATTAGACAAATACTGAAAAATAAAACCAGGAGAATGTGGGCAAAACCTAATATCAAGCCCCGTCACCATCTGGTGCTTATCTGGTATTGTAGTGGCAGCTGGAGCCCACTCAGCTGAGCTCTGGATCCGACCTCTTCCTGACAAAGGCTATCTAGGCAGGAGAAACCTCCCACCTCAAACCAGGTCTTCATTAGGCCTGAGTGGGGAAACTCACCCCCCACCCCCAACAGCTTCATTCCTTAGGCATTACTACCTACAACCTCCAGAGGGCACTATGTGCCCTGATCAGGAAGTGCAACCCACTGCTCTGCACACAACTCTGAAGGCACTCCTGAGGCCAAGGACACACAGTATCCCCCTTAGGAAGCAACTATCCTAAGTTCCTCTCCTGGGTGCCTGCAAAGGCACACAGGCAATCAAAGACAGTGCAGATCAAAAGCACAGTTTATTTTTCTATCAAATCCTCAATTCATGTCCAGCCAGTGGACCAAAACTATATCAAGCCATACAATAGACTGGAGGTATGTGTGTAATAACTTTGTAAGGGAAAGGAAAAAAATACCAACCCCCCCCCAAAAAAAACCCCAAAAAACCCTTTCTGCAAAGCGCCTGTGTGTTAGGGACCAGATGAGAACAAATGCAGCCACTGAGCAGTTCCTTGGAGGTCTTCTTGCTGGTGCTTCTGTGTACACGCACGCACGCACGCACGCACGCACGCATGCATACATGCAGCACCCACATATCTACAGCTGCACCAACATCCTGTCTTTACGTCACTCTGCTCTGAAAAGCTGGAACCCTGATTCATCTCAACTTATAATGACTCAGTAACAACCAACATTATCTGGATTCAGTTCTCCAAACTGTAATTGAGTGCAAGCTATTTGCTAGGCACAGACTAGGCACTGGGCAGTGATTTTGCTGGTTCCAAGAAAAACAGGAGTGCTGCGAAGATGCTCTTCCCTCATTGCGGAAGGATGCTCTCTGTGGGTTAAGAGAACCACTTCCTCTTCCGCCTACACCATTCGGGGTCAGCACGAACTCTGGGCTGTGGGGACAGATGTTAGCTTCCTTCTACAGGTGTGGCCACGGAAGAACCAAGAGCAGGCTCTAAATAACTGTGGAATTCGCCCCACAATCCACATAGTGTTGTGTCTCCAAAGTGCTCTGGGATATGTGGCCAATGTATGAGATCTTCACAGAAGTCCTAGCAAGAAGAAAACCATGAAGAGACTAAATAAAGAGGAAAAACTCTTTCTTCTTATAAGTTGAGGAGATAAAATTCACCCAGGTCCCAGGCACCTATCTTCAGGATTATGTAACCACATCCAAAAATGCTGTGTCATGCATGAGGTGATCTTTTGGATCAGTGGTTATTAACCAAGGATTATTTTACCCCACAGGAACTTTTGGCAACATCTGAGTATCTTTGGGTAGTTCCAACTGAGTGGGACAGAAAGTGCTAAGCACCCCCAGCAGCAGGAAGAGACAAGGGTACCCTTGATAAACACCCACACTGCACAGTCACTAATAACCAAGAACCCATGGCCCAAAATGTCAATTGTGCCAAAAACTGAGAAACTTCACTCAAATTATCAGATTTCAAATGCCTGTCCAACTGTCACCTTTACACTTCACACAGTTGTATGGGAGAATTAACTGGTCAAATACATGGTGGGTTCGGGTCTGTTTTCACTCTTTAGGATTCTGACAGGCTCACATGTTTAATTAAACTATACCCCACTTCATGCAAAACATTTCTTTTAATTTTTTAAAAAATGTTTATTTTATGTGCACAGGTATTTTACCTACATGTGTGTCTGTACACTACATATATGCTTGGTGCTCATAGAGGCCAGAACATATCAGATCCCCCAAACTAGAGTTACAGACAATTCCAAGCTGCCATGTGGACCCTGGAAATTAAACCTGGGTCTTCTGGAAGAGGAGCCAATGCTCTTAACTGCTGAGCCATCTCTCCGGCCCCCAGAACATTATGTTTAACTATTCACCAGGAACTTTGCAACCTATTCAGGGGCTCTGGACTCCACCTCTAGAGGACACCAAGAGGCTAGGTCTGTGCTGCAAGGCAGGTGTGGGATCTCCTTTTAGCCACAGGCCTCTAGGACATACCTCATGAAGATCACGATGTTGTGCACCAGAATGGCAGGTACCGTGCAGAAGAAGCTGTGGACCGCAAATATAGACACGGTCACTTGACTGAAAATACTAAAACAAAAACAATCTCCCAGGAGAACCAGCAGGAAGTGTGGAGTTACAGTGTCAGACTATTTGGAGTGCTTTCTTGTTCCCACATCTCCCCTTCAAACTCAAGCGCTGCCAAGGACCACCGGTTCTGTGACCTGCAAAGTGTTACTCCCAATGTCCCAAATCACGCTCCTTGTTTTTTTTCAAAGCCATCGCATATTTAGAAGTGAGAGTCTGCTAATGTTTCGACTGCTTTAACATTCTCTTTAGAAATCCCAGCATTTCAGTCATATATCAAAGGCTGACTCCTCCCCCCAACCCCCCCAGAAAACCAAAGCTCAGAGTTCACAGGCCAAATCTGGGGGCTTAAGGCAGAGCCAGGATCACATTCAATCAAGGATGACTCTGAATCTCTCCAGGCAGACAGCACAGCACAGCACAGAGAACTCTGTCCTTACTACACATAGGAAGATGGTCCTCCCACTTCAGCCTTCACCGAGAAGTTCACCTGGAAATAAAACAAGGCCTGGCATCAGTGGGATGAACGAGTCTGACACAGAAGCATCACCGATGTCCACCCACAGATGCTGGACCAGTCTTCCACCACACGCAAAGCATCTTCCTAAAAACAGCCTGGCAGTCTGGAGTAAGTACTTCTGACCCTTCCTTCTAGAGGCCCCTGGGCCTCAGCCTGTAATCCCACCTCTTCTTGATTTGGTAACTGTCTCCCTTTTATTACTTTCTTTTCTGCCCAAGGTCTTAAATGCTGCTTGTTTCTGTCTTTTCCCAGTTGTTCATAATTTCAGGGCCCACAAGTCTTTCTTGGGAGGAAAGAGAGATGGGGACGGACAGCATTCCCACAGTATCCCCACAGCACCTGTTTTTCTCCTTGGAACATGGGGAGAGGCCCTTCGAGAACTTACCAGGTGTTCACTGCGAGGGGCAATGAGCGAGACATTAGAAGTCATGTATGTGCCAACCACGGCTTTCATGTACTGAACCTCGCTGAACAGGTTGGTCACTGCCACAGAGTAGAAGTTGGAGTTTCTGATTTTCAGGGTGGCCTGGAAAGGGCAAAGGAGGAAACGTGTTAAGTGTTCCGGTCCCAAGGCTGGCAAATGCACAACCCAGGAAGTGAGGCCCTGAGTCTTACCGTGATGCCGAGTATTACAAGAGAGTCCTGTCTATTAAATGTGACCTTCACCACTCTGATGCCGTCATCATCCACGAGGACTGAATGTGGAAACAGGAAGAAAAACACCAAGCCAGATGCCAGCAGGCACAGCACAACAGACAGGAGAACATACTGCTTACTGTAAATGATAGCACAGGGCCATGGGGGGCAGTCAGACAGTAACATCTAAACCATCATAACGCAGAATGAAGAGGCTGAAAGGGAAACCCGAAGAACCCGGGACCATAGACTAGGCAAGAAGAAAAGGAGCGAGAGAAAACTTTTAAACCCATCTGAACACGGTTTACTCTGAGAAGAGAAACTGATGCCTCTATTTCCTACAACATCTGCTCAACTCCCGGGACACCCTGCTTCTGCAATCCTTCCATCTGACCCACAACATGTATCTAGCTTTACATTCCTTTGCCCAGGCTGTAACAGAGACAGGGGCATTTCACTTAAGCAAAAGTACCAAAGGAAATGGGAAGTGCTAGCTAGGTTAAGGGCTAGGTTATAGAGAACTGAAAGGCTCTATAGCTTTCCAAACATGCAAGAGTCTGGAGTCAAGTCCCAGCATCACACACACACACACACACACACACACACACACATATAGATAAAGGAAATGGGGCCAATACAAGGACAGCAGCCATCTTTTTCAAATAATTAACTGGTAATCTTTCATAAAAAGGAGGCAGGGATAGACCAACTCACGTTCTCTGAGGACGAAGCCTCTGGTCACTGTGGGGGATCAAAGCCACCAACTCATTGAGTCGCTCTAGAAAAGCAGCAAAGACTCATTCTGTAAAGCCCACGCATTGAAGCCCCCTTCTCTTCATGTCTGGCTGCAAACTGCCGCAGCAAAGATTCACTGGGACCAGACACTAAAAAGTACATTTCTGGTTGAATGAACAAGAAGCAGGTCAATGTAGAAATAGAAAAGAAAAAGAGAAGAAATCTAAAAAAAAAGAAGAAATATAAACCTAGAGAGAGAATGGTACAACCTATAAACTTCTGAGTGCTGTCAGAACCGTGAAACTAAGGCTGGGGACCTATGGTCCTACTTTGGCTTACTGTACTGTCACTGAGGCTGGGGTCCTTGAGTCCTATTCTGGCTGCATGTATTCCTGTAGTACAGAGGAGGATGCCAAACCTCATTACAGATGGTTGTGGGCCACCATGTGGTTGCTGGGAATCGAACCCCAGTCCTCTGGAAGAACAGTCAATGCTCTTAACTGCTGAGCCATCTCTCCAGCCCCACGAATCATCTTACAGCCACTGTTTCTTCACTTTTTATTTGGAGCTCTAAAGTACATGGCTTCCAAGGTTCTTGATACCTCAAACTCTGGGATCCTCTACCCCCCTCCCAGGGTCGCTTTAGGAACAGCTGTTCCTAGGGATAATCCAGGCTCCAATCCTGAGCAGTCAGTCTCCACACCCCAGCATTCTGTTGACCTCAGGCTACTGAGTCACCCGAGAGTCTCTTTTGTAAAGAAGCTTCCAGAATACTTCCTCCACAATGCTGTGTCAGTCCATATGAAAAAGAGCAGTGGAGAGACAGCCTTGTCAACCGGAAAAGAAGCTAACGGCAGTAATAACAGAGTAAGTGAAGAAAAGAAAGGGTTCTAAACATAAGATCAAGACAAGCCTGCAATCTGCCCGAGTTTATCAGGTGGGCCCAGCTGGTTACAATCCAGGGCAGTCTGGAGGGAGGGCTGGCTGGAGCAGATAACAGAACGCTTTCCATGATGACTGACAGGTCTCACCTCCTGGGATGTAGCCGGCTCCCTGGCAGGTATGACAAGTGATGCTATTTCTCCCAGTAAATTCCACATAGGGGAACCGAGCGATGGCTTCCTCCTGCTCTCTATTAACCAGTAAGTCCTCCGGGTTGTCATCCGTTCGTTGACCAAATGCACGGGCAGAGGAGGAATGTTGAGACCCCATGTGTCATCTCCTACATGGGGGCGGGGAGGTAAATGAGCGCGTGATAGTGTCTATATCCGGCCACTATGGAAAAAAAAAAAATCACTTCTACAAGAAGTGTAAAATACTAAACGACAAGTTGCTATCCTAAGTGTGTCCAACACCCGCAATCGCTACTTCGGTCTTCATTCTGCAACTGTGCCTGGTGTCGTCCACCTCCCACCCCCAACCCACCCTGTCCTTCCAGGTAGCTAGGGAATAGGACCAGTCCTTGCTGGCCTGGCCGCCTCTTACTGCCTAGGACAGCCGAGGTCCAGCCTGGCCGCTTCCTCCCCAGAGCTTGCAAACTCTGAAGGGCTGCACCCTGGACAAACAAGAGGCACCAAATTAATAAAAGGCCTCAGCGATCCCCAGCCCCCTCCATGTCCAGCTGAGAAAGTGGGCTCCGGTCACGCCCCCGCAAAAAGCCACGTTCCAAAAGCATCTAGATCTCCCAGGCCGAGGGAACGCTGGTGCCCCGGACCTGCAGCTCACCAACTCCCGCAGTTACTCTCGGGACCACTGCGCCCTCCACCTGCCCGCACCAGCTCCTTTTCCGCTCGCCTCCTCCGTGCGCAAGCGCATAGTAGCAAGCCTGCGGGAGGACGCGGGCCAGCGCTTGCGCTTGCGCTGTGAATTCTTGTGCGGCTCTCCCGTTTCACAGATGCAATGCACCTAGCCGCCGTTAGAGGGCGGCAGAAAGCAGTGGAGACGCTCTGGGCCCCAGAAACGCTAGGAAATGCTCACTAGAACTTTTGGATCCAAGCGCTTCTGTGCCGGAGGAGGACGACATCGCCTGTGGCCAAAGCCATTCTCACAGTACAGGGACTCGCAGTACCCAGAACCTACCCTAGGTCCCAGCAGAAGATCTGAATATGCTCTTATGCCTTCTTAGGGGGCCCCAGACCTGATGGGGGAAGCTTCCACCAGAGTCCTGCTAGCCATTCACAGGAATGAAGCCCGAAGCTCAGTTTTGCAAGCTGGTCCTATTTCAGGACCACCATCCAGACCAAAAAAAGATATGATGGACATAGAGGGTTCGAGAGCACCCCACCCTCAGGCCCCCCAAAAACCTAAAGTGCCATCGAAGGGATGAAACAGGTGAGACTGGGAACCCTATGTGGTAGTGCACGCCAGCAATCTCAGCATTTGACAGGCGGCAAGATGGCCACAAATTCAAGGCTACGTCTGGCCACGGAGTTTGAGGCCAACCAGTAAAGTGAGCCCCTATTTTAAACCAAAACATAGGAAGGAAGAGAAGACTTATTTTGATATTCTAAAACTGGATGAATGAGGAACCCATATGAATGGAGAGAAGCTGGCCACCTGGTACTTCCCATACCTCCTTGTGTCACTGTGAGAAATGTGGAGGGTTCTTATAAGTGTCTAGACTTTAGCTAACAACCGACCACTATTAGCATGAGCCTTTAGTGGGAAACCAAGAGCCGCCGCCATCACCCCACTGCCACCTTTGGTCCTCAATCATCCCCCGAAAGAGTTTTAATACAACTCTTTCTTTGAAATTTGGATTCCACTTTATGCTTCTTACTTCCATACATCTGATGATGTTGGGAGAAATAAACAATCAACTAAAAAAAATATTACTCAGCTTCCATTTGCAGTTGGCTGACCATGTGATACTGTTCTGGCCAATGAGGGGCAAGAATATAGTTGGTGTTTTGTTGTGGTTTTGTTTTTAAGGAATTATCCTTAAGGATAATTATCCTTTAAGGAAATGGAGACTCAAGTGATCCTCTGACTTTTCCTATTTGGACTTTGAACTTGATTTTGGAGATTAGAACAGCTATATTGTGACCATAAGGCCATGAGGGATGCTGAACAGAAAGGTAGAAGAAGTCTAATCCTTGACAGAATTCCTGACTGAGTTTTTATGTCTTTGTAGTGGGACCGAATCCTAACAAATACAGAAACCATGCAAATAAAGAAGAAAGTCTTGATTGTTTGGATGGTTGCTTTCAGTTTGGGGATGTCTTGTCTTATTCTGTTCTGTTCGTTAGTTTTTCCAGACAGAGTTTCTCTCTATGTAGCCTAGGCTGTCCTGGAACTTGTTCTGTAGACCAGGCTGCCCTCAAACTCAGAGATCCACCCTCCTCTGCCTTCTGAGTGCTGGGATCAAAGGTATGCGCCACCATACCCAGCCCAAGACTTGGTTTTAAATCATGCAAATTGCCTTAAGCACACAGAACAGGCCACATAGTTTCTATCCTCTGCCAGTTTCTCTACCAAGAGACCAAATGCTACCTCTCAAAAGCCCATCCTTACAAAAATGTCTCCACATGTAGCCTCTACAGGACCCCCTGCTGGTGCTAACATGCTAATAAACCTGATGTCCATACCACAGATGGGCATTATGGTGGGAGCAGAGGGAAGCAGTTGGCAGCAACTGGACCTGTCAGCTCGAGAGCAAGAAGAGCCTGGAGCACTGAGGCTGGGTTCCTTCACAATAGGGAAGAAAGGTTGAGAGCAGAAAATCTATGGTCAGGAATAGGCAGGGCTTGGATTAGTGGGCTAAGACAGAGAGCCTGGAACATCACCAGTAGAGCCCCGAGGCCCTTTGCTCCTAAAACTGTGGCTTGGGCAGATAGACCACACACCTGGGTCAATGTTAGCTTGCACCTGGAATCCTAGTGTAGACCCTTAGTAGATTCTTAGACAACTACCCAGCCTGGAGGCTGGCCAGCGTGGCCTGAGGGAGTAGTTCGGGCATCTCCTTGAGCCATCTGAGAGAGTCTTAATTGGCCAGTACATTCCTGAGGAGACAGCCATCGCTTCTCACCTGTACCTAGCATCCAGCTTTGTCTCACCATCCCATTTATGAGTAGAGGAGTTATTGTAGACATTAGCTCACCGAGGCTCTCCCGGTGGCCGGGGTGGAGTGGGACCACACGAGCATCTCTGGGCTTCCAGCCCTGTCAGTTTCTCCACAACCATTTCATCCCCAGTCCCCATAGACTGAGAACAATGGGTCCTGAGAACACTGCTCTTTCTAGGGGCCCTAGAGGTAGGGGAGGGTCTCTGCTCATCTCCGAATCCCCTCCCCCAACCCTACTACTCAAGCCAAATGCTACAGGCTTCTGAGTGCTGCGCAGATAGAAACTAAAGGTTTTTACTTAGAAGTGCTTCTCAGGGTACTTCATTCTGCTTCTTTTGTTTATCCATAGATGAGAAGAAACCTATGTAAGATTAAATGACACTCCTCGTCTCTTAAAAAGAGATGCCATGTTGCAGTCTGTCTCTCCTCCTCTCCTGCTTCTCTGCTCCTGTACCCGCCTGGGAACTCTCTTAAATAAACCCTCGTGTGGCCTTGGTAGTGTGAGTGTGTGTGTGTGTGTGTGTGTGTGTGTGTCTTCTCACATGTAAAACCAACACATAGAGCACAGAGTGAAAAGCATTTGGGGAAGAAACCGAGATAGAGGGAACTTGATGTCCCAGCTGTGCTGGTAGGAGCCGTGAGACGATGCTGTAAATATTTCTCACTTGTGGGTTTTTTTTTTTTTTTAATAAAATGCTGATTGGCTAGAAGGCAGGCAGGAAATACAAGCGGGGAAGCCAGACTCGGAGAATTCTGGGAGAGGAAAGGCAGAGCAACAGACACCAGCCAGACACAGAGGAAGATGAGAACGCTGCACTGAGAAAAAGATACCAAGCCATTTGGCTAAACATGGATAAGAATTATGGGTTAACCGAAGGGAAAGAGCTAGTCAATAATACGCCGGAATTACTGTCCTAGCAGTTACAATAATATTAAGCCTCAAAGTTAATTATTTTATAACTGGCTGTGGGATTATGGATATGGACCTCGGGCCCTAGCAGGACAAAAAAAACCTTCTTATTACAAAGAGCAGAGTTCTATCAAGACGCTAATAACACTTCCTACACACACACACACACACACACTCAAAGCTATGCTTCAAGTCAATCTGCCAAGCCAGGTTTCTCAGCCTCTTGAGAGGCATTAGCAGAGCTTTGTGTAGGAGCAGGAAGGAGGGTCCCTTGCCTGTGCTGTCATAGATCTAGTTTAGGGGTGTGTTGTGAGTATCCCAGCTGCAAGGGGTGTTATAAATGCCTCCCCAACCTCGGGAACCCAGAAGAAATCCTATTTAACTAGAAGTCCGATTCAAACCCATCCCCTAAGGGACTAGCCTGGAGATTAAAGCTCCTTGGTTATTTAAGGTTAACTCTTCTTTCCCAAGATCACTCAGATTCTGGGAGCCCATGAGGCAGGCCCCGGAAGGCCACTCTTGCTTAGCTCATGACACACTGAACTTTCCATCCAGCTTCCCACAGGCCTTTCTTCTCAGAGCTCATGTGGTGGTTTGAAGAAGAATGCCCCCAGAAAGGGAGTAACGCTATCAGGAGGTGTGGCCTTGTTGGAGGAAGTGTGTCACTGTGGGGGCGGGCTTTGAGATCTCATATATGCTCAAGCCATGCTCAACGGTTCAGACTACTTCCTGTTGCCTGTACAAGATGTAGGACTCTCAGCTACCTCTACAGTACCATGTCTGCCTGCATGCCTCCATGCCTGCCATGACAATAGACCCCTGAACCTGTAAGGGAGTCCCTCCAATGAAATGTTTTTCCTTTATAAAAGTTACCGTGATCATGATGTCTCTGCACAGCAATAGAAACCTTAACTAAAGCACTAAGTATCTTTGCCCAGGTAGGCAAAGCTGCTTCTGGGGGCTGGTGTGTTCCATGTGTGGTATGGCCACTCCCCTAGGAAGTCTTTCCCCTTTCTCCAGGGATGCTGAGGCTGTGGTCTCAGGCACCTGACACCTAGCTTCTCTAAGCCCCTTCTGCAGAAAATCCAGCTCCCCTTCTTCCTCCACTGGTTTGGCTCCTTATCGGCATCCACGAGCATCTGATAACATCCCTTTAACCTACCAAAACATTTGTGGAAGCCATTTCATGGAACTGGATCTGAGAAATTAAAACTCTACCTCACACTAAACAAAGAAATTCAAGGAGCTTGGTTAGCTCCTTGGAAGAGGGACTGAAATGTGGTCCAGCCCCAAGCACTAACATCTTAAGACTTTCTTTCAAAGAGCCCCATTGACCAGGGGGATGACCAGCTGGCTTACGAACATGTTGACCATACCCAGGGTTGGGAAGGTGCCATCACCATGTGGTCCTTTGGGAGGGGTAGTTTTAGGATCCCTCATTGCTGGCAACCAGACCACATGCTCTAAGGGAATGGCAAGCAAGCTAGTCACATGTACCATAAATTATTTCCCAGTCTCTCCAGTGCTGGTAGGCTATTTCCCACTGGGGACCATCTTCACAGCTGGCTCTCGGGACAGCTATGGAAGGAGAGGCTGACAGACCGGTGAATTTTAGGAACTGTGTCTGAGAGGTCAGAGGTGGGCTTTCTGGATTTCAGCTCCCCAGACCATGAGTGATAAAAGCCAGGGATTAGTCAGCTAGTTTTTCTATTCAGTCTTCCTTATCCCAGAATTCCTTTCCTTGTTGTCAGGGACAAAGATTGACTGGAAGCATGTCTGACAGTCACCTGAATTTTGCAGCAAACACCTGTCACTGTTGACTGCAGCACAGGATAGTGAACGAACAAACTCAGCCAGAAAAGCTCTTGCTAGCTTCCCTTGAGATCATCCAGGCAAATGACTGATAGATACACCCTGAGAAAGTTGATAGACTAAAGAACCGGCGGCGGCGGTGGCAAAACCAGGGTGATAGCCACGCAGGAGCCAGAGTGGTACCTGGGAATGAAGGGCAGTGATGAACTTCAGGAGGATTTTGTAAGAAAGAGTCCCTGTCTTATTCTCAGACACCCTCCAACACCTCCTTTTGTGCATGGTGGCAGCCAGGCCTTTTGCAGCCACTGAGGCCCTGGGCAAGTGCAATAGAATTCTTGGCTGTTTCTCTGACTTGATTAAATACGCTAATTTACTGAGTATTATGGTTTAGGCACTGAGACAGCTGCTCTGGACATGTCATCTCATTTGATGGTTGGATGACATCTTTCTCATCTGACAGATGAGGTATGCATGGCTCCCAGAGTGAGGAGGCTTGTCTAGCATCACATGACCGGGATAGATGGGCCACAGCATCCCTAGCGTGTTTGCACTCCTTCCTCTATCCAGTGGATCTGGTACTCTAGTCTAGTGTCCTTTTGTAAAGTAAAAGTGTGGGCATCTCCTTTTTCTGCATATTAATGCCGTGGTGCTTCCTTCCAGCCACAGGGTGAGATCCAAACCCCACACAGCCTGAGATGGATACCTTTCTCCTGTTTCTTCTTCCCACTCACCACACACTCCAACCACAGAGCTTTATTTGTAGCTTTTCTTGTTTGTTTTAAAGATTTATTTATTTATTATGCATACAGTTTTACAGAAGAGGGCACCAGACCTCATCATAGATGGTTGTGAGCCACCATGTGGTTGTTGGGAATTGAACTCAGGTCCTCTGGAAGAACAGTCAGTGCTCTTAACCTCTGAGCCATCTCTCCAGCCCCTATTTGTAGCTTTCTAAACATGCCTGAACTACAAGCTACCAGGTCAAATAGCCTCTGCTACCAGTCACCCTACTTTACACCTCAACATTTCCATCATAGCCCAAAGCATCGTCAAGCACAGCCCGTGACCAGGTCAAATAGCCTCTGCTACCAGTCACCCTACTTTACACCTCAACATTTCCATCATAGCCCAAAGCATTGTCAAGCACAGCCCGTGTCGTCTAAACGTATTTCTTGCCCTCTTCCACACACACACATGCACAGAGAGCACGCATAGAAACACACACTCCCCCATGCTCAAACCAGTCACTGCCCAGTCAAGGGATGCTGATGTGACATCTGGTCAGTCTGCATGGGACCCTGGCCCTCTAGAAACCCTGGCTCCTATGTTATCCTGTTAGTCCATCAGGCCGTGTGTCCTGTTAGACTAGGAACTCTTTGACACCAGGGATGATGCCCCTGGGGCCTTCTGAAGAGCCTGGCAAAGAGTAGGTAGGGATGAATAAGTCAGTGGATGAGAAAGAATCTTGGAACATGGACAGCGTCACACTTACTCACAGTACCCCCATCATATGTTGTGTTCCTGGAAGCCACTGAACAGGAATTGAATCAAGGGTAACAGACGTGAAGTAAGAAGAGAAGAGACTGAGAGCCAAGGGGAAGTCCTGGAAGATTAGACTCAAGACCTCAGTGCAGAGGATGCTTCATTCCTTGTTCCTTCCACCAGGGGGCGCAGGAGGTTAATAGACGACACCTTAAGACTCAGATTCTGTTCTGCAAAATCCTCAGCAGGACTGGCAGTGGGAGATTAAGAAATTAGAAAGATTCAAGAAGCAGCATCGTCAGAGAGACAAAACCCACACAACACAGACTTATCTGCAGCTGTAGATCACGGGGTGGCCTAATCTGTCTGGCACAGTGGAGCAGGAAGGGATTTTAATGCCGCTGGCAAGGCCACCATGAAACAGGTAGATTCTTGCAGCTGGAGAATACCTCTGGGGTCTAGTCAATCCAGAGCTGGGAAAGGGCTTGAATTCCTTTACCCATGATGTCAGGAGCCATGGGGAGGTTACTTGCCTAGAGTCCTGGACTCTAGCAATTTGCCAACCCACCCCTACACCTTCTACCTCGAGCTAGTTAAGACCAAATCTGTTCACCAGGGGCCTGGCTGCCCTGGATCTCATTCTGAGCACCTCCTGTGCTCAGTCTTGAGTTAGGCCCTGGGACACAGTGAGAAACAGGACACATCCATGCCCTCCAAGCACTTCACTCAAAAGACAACAGACAGAAAGAACTCTGCCAGCATTAGAAATGCAGGCTCCAGAGCCAGGAGGTCTAGACGTGAGTGCTGACCCAGCAAGTCACCAGCTACATGACCCTCACTGTCCTTAACCATTTTTGCACCTTAATATCCTCTTGGGGAGGATTGTTGAAACCATAAAATCAATTAATCCATAAGATCTTGTAGAACAGCGCCTGTCATTTGGAGACATGAAATAAAAGTCAACTATTTTCATTTTGTTGGTTCCCCACTAATAGGTTCTTACAGGCCTGCATCGAAGGCTCCCACGAAGCTAGACAGGCTAATGTCCTGACATTTCTGTCACAGTTTTGGGTTAGTCTCAAGTACCCATACAGCAGGGTATTTGTGGCTAGCTCTCAGGTGTGGAAAAGGGCACTGCCCATCTAAAGCTCCTGGAGGCTTCAGATCTAAAAGGGAATGCAGTGTCCAGAGGTGCTAGAGGCCCCCAAATGGTCACAGGGGACAGAAGAAGGTGGAGGGAGAGACTTTACTCCCTGTCTCGAGATACTCTCTCTCCTGAGTCCTGAGGTTTAGAGCTGTGTGGCTATCTTGCTGGCTTAACCATCCCAAACAAGACAAGTTGAGGCTTTAGGAGCCCAGTACACCAGAGAGAAAGAGTGCAAATCCCAAGGTTGTATTACCATGGCTGGAATCCACTTGCCTGAGCATCTTTCTTGAACAAGTATCCTTTGTGGGCCCTGGGCTGTTGTGAGGATGGTACCTTTAGTGCTGGATGCCATACGCTGAAAGATGTCCTGTGTATCCTGCTTCTGTTTCATCTCTCTAAAACTGCCTATAAGAGGAGGCTCAAAAGGCTCCCCCTGTGGCCAGATGCAGCTATTATTTTCTCCATGAAGACCTCAGGAAAGATGCTGAGCCTCCCCTGGGGACCATCTCACTCTGAAATCTCAGGCTGCTTTTACAGTAGGCCCTCAGTATGCTCAGGAATTGGCATCAGGATTACAAATAACAAAACCCAAGGGTGCTCATGTTTCCTATGTAAAATGCTATGGCAATTGCATATAGCCCACATATATGCTGTAACTATCTCTAGACTGTAGATAATATATAGTGCAACATAAGTAATTGTTATACTGTGTTGTTTTGGGAATAGTAAGGACTTGGTTTCAAATGGATTGGTCCTCAATTTCAGTGGGTCTGAGGATCCAACCAGTCATAGACAGGGTTTTTTCTTTCCTTGTGTGTGTGTGTGTGTTCATGCACATGGGTGGGCGTATTTGTGGATGACAGAGGTCAGTGTTGGTGCTGGTGTCTTTCTCTATTGTCCTCGTTTTATTTCTAGAGACAGAGACTTCATCGAACATGTAGCTCACTGATTGGCTGGACTGGCTGGCCAGTGAGCTCTAAGGATTTGCCTGTCTCTGCCACACTAGGGGTTAAAATGAACCATTACATTTAGAACTGCGTAGGCCAAGGTCTGCTTGACTGTGAACACACCTAATGCATGTTGTCACTGAAGAGACTACAACTACATCCTACCCTTGTCCTGCTTATTACTCTTTGGCTTACCAGCTGTATCTTCTGTAGTCTGGTACAGGGCCTGGGACACCGCATCCCTGCTGGCTATTTGTGGAATTGGAGATGGATCATTTGTCTTCTCTCTGGCCTGGGTACCGCCTGCACAGCCCTGCAGGAGGCCTGTCTCCAAGGCAGAGGCCCTTCCTCCCACAGCAAGCCAAAAGCCCAGGCAACTTTCCTTGGCAGCTCCCACGTTCCAGACTAACTTCAGGGTTTGTTTCCAGCTGTGGTTAGATTTTTCTGTTTGAGAACTATTCTAAGCAGCTGGTAGGGAAGGGGTGGAGAGCTGGGGAGAGAATCATAAATGAGCGTGTGAAAAGGAGATTGTCTCTGCCCACAGCTTGGTCTCTGGTGGTTGTGGAGAGAACACTGATGACTTCACAGGCCATTAGAAAGATACTAGGCCCCCTACAAGCATTTGGTGGGCTTGCTCGTGAAACAAAGTGCTTGTATTTTGAGGATGTGAAGAATTAACACACAAGAAAAGGTAACAAGATTGAGGTTAGACACTGGGGGGAACTGATTGTCAGAATCTAGGCCTCAGACCTCAGGTGTCTTACTCAAGACCCCATCTTTCTCCAGAACTCAGCTTCCTTCTCCAAGTTCATTCTGTAAGGCCTCAGACAACTCCCACGAGGCCCAGTGACTCTTCACATACCTAATAACAAAGCTTCCCCCTAGCCTCCCCTCTTCTCCATGCCCCTGCCCTGAGGGTAATCTGCTTCCTCTTTCCTTTTTACCTTGCTCTCCATTGCAGCACCAGACTTTGGAGTTGTCTGAGGAAACCTTCTCGGTCGCTTCTCAGG
The DNA here is from genome assembly GCA_004025045.1 of Sigmodon hispidus. Taxonomy (NCBI): domain Eukaryota; kingdom Metazoa; phylum Chordata; class Mammalia; order Rodentia; family Cricetidae; genus Sigmodon; species Sigmodon hispidus. The sequence continues at coordinate 8,885 of PVIH01001087.1, read as the reverse complement.
GGCAGACTTCCTGAGCCAGCAGTGGCACAGGCCAAGGGCCTGGATCAGAAGCCCTGGCCACCCCACAGGAGGAGGGTAGGCCTGCTGCCCTATGATAGCCGGGATGGGCAGTGGACACAGAGCCTCACAGAAAACCCAGGAAACCAAATCACAGAGTCACACAGAAGCAGAGTTAGGAAGAGACAGAGGGAGAGTCAGGCATCGGGGAGGGAGTGGACAATCACCAAGCAGGCCCTGGCTGGCCCACATGGACATTCCTGTGGCCTCTGATGGTCGGCTCCTTGGTGCCAGTGTGGGGGGCCCAGCATGGGGTCTTGGGCCAGGGTGGCAGGAGGACTTGCCCTCCACCTCTACTTGGCTGGGGAAAGCCTGTTGGACAGGGTAGAGAAAGTGGGTGTGGCCTTTATACAGTCCTAGCTTTAGAAGCCCAGAGAAGCTGTGAATGGTGAGTTCTTCACAGTCTAGGGACACCTAGTATGGGGAGGCTGGATCTCAAAGGGGCCTGGGAAAGCTGGGGATCACTGTCTGAGGACCACTGGCTAGTCAGAGGGGAGGCCAGTGTGGCAAGAAGTACTGGCTCCAAGGACAGAGAGGGGACAATCGGAGAATCTGAGGTGGTGAGCCAGTGTGGCGAGAAGGGCATTTAGGTCAGGCAGTGGTCAGTAAAAGGACAACCTCAGCCTTCAGTCAGGGTGGAGGAGACTTCGCTATGCTCAGCAGTCTGCCTTGGGGACAAGCCCTAGGGAAAGTGACCCTAACTTGAGTGGTTTGACAGTCTTCCTTAGGCCTTCTCCAAGGCCTCTCTGTACTCCATAGGTCTACTACCTTGCTAGGCAAGCTACAGCAAGGAAACCAGCAGCCTTTGAAACAGCTTTAGTGAGTCCACTCTTACCACTCAGCTAATTCAGCCACAGCCCTGCTGCTCTCCAGCCTGGGAGCTGGGCAAAAATCAAGCCCCCTAGAGGCTCACAGAGGGAACAAATGTGGAACTGTGCACTTCCTGACACTATTTTTGCACTTATTCAATGGAGGCAAGAGAAGTTGGGGTTGATCAGGAACGGGCTGCACTCAGAACTGTGGGTGTGCATTGAGCACCCAGAGCTGTGGGTGTGCACTGAGCACCTGGGACTGTGGGTGTGCACTGAGCACCAAGGACTGTGGGTGTGCACTGAGCACCCAGGACTGTGGGTGTGCACTGAGCACCAAGAACTGTGGGTGTGGACTGAGCACCCAGAGCTGTGGGTGTGCACTGAGCACCTGGGACTGTGGGTGTGGACTGAGCACCCAGAGCTGTGGGTGTGCACTGAGCACCCAGAGCTGTGAGTGTGCACTGAGCACCAAGGTCTGTGGGTGTGCACTGAGCACCAAGGTCTGTGGGTGTGCACTGAGCACCAAGGTCTGTGGGTGTGCACTGAGCACCAAGGACTGTGGGTGTGCACTGAGCACCAAGGACTGTGGGTGTGCACTGAGCACCAAGTACTGTGGGTGTGCACTGAGCCAGGGGTTCCTTGGGTTTGCCAGATTTCCTAGGTGCACAGCTTCCATGACACAATAGATGTGCTTGACGTGTGCCCTGTCTATAGACTTGGTGCTGAGCTATTCTGCTCGCCTCTCTCTCTTTTAAATTATAAGCCACACAGGTTTATGATAAGATTCTAGTATAAACACCTCCCTTCTAAATTGAATCCACATCTCAGCTACAAGACTTTACCATTTATCCTTCTGCACTTTTTTCTCAGCTATTAACCAAAGCAGTAGAATTGGGGTTATTTATTTGTTATTATTTTGAGACAGGGTTTCTCTGTGTAGCCCTGGCTATCCTGGAACTTACTCTACAGACCAGGCTGGCCTTGAACTCATGGAGATCCTTGCCTCTGCCTCCTGAGTGCTGGGATTAAAGGTGTGCACTATCACACCTGGCTCCGTCTGTCCTTCTATTGGTTAGACCTCATTGACCCTCATCAGAACAATAGGGTTTGTCTCACTCTGAACAGCAGGAGAGTGTCATCCATGGATGTGCCATGGTGTGCTTTTGGCAGGGAGGGTACACCTCCTTGTGTTGGAGGCACCCTAGTTTCCCGGGAGCTGAGTGGCAGGCAAGGGGGCTGGAGAGGACCAGTAGATTGACTTCAGAGTGTCAACCCCACCCCAGAAACAGTCATGTTCCAGCTGCCTTTTGACCTCTTACAGAGTCCAGCTCTGCCTTTCTTAATACCCTTACAACTCCACCTACCCAAAGTCCACACCTCCTTCACCTGTCCTGGGCCTTCTGTTCCATACCTTCTCCCATCTCGATCCCTTGACCTCTGTACCCTGTTGCCTGTCTGAGGTCTTCTGGGTGGGCTCCCGGGCCCCTGCACCTGACTTCGAAGACTCAGAAGGAATTGGGGCAGAGTGACCCTGAAATGGAAATATATGCTCAGAATCCAGTCCAGGACACACACCTGCTCCCAGGTTGTCCCCGGGGAAGCAGGCATTGCCATACACCGATGACAATTTCCTGCTTCCCAGAATGCATTGGGGATGGGGACTGTGCCAGGTAGGTATGGTGTCCCCGCCCCTGTGCCAGTGTCATGGAAAATCTGAAGCCTTGATCTTTGTTCTTGATTGTCTCTCTCCAATTTTTATAACTGGAAACTTTCTCGCCATCTTTGTTCCCATCAGCTTGGGAGAGAGGCGTGAAGGGGGAGGGAGGGAGGGAGGGAGGAGGAGGCTGAGTCAGCAGCTGCTGTAGGAACTTGGTACTTCCTTGGACCAGCGTGACCCCTTCTCTTTCACACATCCACACTCATACAGTTCAGCCACCAACAGCCTGGACTTGTTCCAGAGGCCCCAGGAGCCGAGATGGGTACAGCACAGTCCTGGCTGTCCTTCCTAGGCAGCCTCTTGCACTGGGTTGACCCCTGCCTACCAGGGCTGCTGCCTATCCTTCTAATACCTGGTGACAATGGATTCCCAGCCCCTCTCCTCCCTCTGGGCAGTTCTGGCTTCTGTTTACCACAGGATTCAATTAGGAATTGATGGCTAGGAAGCCACTTTGTGAGGGTCTCCTTCCCTCTGCTTCACAGTCTGTTCCTTCATGGAAACTTCGTGGGTCAGTGACTCTCACCCTCGTTCCCTGCTCAAGAAGGGGAGGCTAGCACTCCTCCCCCAGGCTGGTACCTTCTTTCCCTCACAGCCTGGCCAAGGAAAGGATAAGGGCAGCTGAGGCTGGGCCTGCAGGGAGGCCCGCTCTCCCTCCAGGAATGACCTGGAGAGATTTGCCGAAGAGCAGAGCTTCTCTGTGTCCTGCCATCTGTAAGCCACTTAGGAAGCTCAAGCAAGGTATCACAGGCATCAAGGCCAGCTGGAGATATAGATAGGGCTAGTTCAAGGCTACCCTGGGTAACTTAATGAGATATTGTCTTGAAATATACCGTTGAAAAGAATATGACCAAATGGTAGAGTACTTGACCAAGCATAGACCTTTGGTTCAATTCCTATCAACATCCCCACACTACATACACAATCAGTAATAGTTCTATCTCAGGCTGGTGAAATAGCTCAATGGTTAAAAGCCAAGGTTGACACCAGGGCTTGATTCCCAGAACCTTGGTGGCAGAGATGAATGTCAATTTCTACAAGTTACCTTCTGACCTTCACATGTGGGCTGTGTCATACCTACATGCAACAAAAATAAATAAAATAAGATGTATTTTTTAAAACTCTTAAAAAAAAAAACCCTGACATTTTGCGGTGATGTACAGTGTAGTATGGGATGTGTGCGTTGGGGTGTGCTTCAAGCCTTCAAACCTCAGGAGAAATAAGTGAGAAGGTAGCGTGGCCAGGGTCTAGCTGGCCCAGAGGGGAGGGGAAGAGAGGTTAAGGGGCTGGGAAGTTTCCTCTGGATCTTGGTGCATAAACCTGCTCTGTCTCCCTGGGGCTAGCAGGGACACCACTCTGCCATCTGCCTGCCTGTGTGTTGTGTGCTTGGCTGCAAGCAAGCACTAGCTATGAGGCAAAAGAACTAGATCTTGCTGGCCTGGGATCAGTGATGGTTTTCTAGCACGGTGGGATCCAGGGCTCCAACACTGAGGGAACACAAACAATGTCGCTCATCTTTGTACCTTAGCACACCCCCATTGCAGGGTATCCAATAAGCCTGTGCTGAAATGAAGTCCCTTTAATAGAGGGTCATGAAGAAGAAGGCATCTAGCAGGCTTCCTCTGAGATCTTATAAGGACGGGGACCTAGTTCCCCATCCCAGGATCAAGCTTCCTGGGTGTTGGCTTCCCCATGGTGATTCGATGCACCTACTGGAAATCATTCCTGTTGTCTAGTGGAAGGGGGAGATGGCAAAGCGCCCTGCTTGGCCCTGCAGATCAGGCCTCCGCCCCCTACATCCGATCTACCTCTCTACCCAAGCGGGACAGATTGTTTTCCTTACTGCAAATCCGGCCAGTGTGTTGCCTTCCTCACCAGAAGTTATTCAGTTACAGTGTCGGTTTTCTATTTCCAGAGAAAGGCAGGTTCCACCTCCACACACCCTCCTGGTGTTTCCCCTCCCCTCTGGGGAGGGGCAGGACCAGAGTCTGGGACCTAGTCCAGGTCCAAGAGGAGCAGGGTGTGCAAAGGAGAGGGTTAACTCCACTCTGTTCCTGCTGTCTCCTGGGCATCTCCAGCAGCATGTGCCAAGCTCTGCTTTTTTATACACACACACACACACACACACACACACACACACACATGCACACGCACACGCACCCCCCCACACATACATACACACACATACACACATGTGCACACACACACACACGCACACACACATACACACACATACACACACGTGTGCACACACACATACACACACACATACATACACACACACACACACACACACACGTGTGCACACACACATACACACACACACACACACACGTGTGCACACACACATACACACACACGCACACGCGCACACACACACACACACACATACACACGTGTGCACATGTGGCCTGCACCAGTCCCCATTGCCCCAGAGAGTGTCCTCACTATCTCTATTTGTTCCCAGTCATCTTTCTCCAGGCTCTGCGCTGAATTCTGTTTCCAAGTATCCCACCAAAGGGTCACTGTGCTGCTTGAATTATGTTCATCACCCCAAGAATACTTCTGTGACTCACTTGACCCTCTTCAGCAGCTCCAAGCCACCCTCTATCCTAAGGTCCCTCCTCCGCTGGCTCTCTGCTCCTGCCTAAATGTGACACCTTCAGGATGTCTCCAGCCTGTGAGAAGTGAGGAAGAGAAATGGTTCATCTGCACTGTCAGTTTGACTAGATTTAAAATCATCTGGGAGACACACATCTCTGTGTGTCTATGAGAATGCTTTCAGGCAGGCTTAACTGAAGGTGAAGAGCTGCCCCACCTATGAGTGGTACCATCCCATGGGCTCAGGTCCTAGAAAAAAAAAAAGGGGGAGGGGGAAATCCAGTTGAGTATCATCATTTGTCACTATCTGTTTCCTGATTGGAGGAAGACACCGGTCATCAGCAGCTTCCCACTCTTCACCTACACTCTGGACTCTCTCCTCAAATTGTGGGGCAAAAGAGATGCCTCCTTCCCTATGTGTTTGGTCACAGCAAAAGGAACCAATGCAAGCAAGTTCTGAGAGCCACAGACCTGGGTATGGGGCTGGAAATTAAGGTCCCTGTCCTTATAAGATTGCAGAGGAAGCACGCCAGGTGCCTTCTTCTCCATGGCCTTCTATTAAATGAAGTTTATTCCAGCACAGGTTTATTGGATGCCCTGCAACAGGGGAATGTGTACAAATATGAGTGACAATTCTCCCTGTCCTTGAGTGCTCAGTGTTGGGGCTGTGGACATGATCCTAATCACAAAGTTGGGTACCTCCTATGGCATAATCTCTGTTGACCCCAGAGTAATCCTACAGTAGGAATTGTAACCAACATTCCCTAAATGAGGAAATGGATGTGCAGGTAAGCTGTAACTTACCTAGGAAGTCAGCAGAAGAGCTGCGATGGAGAGGCTCATCCTGCTCCCAGGCTCATAACTGTCAGTGTCTGGTGGGGACAGAGGGACCAAGTGTGGGAAATCCTGCAGTGGTGCCCAGCAGAACTCTCCAGACATTTGGTAGGCAAGGCCATCAGCACACATCTGACACAAACATTTTCTGTGGTGACTTTGGTTCTCTGGTGGCTTCTGAGCCTTGGCAAGAGAAGGGACTGGCAGAATGGCAACCGTGGCCTAGCAGTCCTCCCAAACTACAGCTGGCTATGCTCCCTTTTGCCTGTAAATCTCTGGAGTTAGATTGGTCCCAGAGATCACCCTTATCCTTCCTGCCCCCAGGAAGGCCAGGCCCCTCTTCCATTGCCTCCACCATCAGGAGAGCTGAAGGGCTCTGCTTTTGCCCTCCCCAGGGTCTCCCAAGCTAAAGAATTAATGCTCCACCAGTTTCTGTGTCCCTATCCCCCAGTGACATTTATGGCAAGGAGTCACAGCCTCAGCCCTAGAGAACCAAGATGTCTCCCCCCCTCCCTTGTTTGTTGTTGTTTTCAAGACAGGGTTTCTCTGTGTAACTACTCTGGTTGTCTAGGAACTTGTTCCATAGACCTGGCTGGCCTTGAACTCACAGAAATAGCCCTGCCTCTACCTTCCTAGTCCTGGAATTAAAGTTGTGCACACCACATTGGCTTCTATACATATACTTTCATCCATGCTTGCACATCCATTCTCTCTCTCTCTCTCTCTCTCTCTCTCTCTCTCTCTCTCTCTCTCTCTCTCTCCTGTCCATCCATCCTCTAACTGAAGACATTAAGATATTGATTGGCATGATGACTAATTTTGGCTGTCAGTCTGACAGGATCTGAAATCAATGAAGAAAACAAAAGTTTCTGGGCCTCAGTGGCAGCCCAGATTTAAAAAAAAAATGGAAGAAAGAATTTTTGCTTTTTGCCTGCTTTCCCTCACTCTTGCAGGGATGTTCAACTGTCCTGTGGGTGCAGCATCCTTCACTGATATTAGAACCAGCTTCCTCAAGCTTCCAACATAGACTGAAGACCAGCACCTCTCCAGAAATCCTCTAGGTCTTCAGCACCAAAGTGGGATTGCTAAGATATCCAACTTCATTAACTGAACAACTACTGACTTCTCAACCTTTCTGGTGTGAAACAGCCCTTGTTGGGTTATCCGTAGGGTATTTATTAGCCAAACTAATAAATCCCCTTTAACACATAGTCCTAGTGTTCTATTGCGTAAAGAACCACAATAACCATGACAACTCTTTAAAGAAAGCATTTAACTGAGGCTTGTTTAAAGTTTCAAAGGTTTTGTCTATTATCACCATGGCAGGAAGCATGGCGGCACACAGGCTGACATGGCGATAGAGTTCTACATCTGAATCCACAGGCAGCAGGAAGAGAGAGGAACACTGGGCCTGGTTTGGGTTCTGGAACTGTCAAAGCTGTCCTTCTCGTCCAGTGACACACTTCCTCCAACAAGGCCACACCTACCCCAATAAAGCCACACCTCCTCCTAATCCTTTTAAATGGCACCACTCCTTGGTGACTGAGCATTCAGATCTATGAGCCTTTGGGGGTCATTCTTATTGAAATGAGAACACACACACAACACACACACACACACACACACACACACCTCACACACTTTCATTCTATCACTACTGTTCCTTCAGAAAACCCTAATACAGTCAGGAAAAGATCCAGTGCCTTCTGGTGGAGAAAGTTGACCATTGAACACTTTGTTGAATGGATACTATGGGAACCATTCTGCTTAGAGAAGGTGGCCCTTGAGAGGTGATATTTTGTGTATCCTTTAAGAAACAAAGCTTGCCTGAAGATCAGAGGGCAGAGCCAGCCACATAGAAGCCAGGCAGTGGTGACACATACCTTTAATCCCAGGACTCAGAGGGTTAGACAGGAAATGATATGGCTGGGCAGAGGAAGGAATCTAAGGTGGAAGGAGTTGAGGACTCAGGGGTATTCAATCTGAGGATTCATGGGGACAGGATCTTTTCCCTTTTGGCTGAGGGGTTGGTGGGTGAGAAGTGGCTGTGGCTTGTTCCTCTATCTGTCTGACTTTTCAGTTTCACTCCAACATCTGGCTCTGGGTTTTTATTATAAGATCAATTAGGATTTGTGCAATCGGGACAGATTTGATTGAGATGAAAAGTTGATCAGGCTAGGAACTGGGGTTGAAAGATTAGGAGTCACTTGTGGACAAAAGCTTGAGCCCAGGTAGAAGAATGTGGTGGGAACATGCAGAGACAACAAATTCCATACTTTCGAGGACAGAGATCCTAATGACCAACAGTTTTGAGCAGTTCTGTGAAGCCAGCAACTGCCCTCGGTTGCTTCCAGATCTCCAGCTGTCCACTGGCAGTAGACAGTGATGCTTCAAAGATATTTGCAAGGAACATGGATGAATCGCATGTTTGAACCAAAGCAAGTGCACAGTGGAAATAGCCACCAGGGGCAAGATACATTGAAGAGAAGTTTTCCTGGAAGCAGAAAGCTACACTGAGAAGTAACTGCTAGCAACACAAACCCAGCTTCAGTTCCATCAGACACTACAGGGACACTGCTCGGAAATGCATTTACTATGCATATTAAATATTGTAGGTATGAAAGTAGTGTTTACACACAAACATTTATCTCCCCTATTAATATCATGAATAAGAGTGAATCTGCAAGTGTCTGGTTAACTCTGTAAATGAAGACAGTCAAAGCAGAATGTATAGGAATACAAATCTATCGTAGCTTAAATTACTTGATTTGGCCACTTATGGTTTAGGAAATCCACCTGAAAATGGCCGAAGCCCTGGACTGTTGCTGAATGGGCACATTTTTTTTTTTTTTTTCCTTTATTTTGTA